>OX456527.1:4624873-4939873 GCA_949748255.1 Eustalomyia histrio | reverse complement strand
TGTGGAACCGTCCTGTTGAAAACACATATTGTCCAAGTCCATGTTTTCCAATTCGGGCCAAAAATAATCGGTAACCATGGCGCGATAACTATCGTTATTGTCGACGAAAAAATAAGGCCCGATGACGCCTCCGGCATGCAAACCGCACCAAAGAGTTATTTTTTGTGGATTATCACTAAACCAATAACGCATATTTTGCTTATTGACAAAAAATTGAACCAAAAATAAGCTTCGTCACTGAAGATGATTTTGATCTTAAAGTTGCGGTCGCCGACTCCGTATTTCCGTAGTTCATTTTTATAATTTGCATACGTTGTACGTTTGTGTACTATACCATGATGAAAATGTTGAGTTTACTGAAAAAAAATGGAATGTAACAGTTATATGATCAGTGAATTAGTGCGTTCACAAATTACATTCAAAGTTGTCAAGTACCTATTGGAAAACCTTTTACTTTTAGTTTTTCTCGATTACTTCCTTGAGTATTTTTAAAAAAATTTATTTTTGTTTGAGCGTCAAAATCCCAAGTTATGGTTCCGGCAATTAGAATCGCAGTTTGTAACGTGCGGACTTACTTCGGATACAACCAAATACAACACATTGGTGAGGGGTTCTATCGAAAGTAACATCCTGAATCATGTGAGTCAGATTGTTGAAGAGCCTCCAGCTGAAAATAAATATGAGACTCTAAAAGCAGCATTGTTGAACGAGTTTGTGGAATCTGAAGAAAAGAGACTTCGTCAGTTACTGAATAATGCTAGCGCTGCCAATAAAAAACCAACTACGTTGTTAAGAGAAATGCGGGTGTTGGCTGGCGGTAAGGCTTCTGATGATCTTCTTAAGACTCTGTGGATCCAGCGACTTCCAACAACAACTAAGGCAATACTTTGGGTAAGCAATGACAAAGTTGATAAGCTTGCGATAACGGCTGATAAGATTCACGATCAGTGGGATTCTATCAATATAAATGCTGTTTCTTTAAAAAGTGATGATGGAATTGCTAATTTGGAAAACAAATTTGAAGAAATAATTTCAAAAATGTATGCCTTGCCTACTGGAAATCAACCTCGTACTGAAGTTCTTCTAGAAACTCTGTGCAAAAACGTAATCGTTCAACATCTTCAAGCTCTCCTTGTTGGTATCATTACAAATTTGGTTCTCTGACGACTAAATGCCGTTTACCATAAATAAATAAATTGTGATTTTTAAATAGAAAACCACACATCAACAGGAGTAAAATTTTTGATAACATGTCTTTCAGCTATCAGTAATAATAGAGATTGTAAAACGCAGCTGGAGTTGATAAATTTCATGTTAACTCAGTCAACATGAATTATTTCTCATATAACTTTTGCCATTTAAGTTGTGAGTTAAATAAGAGATATTTACAAATTAAAAAAAGAAATATTCATGATCTTGAACCGAAAGAAAAATATCTTACAGATCAAAAATAAACTTCGCTATTAAAAATTTTTTTTAAAGGTTGATTTGACTCAATACTAAACATTTTTAATTGACCCAAATTCAATTAATATTTTATTGTATAGATTTTCGTCCAATGTAACGTTACATAGTATTTATGAAACATTTCTTCAAATTCATAAATTATTTCATAATACGTTCTTATAAATTTTTGTTAATCACATTAATAAAATAAAGATTAATTTAAAGGTTGTCATACTTTTTCTTAAAGAATGACTGTCTTTTAAAGCAGTTTGTATTTATTTATGAAATATTTCATACATATTTATGAAATTGTTACATGGGACGAAAATTGAAGAAGCTTTTCTCTCGGTGAACCAATAATCAATTTGGCCAACACGATTTATGGAGATTCAATACAATATTTTAATTAAAGTTTTTATTGAACCAATTGAAAATGTAATTGATTGTGTTAAAATGTTCAAAAATAACAGGTCAATTGAAAATTCCCCGGCCTACCATAGTAAAAGATATTTTTTTTTTGGCAAAATTAGGGTACGTTCGTAAATGCAGTAGTTGCGCATCACTGCAGCATAATAAAAGTAAAACGTTCAAAAAAGCATCACTTGACAGCACTGATTCACGTCAAACGTTTTTTTATGCAAACAATTGACAGTGCTGGCGCAAATTTTTGCAACTATGGCATCATTAAAGTGTCTGATGCAATAGTGCAAAATTAGTCTTCCTTTTCATTTTAATTGATTTTTAATAATCAAAAGTCGTTTCATCTTTCTATTAATTCTATTTTTATTATAAGTTAACAAAAAGTTGTCAATGTTATTGCGGTGAACATAATTATATCTTTTGCAAAACGTTCTAAAAACCAAATTGTGCAGTTGTTGAGCAGTAGCAAAGCATCTGCAACAGATGATCACGCATCAGCAACAAAAATTGGCATAACTGCCGCAGTGATGCACAAATTTTCTGCATTTACGAACGTACCCTTAATTTTTTTTATTCAACATAGTCCCCTTTGAGGGTGATACACTGATTATAGCGACCCTCCAACTTTTCAATACCATTTTTGTAGGACGATTTGTCCTTTGCTTCAAAAAAGGCCTCAGTTTCGGCGATCACCTCTTCATTCGACGAAAATTTCTTCCCAGCGAACATTCTTTTGAGATCTGAGAACAGAAAATAGTCGTCGGGGGCCAGATCTGGAGAATACGGTGGTTGCGGAAGCAATTCGAAGCCCAATTCATGAATTTTCGCCTTCGTTTTCAATGACTTGTGACACGGTGCATTGTCTAGTTGAAACAGCACATTCTTTTTTTTCAAACGCGATTTCGTCCTTCAGGCGCTTTTTAATAGTCGCTGTTGATGGTCCTTCCTTTTTAAGGTAGTCAATGTAGGTAGTCCATGCGCATCCCAAAATACAGACGCCATAACCTTGCCAGCCGACTGTTGCGTCTTTCCATGCTTTGGAGTTGGTTCATCACGTGCAGTCCACTCGTATGACTGTCGATTGGACTTCGGAGTGAAATGATGGAGCCATGTTTCATCCATTGTCACATATCGACGCAAAAACTCGGGTTTATTACACTTGAACATCTCCAAATACTGCACCGAATCATTAACTTGTCGTTGTTTTTGGTCAAATGTGAGCTCGTGCGGCGCCCAGTTTGCACAGAGCTTTCTCATAGCCAAATATTCGTGAATGATATGATGTAAATGTTCAGTTGATATCTTTAGAGTACCTGCTATTTCATTCAATTTTTATTTACGGTCAGTCGAAATCATTTTGTGGATTTTTTGATGTTTTCGTCCGTAACAACCTCTTTTGGGCGTTCATCCATTTTTTTCACAATAACAAAAGTTGCTTCACTCAAAATGCTAGAATTCACAAACTAATGATCCGACAACTGTCAAATTTATACACGTGTCTTTTGAAGGTTAGGGCTAACTTAAAATCATATCGATTTAAGTCTAGTAGCGCCATCTATGTGTCAAGCCGGGGATTTCTCCATTGACCTGTTATATATGTTAAGTCCTTTAAAATCCAGGAATCGTGTTACTCTAGCTAATACATATGTAGTAAAATTTAAGACGGTCTTTCAAAATGTTTTTTTTTAATTAAATAAATATTACTTACGTACGTATTAAAGAAACTCCCAAAATAATAAAGGAAATGCTTAAATATTCAGTCACACAAAATAAATAAAACGTATAAAATTTATTAATTTATAACTAACTGAATATAAAAGGTTATGAATGAATAAATGGATAAACTTGTTTGTTAGTATTCCTTCTGTAAATGTTAAAAGTCGTAATAATATTATTCTTTTTGCAGGAGATTTAATGCTCACTGTAAGACGCTTTTAGAAAATCATTAAATGCCAAATAATACATTCGCAGTTATACAAACAATCCCAGTAGCAAAATATACAAGAACAAGTTATGCACTGGTTTATTTTAACCAGACATTTAGTACAACTTCTAACGGCTCTTCGTGCTCTCCATGAATTTAACATGGGCAAGGATGGGGACAATTGTATGCAAACTACCACTTTGGAATTAGTTGAAGAACTTCTTCTAAAGTGACCCTTTGGCAATAGTACTTTACCAGCAGATAAAAAACAGGTTGTAATAATAATTTACATTTTCTAAATGATATCCAAAATAATTTGTGTTTCTGAATTCTAATCACATATAAAATTTTTAGTATTTATTTTCAAACTTATAGACTATACTATTTAAAATAAATAGAAATAAAATTAGAATTTCAAAACTCGTATTTAAATTAAATCTTTTCAAATAGTCTCTACATAGATCCTACAACATAGGAATGTCTTAGGAGGAAGCCTGTTGGCCACTGTGGCATGTCAGAGGACCGGTGTAAAAGAACATGTCACACAACTAACCCCAAAGAACATGTCACAGGACTGATTCAAAAGAACATATCATGAAGCTATCGCATAAAAACGTATTACAGAAACAACGTTAGACAACACGTCACTTAACTAACGCAAATGAACATGTCCTAAAACAGTTGAAAAAATTTAAGAAACCTAATATTAAATTTCTATAATTTACACTATCCATCTCTGGATTTTTGAAAAGTAACGATTAATTAAGAAGAGTAAAAAACTAATGAGGAAAATACCGTTTGAATAGAAAATACTGAAACAATTATTCACTGAGAACAGCCAATGATGCTCTCAATACTTTTAATAATACCAGAGATGGAAAAGTTGCTACGAATGTACTTGATTATAAAGTTAAATAATTGGAAAAAACTGGTTTTCAAAAATTTTCTAATACATAGTTGTTTTATATTTTCTTAAATAACTAAAATGTTTAATAGAATTAAAAAATTAAAAAATAAAAAAATCAAATAAAAATTATATTAAAACCTATCGCGCGATGTAATCCAAAACTACATAATATCCGAGTTATTTATTAAAATAAGTATTTTATATAAAAGATCAGTTCTGAACAGATCACATTAGATCTAATTGTACCAGATTTACTTAGATCTCAAAATTAGTGACAAATTTGAGATCTATTAGATCTGATAAAATTTACATATCTGGGGTACCGTACACAGAAAAATTTACAAAATTCTGTTTGTTATATTCTATGAAAGATGTTCAATATTCGAAACAGAATTTTGTAATTTTTTTGTGTGTACATAAAGGTCCAATATGTTTTGTAAAAATTTCTCTTTTGCGGTTCAAATGGTTACGATTTTGTACAAGATCTGATATTAGATATGAGCTGATCTGGCACCAGATTAGATCCCATATGACCAGATTTGCTCATATCCCTTTAGATATGAACAGAGCTGACGCTAAATCTGATTAGATCTGTCATATATGATCAGATCTGGCACTAGATATAATTAGATTCAATCATATCTAATTAGATTTTAGCAGATCTGATTAGATATACACATTTGATTGTAAATGATACATATTATGTATGTTCTTAGAAGGTTTTGTTACATAATGTTGATTTCATTTAATTTATTTATTTATTGTAATATTAAAAGCCACATTTGGCTAATGATAACCAATATGACAAATATTAATACTAAAACTAAATATTACATTTTTAAGGAAATTATTGCAGGTAAATATTTGGGTTTAAAAGTTATTTTTCAAATATTTGTTTAATAATTTTTAAAAGGCCTTAAAAAAAATCAAGAAATTGTATGTTAAATTTGTAAAAATTTCACTATCCATCTCTGAATTTTTTTTTAGGGAAACCAAGAAAATGTATCTATTTTACAAATCTTTAAGCACAAGTTTTCGATTTATTAGAAAAAATCGGATCATAAAAGCACTTAAATATTAACGCTCTGCGACTGACGTGACATAATTTCCAAATTCCACTGACGTAGTATAACTCCAGGAACCATTTTAATGGCTTATATTTTCCAAGTTTCGTTTTGTAAATCAATTGAAATAATATTTTTTATAGTTGAAGGGTGCAGGTTATATAATTATGTATTTTTTATACCCCCCACCATATATGGTGAGGGTATATATCAGTTTGTCATTCCGTTTGTAATATGTCGAAATATAGGTTTAAGACCCCATAAAGTATATATATTCGTGATCCTTATGCAATTTTAAGTCGATTTAGCGATGTCCGTCTATCTGTCCGTCTGTCTGTTGAAATCACGATCACGACGCAAAGACGCAAGCGGGGGTGCCTATTTTTACCCAGATTATTGAACATCCTCCCGAGCAGTTTGGTATTTAAAATGAGCAAAATCGGTCAAGCGGTTCAAAAGTTATGGGTGAAAATGTGAAGGTACCTCTAAATTTTCCATACAAATTTGTACAATTTTTCTGTATCTATTTTTTTCTGTTAAATAAGTAAAAATGTTATTAAGTCTTCTTATTGTTCGATTACATTTATTGTCTTACATACTATGATAACTAAGTTAACGTAAAAATGAACAATGTTAAAGTCGCTAACAGAGCAGACCTCTGTAAATAACATTGCTAAAACTAAATAACAAAAGTTCGTTACATAAATTGACAAAACATATTCATGCAAAATTTAGTATATACGTATATCATCTTCATCCCCTTTGGTGGAGGGTATTCAAAGATTCGGCACAGCCGAATTTAGCCCTTTTTTACTTGTTTTTAATTCAAAACGACGATTCATGTTACAGAGCATTGTTTATTGGTGTCTGTTAAGATCCGATTCGATCGAAAACTTGTAATATCGTTTAAAGATTTGTAAAAAGAATACTTCACAAATCAACCGCGAAAGATCTAAGACATTGTTGTCTTCTCGGTTTAATCAAGAATAATTTTGTCTACACGTAGCTAATTCGGTAGGCTCAACGAAGATATATTAAAGCTAAATGGCTGAACATTTTAAAAATATCATGGATAGTGAAACCATTCGACTGTTGCAAACCGGTTCTGTTTTCACTTACGACAGGACTGGTAATATTAGACGTGATGGAGAATTTTTTACCGGTCACTTGGTATGTACTTTAGGTTCTCTTTTCACCTATCACGTGATAGGTATTTTAGGAACCCGTCCTGTTTTAACCTATCACGGCGGCACTGGTACCAATTCTCAACTGACATGGTTGTTTTATAATTACTAATCCAAAAACTAGTACATTTTAAGACTAGTTTACTACTGGGTTATTTCTGAGATTCGAAAATCTTAAGTCACTGAAGCTAATTCTGTTTCTGCAGTTTTTATATTTTCTGTGAATCCCTTCAGAGCATTTTTAATCATAAAAGTCTTAAGTTTCTTATGATTTTTAACTAATGAAATTAAATCCACTGTAAATAATTTATAAGTTAGTAAGTAAGAAATGTTGGAAAATGTAGTTTGTTATTTTGCATTAAGGTTAACGTTATGTATTCTTATTGGTATTACAGCTAATAAAACTATAAAATGTATACAAATAATAATAATAATACAAAAAATTTTCATACGTATTTATATAGATACACATAGAAAAAATCGATAAAATAATGTAAAAAAACACGGTGTTACAAAAAAAAATCCCTGGGATATTATATTAATTTTCTGATAGGTATTGTCGAGTAGAACAAAAATCTGTATTTGAAATTTTCCAGGCACGTCAGAATTTTGAGATACGGGTAAAAAACCGGTTTTTCGGACCTCTATGCACTTAATAACGGGTAACTCAGTTGGTTCTCAACCGATTTTAATTTTATAAACGGATTTGGATAGAAGAGACTTATACCTTTAAAATCATATGTATGGTTATATGGTTTGATCCAAAAATATGTGTGTATTTCTGCACCAAAATCATTTTTTTATCACTTTTTTCGACATTTTTTAACTTTGGCGATATTTTTACGCACTTTTTTATATGGGAACCGTACAGCTTTATAATTTATATTAGTAGCATATTTAGTTAGGAGTAAAATGCAATTTACGGTTTTAAAATCCGTTAAAAAATGACTAAGTTATTAAATATTGTATCAAACCAAAATTCTTGCAAAATACAAATTTCTTAATATGATGTTCCTACGCATTATTTTATACAGAAATTTTACTGAGTAAAATTCAACTTTGTTTTAAAAAATCCGTTAGAAATTAAGAGAGTTATAAATTTTGTTTTTAAACCTAAATTTTTGCATAATTGCTTGCACATTATTTTTCTATTTTTTTTTTTTGCTCTCTGTCACTAGAAGTTAGCAGGTAAATTTTTGTAAATGCAATGTGGAGCAAATTGGGACAACAGAGTTTGCCAAACTTTTTTTGCTTGGAGTCAGATTGTTATTTGTACAGAACTTTACATTCCGAAAACTGAAAATGTTTCTTAAAAAAGATTTTGGAGGGGTTTTCTTAGTTAATATAAAATAATGAATTTAAACATAAGTGGTATTTTATTTGCACTGTATATTTTTTGATATATACTAACTATAATAAATGTGATTGATATACTCTGAGGACTATAAATTGTAAATCACTGTTATATTAAACTCAAATTAGAATTACAACAACAATTAGCTTAAATCATGTAAAAGTATTGTTTTTTTAATTTGCTTTGTTTATCACTTTTGTTTACTTAAATAAATAAAAAAGTTAGCCATTTGATAATAGTGAAGTGCAATTAAAATTAAATTTGAATTTATCCCGATAAATAAATTTTATTAAAAATAGAAAATGTGCGACAGATGTAATAAATTTTGTTATATTTGTGGTTTACTGGTAGATATCGATCATAGACGTGATTTTAGAAACAATGGTGGAGTGGTGGAAATATATAACAAACTCTTCAATCGCTCTTATAAATTTAGTCGCTGGTATGAACCTGAATTTATTTGTGATTATTGCTGTAGAACATTAAAAAAGCCGTCAGTTACTTTACACCTTTCGACACCTATGATTTGGCATCATCAGCTCTACCTTAAACCAGATGATTGCTATTTTTGTCAAACCAATACAAAAGGTTACTCTTTTAAAACGCGCAAAAGTGTCAAATACGCAAATGTTTTAACTGTAACAAAACCGATATATGTAAGTGATGAAGTTCCCACAACTAGCAAAGCTGCTATTGAAATTGAAAAAGATTTGAAAGATGAAGAGTACCTTCCACCTAAGTATTCTTCAATGGAACAGCATCTAATTTCCAATGCAGATTTCAGCGATCTTATTCGTGATTTACATTTGTCAAAACGACAATGTGAAATTCTCGGGTCACGATTAAAACAGTGGAATTTGGTGGATCAAGATTTTCGTGTAACAACTTGTAGAAGGAGTGACCATACAGTGTCAATTGAAGAAAGTTTTAAGACGAATGAAAATGATTGTAATCTTGTTTATTGCGGAGATGTACCCAAATTATTTTCGGCACTAAATCAAAACTATAAGGCATACGAATGGCGACTCTTCATTGATGGTTCATGTAAAAGTATGTTTAATCCAAAAAAATTTTTTATTTCTGTTTTATAAAATCTGATTTGTTATCTCTAGGCTTGAAAGCAGTTTTATTACATAACCAGAATAAGTTACCACCTGTTCCAATCGCGTATGCTACAAACACTAAAGAAACCTACGAAGTGATGACAAAAATACTTAGAAATATCAACTACACCGCTCATAAATGGAAAATTATCGCCGATTTAAAGGTTTTAACTATTAGGTTTTAACTATAGGTTTAAAATTTTCAGTTTTCGGAATGTAAAGTTTTGTACAAATAACAATCTGACTCCAAGCAAAAAAAGTTTGGCAAACTCTGTTGTCCCAATTTGCTCCACATTGCATTTACAAAATTTTACCTGCTAACTTCTAGCAAAACATCACTAGACAAAGAGCAACTAGAAAAATAATGTGCAAGCAATTATGCAAAAATTTAGGTTTAAAAACAAAATTAATAACTCTCTTTATTTCTAACGGAGTTTTTAAAACAAAGTTGAATTTTACTCAGTAAAATTTCTGTATAAAATAATGCGTAGGAACATCATATTAAGAAATTTGTATTTTGCAAGAATTTTGGTTTGATACAATATTTAATAACTTAGTCATTTTTTAACGGATTTTAAAACCGTAAATTGCATTTTACTCCTAACTAAATATGCTACTAATATAAATTATAAAGCTGTACGGTTCCCATATAAAAAAGTGCGTAAAAATATCGCCAAAGTTAAAAAATGTCGAAAAAAGTGATAAAAAAATGACTTTGGTGCAGAAATACACACATATTTTTGGATCAAACCATATAACCATACATATGATTTTAAAGGTATAAGTCTCTTCTATCCAAATCCGTTTATAAAATTAAAATCGGTTGAGAACCAACTGAGTTACCCGTTATTAAGTGCATAGAGGTCCGAAAAACCGGTTTTTTACCCGTATCTCAAAATTCTGACGTGCCTGGAAAATTTCAAATACAGATTCTTGTTCTACTCGACAATACCTACCAGAAAAATAATATGATATCCCAGGGATTTCGACTTCATTCTTTTTTGTAACACCGTGAAATCAACTAAAGCAAACTGAACTGAATAAAATATTACCAATAATATTTAAAAAAAAAAAAAAAAAACAAAAACGAAATTGATAATAAAACTAAAAACCACAAAAACAGGGAACGAAAAACGGAAATTATGTTTTATAAAATATCCCTGTTATATTTTTATAAAATTAACTGTATTCTTAAAAATTGTTTATAACAGGTGTATTATATGTAGATTACAACAAACTTGATTAGCCCTTATCAATTAATGGAGTTTATCATTTTTTTCATTTATATTTCTAATGTATTTTTCATTTTCAATTCAATCAATAATTTGCTTGACAGACGGTTGTTAATATAATATAATCTCAAGTTAATATATAACATAACTGTCAGTTTGTTTAGCTAATGCAGTTGTACATACCTGTCATCTGCTGGCTTATATGTAACAATATATTTTTCAACGGGATGTGCATTCAAATCAATCATTGTTTGCCATGAGACACGCACTGTGGTAGGAGTTAAAAATGTTACTGTTATATTTTCCGGTGTAGCAGGTATTGTACCTAAAAATAAAATAAAATAAAATACAAAAAAATAACATTAACAAAAACCGTTACATATCGATATTGACAAAATCTAACAACAACAACAGGCGATAGAAAAGTATTAAACAAAATAAAAATGAACTTATAAAACGTTAAACAACGAGTACCTACAGAGTTGTAATGAATAACTGGGTCATTGAAAAATGTCAACCAAAAAACAACAACAACAACAAAAATAAAAGACAAAGAACAATAAAGTGTTCCGTTTAGCTTTAGTGGCATTCGGTAGATATTACAAAATTGTTTAAATTTTGTGTGTATCTTAAGTTACAATAAGTGGATTCATGTAATATCTCGCATTAGTGTAAACAGTTTTGTTAAAAAATATTTTATTAACCCTTGAAAGTTTGTTTTACAATTGAATGTTCTGATCGAAAGGGTTTAAGAATTTTTTTAACTCCCAACAGTTTTTTTGTTGGTAATATTGATTGTTCACATTAGAACATACCCAGCGGGAAAAGGACCTATCCCAGGACACGTCACGTGACCGGTTCATTGTGATAGGAACTGGTCACGGAATGGGTTTTTTTATATGAAAATGACCGGTCGCTAACATCCCTACGAGAAAAGGACATATCCCAGGTCACGTCATGTGACCGGTTCATTGTGTTAGGGACCGGTCACGGGACTGGTCACTTTAACAGGGGCTTGTTCTAGGAGGGAGCCACAGGACTGGTCTAAAAGAACATGTCATGACTTTTAAACCGGTCACGCTATAGGAACTTTAGGAACCGGTTCTATTTTCACCTATCTCGTGATATGTATTTTTGGATCCGGTCCAGATTTTACCTATCACGGGACAGGTCCCAATTCCTAAGTGACCCCTTTTTTCCTCCCGGGACGGGCCTGTCTGTGACATGTCTCAGGACTGGTCTAAAAGAATATGCCACACAACTAATCCCAAAGATCATATCACAAGAGTCGTACTTTCAAACTTATCACGCGGTAGAGGCTTCAAAACCGAGCATATGGTAAGTTTTTTGAGAACCTTAACACAGGACTGGTACTTTCAGACCCATTACGTGATATAAACTTTTAAACCGTTCACGTGGTAGGTACTTTAGGAACCGGTACTATTCTCACCTACCACAGGACTGGTACTTTCATACCTATCATGTGATATAGACCCTACACGTGATTTTCGGAACCGATGTTGTTTTCACCTATCACGGGATAGGTCCCAATTCCTAAGTGACCCCTTTTTTCCTCCAGGGATGGGCTTGTCTGTGACATGTGACAGGACTGGTCTAAAAAAACATGTCACACAACTAACCCCAAAGATCATATCACAAGACTCGTACTTTCAAAATCATCACGTGATAGATGCTTTTAAACCGAGCATATGATAAGTTTTTTGAGAACCTTTACTGTTTTCACCTAACGCAGGACTGGTACTTTCAGATCCATTACGTGATATAAACTTTTAAAACGTTCACGTGGTAGGTACTTTAGGAACCGGTTCTATTTTCACCTACCACAGGACTGGTACTTTCATACCCATCATGTGGTACAGACCCTTCAAGCGATTTTCGGAACCGATGCCAATCACGGAACAGGTCCCAATTCCCAACTAACCCCTTTTTATCCCAAGGTATTTTTTGATTAGAAGACAAAACATATGTAAACACTTGCATTTACAGCAAACAAAAAAGAAAAAAACATGTCTTTCAAATATCAGCTGACTAAAAAGACATACAGTGAACAAAAAAAAGTCTTGAACACTTATATAAACAAATTTTGAACCACATTATTTCTATAACACGTTCAGCTAGCACAGCCAAACAAAAAGTAAATAAAAGTTTATTTAGTTCACAAATTTTGTTATTTTATTTGAAACTAGTAAAGCTACCCGATAGTGAATTGTAAACATAACCTCAAAAATATTACAATTATTCAGGCAAAACAAAAAAATATGCGTTATTGGTCAGACAGCAATCCACACGTACTCCATGAGGTATCATTGCATATCGGAAAAATTACGATTTGATGCGGTTTATGGGCCGGCGGCGTCATTGGGCCGTACTTCTTTCGTGATGATCAAGACCGGCACGTTACTGTGAATGGGAATCGTTAACCGAATATTTTTGGCCCCAATTGGGTGATATGGACTTGGGGTTCCAACAGGACGGCGCCACAAGCCACACAGCGAATGTCACAATCAATTTATTGGAAATCAAGTTTGGAGAACGTGTTATCTCACGAGATGGTCCAGTCGACTGCCCGCCTCGGTCGTGCGATTTGACGCCGTTAGACTATTTCCTGTGGGGCTACGTCAAGTCTATGGTCTATGCCAACAAGCCAGCGACGATTGATGAACTTCGTACGAATATCGAACGTGAAATTGCAGCAGTATCGGCCGATTTATGCTTGAAAACGAAAATTGGCTTCAGCATCTGGACTTCTGCAAGCGTGCCCGTGGTGGCCATGTAAAAGAAATCGAGTTCCATACATAATGGCATCGAACATACTTTTACAGGAATAAAGAATTTCATTGATATCCAAAACCGTTTTTGTTTTATTTAAAAAAAAATTTGTAGCGCTCTTATTGAAAAACCCTTTATAACTGCTTTTGGCTGATAAGAAAAGTATCACAACCTAAACCAAGGACGGTTTTAAGCTCAGGATGTGCAAGTGCCTATTTTATTTTATTTTTTTTTTAGCCATGCTGCCATAACATTTTTATGAAGTTGGCATCATGGCAGCATGGTTAAGAAAAATTGGCATTTTGTACATCCTGAGTTTAATATCGCCCTTGCCTAAACACTCTGACTTTAATGAAATTTGGAAAGAAAATCTTAACATAATCTGTTTCACTTTTTCGGCCATCCTGGGGTAAAATAGGTTAAAAAATTAGAATATTTTTATGTACATTTTTTTTTCGGCACCATATCGAAAATGTAAGGAATTCTATATAAAAATTACATTACCATAATGCCTGTGAATATAAAAAAAGTGAAAAAACAAGTGTCCGCTGAAATTAAATCATAGAATATTGCAGTTCATATAAAGTACCCACAAATTTAAAAATTTTTACAACAGAAAATTCAAAAAAGCAAAATAGTACCGAAAAAAAGGTATTAGTAAAAAACTCATTCAATTTCTATACCTTAGGAAGCTAAAACACGAAAAAATACTAATTTTAATACCTATAACTTCCGATCTTCGATTTGTTATCACATATCTGGGGTAATTTTAGAGTAAGCTTAATTTAAATGTTTTTATTTAAACTAGATACTAATGAGATACATAATGAGAAAACATAATTTAAAATAAAACAAGATAATTTTAATTTCCAAAAAATGTATTAGAATGGGCCGAAATTGGAATTTTTGGATTCTAAAGTTGTATCACTGCAGGAAAAATAAAATTTGAAAAATCGATTAATGTATTTCATTTAGGGTAAGCGATGACAGTTTCAGAGTTCTGAAAAATCGGCTACATTTTTAACAGTTAATGTACGAGGGCGGATCAATAAGTCCGTGACTTTTTGAACTTCCCTCGTAGTTATATGAAATGCAACACTGCTCCCATAAAGTATCAACTGTTAATAGAAGACTACTGCCAAATTTTGAGCAAGTTCCGTCATTTACTTTGCATTTAACAGCTGTTCAAAACATACAACATCGTGGATTTTTTTCTTTAAATGGAAAAAGGTGAATTTTGATTAAACATTATTTTTTGCGAAAAAAAACCGTCAATAAAACCAAGGAAAAAATTTATAAATACTATGGAGACTCTGCACCATCGATTTCAATGGTAAAAATGTGGTTTACTGACTTTCGTTGTGGTCGCACAAGTACAAATGACAGCCAATTGAGGTCAATACACCCGAAAATGTTGAAAAAATCCACGGAAATGGTGTTGGCCGATCGAAAAGTAAAAGTGCGTGAGATTGTTGATGCCATAGGCATTTCATATGGCAGTGTGGTTTTGATTTTAAATGATCAGTTGGATTTAAGAAAGCTGTCTGCAAGATGGGTGCCGCGTTTGCTCTCAATTGACCATAATGAACTGATGCACACGTGTGTAGTCTCGATTGGCAAAATTCCATGAAATTCCATGGGCTACCAATTGGTACCTCATCCGCCATATTCTTCGGATTTAGCCCCGAGTGACTATTTCTATTTCCAAACCTAAAGAAATGGCTCGGTGGAAAGAGATTTAGCTCCAACAATGAAATTATTTATTAAACAAATGCCTGCTTTATGGACTCCGAAAAATCTTATTTTTTGTAAGGTATACAAAAAATTGCAAAAACGTTGGACTAAGTGTATTGAGCTAAAAGGAGATTATGTTGAAAAATATTTTTTTTTTTTTTTTTTGCAAAAGAAAATTGTGTTTCATTCAAAAAGTCACGGACTGATTGATTCGGAGGTGTATCCGCCCTCGTATCTTACAGTTGAGAAGTTTTCAAAATATGGTAACGAAGCATATTAAAAGTCAAAAACAGAGTTGCGGTTTGTTAAAAAATTTTAAAGCACATTCGCTATTAGCGTATTAAAATTTA
Organism: Eustalomyia histrio; assembly: GCA_949748255.1. Classification (NCBI taxonomy): domain Eukaryota; kingdom Metazoa; phylum Arthropoda; class Insecta; order Diptera; family Anthomyiidae; genus Eustalomyia; species Eustalomyia histrio. The sequence continues at coordinate 4,924,365 of OX456527.1, read as the reverse complement.
CTAAAAACATGTGTTACGTAGACTTTGAAAACATAATTTTTTGATTCATTTTTAAAACATTAACTGACTTTTAAAAATTTGTGTTTGCAATGGTACAACTTCAGAATTAAACATCTTTTAACTTTGGTCTACTCTAATCTTTATGTATGTTTTTCCATAATGTTGTTGTTTAAATGCTGCACAAAGTTGTTAATTGTTGACAACTTTTAGTCATTTGGAAAAATACATTTATAAAATGTTTGAAAACTGTTTTTGCGGAAAAGATAAAAAATAAAGTTTTGAAAAAAAAAAATTAAATTTTAAAAATAAAATTTAACTTTTTAAAATTATATAACGACTTAATCATATGCTGTATGTATTCAATTCCATAATATCTCTTCTATCATCAACTTTTATTATTGCAATGTGCTATTCTATTACACTCAAAATATTATGCGGTTTATTGTTTGTAGTGTAATTAAAAAGTTGTCCGTTCCATTCAAAAATAAAACAACATACACATATTTTTAAAACAAATATTTATTTTAACTTTTTTATACATTTGCTCAAAAGGACTTACACTCATTAACCGATTTTTTTCAGTTTTTTTTATTTATTTATTTGAAAATTAGCAAAAATTTATCCACAAAATGGAAATTTATGGTTTATTTGTTTCCGTAACAGTTATTACAAATTTAAATTTTGTTTGTTGTTTGTTTAAAAAAAAACTATTCAAAAAATTCTAATTTGTTTTTATTATAATTGTTTTTTATGTACAAAATTATTTCAATTCAAATTACAAGAACTTCACAAACACATATATACATTCACAGAAAATGTGTCTATAGACATACACTGAAAGCTCTACTAACGGACAGCTCCCACAGCCGGACTGCTTACATAGACGGACAATTTGCTTGGTTCCTTCTTGAAACTTATAGCCTGTTCCTCTATTTCGAAAGAACACGTTCGTTCGCTTTCTAGTCGAAAGAAAACTGATTTGGGTTTCTCTAACTCTATTTCTATGCGAACGATGACTCGAACGACAAGTCGAATGAAAACGTAACTGTTTTCATACAAAATTTGGTTTCTCTATTTCGAACAGCTCGAACGCAAATGTCAAAATCAGTCACTTGCTATTTTTTTGTCGAGTAAATATATATTTGATATTTTTAAAAGCAAAATGAAGTAAAAAAGCAATGGATAACAAAAAGTAAGTATTTAATATTTATAGTTTATTAAAATTTTAAATTTTAGTTAAAAAAAATCAACAATGGACCATCCGAAGACGCTTCTATTTTATATGGAAGAAAGGCCTGATTTTGCCAGAAGGATTCTGGTGTTCGGAGCAAACAAATTTTCCGCAGAGGAGGAAAATTTGACCAGAAAACTAAACTCCGTTTCACCCCCTATTACGCTGTTGCTGAGTGGAAAAGGTATGTGTGTGTTGTTTGTGGCTTACGTTTGCCCAAGAAACTCATATTTACATTTTTTATTTTACATCTTTTATTTTACAAGGACTTTAGCAGTGACCGCACCGAACAGACAACAGGCAACAGAAAAGCTCTTCAAACAACAATTTCACCCACAACCAATCGATAAAAAAAATTTTCACAAATAAACATACTTTCCAAATAAAAATTGATTTGTTTATTGTTATTTTTTTTTATTTCATTTGTCATATACAGCTGATCACTGTTAAACAGGGTTGCTTTCGTCTTTAAGCAGTTTAGTAGTATTTTTGCTACTTTTAAAGAAAATTTTAACAAATGCTCAAAATATATGATCTGGCATCTCTGTGATTTGTAAATGCGTAAGAAACAAAAATTGACACACGTAAGTCAAGTCGATCGAAGCCTTTCGAAATAGAGAAACCCAAATTGACTCGAATTCGAGTGACTTGCTATCGTTCGACTAGTTTTTCGTTCGAGATCGAGGAACAGGCTATTAATAAGAAAAAAAAATCTTGTAGGCGAACATCTCCCGTAACCGGACGAAATCAGCGCGAAGATCGGCGTCCGCCTGCGGGAGCTTTCACTGTACATACATTTTGTAGATTAAAAAACAAGCAAAAATGCAAAAAACGGAAACAATTTTAAATGAATGAATAAATCAGTTATTTTTTTTACGGAATTGGTACGTAAAATTTTAATATTTATTTCTTTACTGTTGTGTTTTATTTTTTTACTGTTGTGTCAGTTGTTTAAATAACATAAACCATTTGATTTAAATGAAAAGTAAGCAGACCGGTTTTTAAATGAAATATAATTTCTTTTAAATGGTATTACTATTTCTGGTTTTTGTAGTTTATTTATTTATTTATTTATTACTGCCATCCAAAAATAACACAAAATGAACTACACAAATATGTAAATGTCACTGCATTGAAAGTTTTTTTTTACAAATATAAATTGTGTTCTATGAACACACAGGACACAGATTACCCAGATAGGAAACGGCTGATTTTATCAAATTGACGATTAGAAAATGAGTTAAATGGAATGTCAAAATTGTGCAGATATATACAAAAAAATGTACGCGTCAGTTTGTTGTTAAAGCAGGTTTTTTATTTTCTTTATTTGTCTCGGTTAAGAAGTTAGAATTTTTTTTTAAATAAACGAGAGCTGCCCTCAAACAAAATTTTATAAGACTCTTCCAAAACAAATGGTAGCAAAAGAAGAGAAAAAGAAGCCGTGATTTTGATTCCAGTGTTGTGAAAATTTGGAGCGGAACCAATAATTTTTACATAAACGGTGGTTAAATTTTAAGAGCCGATGTTGAATGTGAACCACACCTAAACGTCAAGTTTTTTCTGCATTTCATTTGACATTTCTGAATTTCAGACTAACTCAATTTGAACAATGGAAAGATACACAATCGAACAACGCGTTAAAGTTATTCAGGCTTATTATGAAAATGGGCGTTTGAATAAAAATTCATTTCGTGCACTTTGTGTTTTTTTTTGGTCAGCACAATCGACCAAATGTGTCCACAATCGGGAGTATTGTGGGCAAATTTCCACAAACCGGGTCTGTGTAAACACCTACGCATGCTCGCCCAGTTCGTTCTGCGGAAAACATTGCTGTTGTTCGCGATAGTGTGTCATGAGGTCGGCCAAGCATTTACCGTGAATGGTGTTCGCTATCGCGAGATGATAACGAACTTATTGTGGTCAGGAATTGAGGATATGACCCTGGACGATGTGTGGTCTCAACAGGACGGTGCCACTTGCCACACAGCTAACGAAACAATGGTTCTTTTGCGCGACAAATTCAATGGCCGTGTTATCTCACGTGGTGGCGATGTCAATTGGCCGCCAAGAGCATGTGATTTGACACTGTTGGACTTCTTTCTGTGGGGTTATTTGAAAGAAAAGGTGTACATCGGTAAGCCAGCAACAATTCAAGAGCTAAAGGATGAGATAATTCGGCACATTAACGGCATAGAACCTCAATTATGCCTAAGCGTCATCGAAAATTTGGACCATCGGATGGAGGCGTGCCGCCGAGGTTGCGGCGGCCATTTGGCCGATATTTTATTCCATACATACCAAATTATCATAATAAAAAGAAATGACAATAATTTCCTAAATAATTTGTGTTTTATTCAAAATCAACCCTTTAGGAGTGTCATAGGGTGGAAGTTTTCTTATATGATCCTTTTTCATTGCATCTAAAGCAGTTCTTAGGGTTAAGTGAAAAATGAGATCTCTTGATGTTTCCAAATAAATTTTCAATTTTGAATTTAAATTAAACCAGGATATTAGTAATTGGGTCTTAACCCTTCTACATGGGAATATAACTGACACATTTGTTGTTGAACTGACACATTTTTTGTTGAATTTCGATGTTGATAAAATTATAACGGGAAATTCAGTAATCGAGCCTTATTTGTTAAATTACTTTCGTCGAAGTTCTTGCAATTTTTATTATAATAAATTTTTTACTTTTTTGTATTGATTTTAAAAATTTTAAATCTAGTAAATCGTTAAAGTTAAAAATTGATACAAATCACTCAAAACTGACAGCTTGTTTCAAAATAACTTAAGTTTAGTATTTAACCTTAGCTTTAAATGGCAAATTTATATGTAAATATCTGTGGTTAATAATTAACCTTGCTTGTTTTCAAAATAAGTTATCCGTCATAGATTTGAAAAGTGTTAATTTTATTTAAAATCACATTTTTGAAGTTGTGAAAAAGAACTGCTTTGGAATAGGAAAATCAGTACTTTGAAATCAATGAAAAATTAATTCCTTAAGAATCACTTTCATTTACTTTTGCTGGGGGGATTCTTAAAAATAAAGAAAATTTTTCGCGAAATTTAGGTATAAAACTCTCACTGCTCACTGTTTACTTTCACTGCTTTAGGCTTTATAAGTGTTGTTTTTGTTAATTCAATCTCACTTTGCAAATACTTTCATGTAAACCGAAAAACATAACATTTTTGACACATGTCAGTGGTAAGCTGTCTGTGTAGTCTGTGATACAAGCCTTCTATGATTATTCTTTAATATATTTGGAACATATTTTTTTTTTTTTGTTTTTCATATTTTATTTAGTAACTTTGTAAAAAGAAAGCAAACAAAATAAAAAAAACACACACACACATACACAATTGTTACGACATTTAACAATGACGCAGCAAATTGTTTATTTAAGGAGACCGCCTGAATTGAAACCTTTAATACATATTTTAAAGAAAAAAAATTTTAGTTTTGTTCATAAACTGGTAAATAACTTTTCCAAACCCAGTAGCAAATGGACGAACGCAGAAAAAAATTACAAAATTCTGTTTCTATTATTAAAAATCTTTCATAGGACATTTTTGTAAATACAAATAATTTTTTTTTTTAAAAGGCACCAACAATAGAATTTATAAATACAAAAAACTTTTTGTTATGATTTTGTAACTTCCCAGTAGCAAAAAATACTAGTACATACCCTGCGGGAAAAAGGGGTCAGTTGGGAATTGGGACTTGTCCCAGGAAAGGTAAAAACTGAACCGGTTCCGAAAAAACATATCACGAGATAAGTAAAAAGAGCACCGGTTCCTAAAGTACCTATCACGTGACCGGTTTAAAAGTCACGACTTGTACTTTTAGACCAGTCCTGTGACATGTCACAGGGGGCAATGACCCCCTCCTAGGGCAAGTCCATGTTAAAGTGATCGGTCCCGTGATCGGTCCCTATCACAATGAACCGCTCATGTGACGTGTCCAGGGATAGGTCCTTTTCCTGCAGGGTAACCGAACAGTAAAAAGTTTTGGTTTAATTTGTACACTTAGCGGTGTTCATTGTAAACTTCTTTGGAATTAAATTTGAAATTATTACATAAATAGTTTACAGGTTGGTTGAAAAGTTCCTGCGCTCGAAATGAAAGAATACTGTTTTTGTTACGAAATATATTTTTTTATTCAATATAATCTCCTAGAAGCTCAATACACTTGTTCCAATGATCTTTCAATAATTGTATCCCATCCTTATAACCAAAATAACCGTCTACGGCTGCTATGGCCTCTTCATTCGACGAAAAATGCTTTCCACGAAGGAATTGTTTGAGATTTCTGAAGAGATAGTAGTCACTGGGAGCCAAATCTCTGGTACGACCACGTTTAAATTCACCAGCCCAAAATTCAACGGTGCGTTTTGAAGGTGAGGACTCCTTGTACACTTCTAACAATTGTTCATAAATTTCCTTTGCTTTTAAACCCTTCAAAACAAAGAATCTAATGACTGCACGATATTAAATTTTTTCCATATTAAATAAAATCAATGACACGTCAACTTCAAATGGCTTGTAAACAAAGAAAGAATTGACAGAATGACTTGCAACTTTGCATGTGTTCTCAGGACAGTTATACCAACTTGAGAAAAAAAAGCAGTGCCATCTCTTGGTGAGCGCAGGAACTTTTCAACCAACCTGTATATCTGAAACCATACATTATAAATTTCAATACTTAAGGGAAAAAATTGCGAGTTTTTAATGATAACTTGGAATAGAAGAAATTTTAATGCCAAAAAGGAATTAAATTTCTCTCTTAAAACAATTTTATCCCTTCAAGTTTAAAAACAACACTAGAAAAAATTATCATCTTTTTTATTGTTAGTGTAAGAATAATGTTAAAGCCAATATAAAAATCGAAATATATATGAACATACATTATCATACATTGACTTGAATATATAATCATACATGGGAATATATGGTCGTATACATCCATGAATAGTTTAGTAAATGACTATACATAATCTCACATATGGGATATTTGGCCGTATATGTTTATATATGATCATATATGCTCATGTATTATACCTTTATGCTCATATATGACATTATACGACCATAAACCATCAAATTTTGGATCCAGAGATATATGTATTGAACCATGCATGAACGAATATGTAGGTTCATATTCGGAACGAATATGTAGCTTCATATTGTAGTATATTTCGATTTTTACATGGAAGAAAGTTTAATATTTATAAATGACACCTTTATTATTTTCTATGTAAGAATTATGTTAAATATAGTGTTATAATATTTACTTTACATATCCATCCATATTTACTATTTTCCAGTGTTAAAATTTTTTCAAAAATCCAATCCAAAAATTACTATTAATATTCCAATAAATATAAGGAAACCCCGTCAGTACACACAGAGCTAAAATCATAATTAAATCAAATACTTAACCATATTTTATCTAAGATCTCATTTCCTTAACAACATTTCTAAATTAAGTATGAACCTTATTAAACTAAATATGATTCTAGTTAAAAGTACATTTTATTTTTAATTTAAAATGTAAACATTTTAGATTTTATTTTTGCATTTTAAAAATAAATAGAATTATATTTGCTTTAAAAAGATTTCAAAACAGTTTCTATTAAATTTAATGTTTTTTCTATTTGATTTTAATATATTATTTTTTCTGAAAAATTTTGGAATGTCAGTTTCCATGTAAAAATCAAATTATACAGTCATGTGCGAAAAAATAGGGACACTTGCATGCAACAAATTTAAAGTAAAAAAAAAGACGCATACATTTTGGGAAGAAACTAACAATATATATATATTTTTTTTGTTGTTGCAATTGGAAAAAAACAACATTAACACGTTGAGTGTCATCATACAAAAAAAAATATATTACTAAAGTGCCAATATATGAAAACAAGTGTAAATTAATATTTTTGTGATAACAAATGTGATAACTCATGTAATACAAAAGATAGACAAAAAATTCTTGAAGTTAAAAAAAATGCATTTCTCTAGGTGCCAGCACATAATATTTATTCGCTTTACTATAATACCACAGAAAATATATTGTATTGAATACTTAAGTAGCTGAGCACCGCCAGCGGTACACATGGCACTCTAGTAAAAGAAAAGTGTGCCCCGCCGGCGTTGCACATGGCACTCAACGTGTTAAAAAGTATTATTATTTCTTATAGTCGAATGTGAATAAAAATAGGGACAGTAAGAAATGGAAAATATAATAGTGTTCATTGTATCTGTATCATATTTATGTAAATATGTGTACCAAGTATGTAGCCAGGGGTGGAAAAGGTATGGGATATAGAAAATCGCAACACATTGCCATATACATGGAATTTTTAAATTTTGTTTGTGCCAGACTACTTCGTTGGTATTGTTTATCAATTCTAAGCAAAACAAAAGAAGACTTGATCACTATTAAGTCCTTAGAAAGCTGATTTCCTATCGAAAATAGGAAATTATTTACAAATTTTTAAGAGCATCGAAAGTTAAATTTTGTTTTTTTGAGGGTTTTCAAAGTACACTAAAGGAAGTGTACTCCAAGGTAATGTACGTACAGTACACCATCTGTACACTAAAATTAGTGTACGCCCAGTAATCTAAAGGTAGTGTACGTTCAGTACAGTAAAAGTACACTAAAGGTGGTGTACAGTACACTAAAAGTACTTAACTGACAGTTTTGAACTAGTTCGGTACTATTTAGTAAGAGAGAATAATTAAGGGAATTTTATTGGACAGATTTTATTATTAAAAGCAAATGTAAACAACATGAGAATTTCAAAACTTGTATTTCATTTTAGACAATTTTTTTTTAACAGGCCCTACATCGATACTATTGAACTTTTAGAACTTGTTTTGTAAGTTCTAGTATAAAAACTAGTACATTTTAAAACTAGTTCGGTCATTTCTTACTGGGTATAAATACAAACAATTTTTGTTATGTTTTTGTAACTTTTCTTTTTATTTTTATATGAAAAATAACTATTTCAAATAAAAAATTGTTACAAATCGAATTTTAATTTTAACAAATATTTTTAATGACATAAAATTATGTGATACTCTTTCAAAATATTCAATTCTAATTTTGTTAAATTTATTTTATTTAATTCAGGTCTTTATCTATTGGTACAGTTCCATTGCCAAAGGGTCACTTCAGTTCTAGTTCGAAATATTTTTAATCACATAAAATTGTGTGATACTCTTTAAAAATATTCAATTCTAATTTTGTTAAAATTTATTTTATATAATTCAGGTCTTTATCGATTGGTAAAATTCCATTGCCAAAGAGTCACTTCCAGAACTAGCTCTAAAGTGGGATTTTGGGGACGGGACAATAGCCTCAATAGAATTGATTCTGTACTAGAAGTTTTTACTACTGGGAAACATTTTCTGAAAGAAATTCCAACACTCAGCATATTATGTATTTTACTGTTTGTAGTGTAATAGAAATAAAGGAATATACATTTATTTGTCAAGTAAATATTTTTTTAACATTTTAATTAAAAATAATTTACTGCCATTTACCGATTTTTTCAGTTTCATTTATTTTTTTTTATTCGTTTGCAATTTCACAAAAATTTACGCACAAAACGGAAATTTGTGTTTTATTTGTTTAGATTTTGTTTACAGTCTGTTTCAAAAAAATTTCAAATTGTATTTTATTTAAATTGTTTATTTACAAAATTTTTACAAGAACTTCATACACACACATATATGATGATTCACACAAAATGTGTCTATAGACTGTGTGATGTATATTTTGTATTGTAGATTAAAAAACATAAAAAAATACAAAAAAAAAAAATCGGAAAAAATTTCAAATAAATAAATCAGTTATTTTTTTACGGAATTTGTAGGTAACATTTTAACATTTATTTTAAACTTATTAAACATCATTTGTTTTTTTTTACTGATGTGTCAGTTATTTAAACAACATTTAAAAATAAATAACAGAAACCATTGGATTCATTAAAATTTGGGTTGTGTTTGGGACAATCATCATGCTTTAAAATTTAAAGAAAATCGGACCATATTTGGACCTAATTCAAATATAAAGCACATCGATATTTGTTTGAATGCACTTTTTAGGTTACCATGATTATTAAATAAGAATGAGGCCCCTTTTTAAAATTCGAATCGCTTTCTGGAATAAGATTCAAATTTTGCTTAGTGTAGGGTATCAGAATATCGGTATGGCCGACTTTAATTTGTGTGCTACTTTTATTATTTCTTTGCCTTCAATTAAATATTTATCATACAAGCTGCATTTTCATTGCTGTACACAAACTTACAAGGCTTTATACTAAAGGTTGGCCAAGGAATAGTTCTTACAATAAATAATTAACAATAATTTAACAATTAAATTCGCAAAGTATTAAGACCGACTTTTACAAAGTACAAGTATAATTTACTGAACAGTTAAAAAAGTTTTAAAGATGGTGGGATATTGGTAAATTTGGTCCGATTACTGAATCTCTCTTTAGAAGAATAAATATTGAAAATTTTAATTTGCTGAAATTTAACCAAATTCAAGAACTTTTGGTTAGCCTTTACATTAGCAAATATATACCGTTATAGTTATATTCATTTCGTTTTCAAAAGCTATTTTATTTTATTATCATAATTTTCAAAAAAACAAAAATGTTCCTACAACTTGTATTTTCTCACAAAATAAACAATGGCTTGTGTTTTTCCGTTCGTTTAGTAATGAATTTTTTCTTCACTATTGTTTATGTGGCTGAAAGGTTGTTAATATAGTCGTCCTTTTTTTTTTTTTGCTTTGTGCTACCAAAATTGTATAATTTATGTTAGTTCAAGGTTAAAATTACTTTAAACAAGTACAATTTTAAATTAGTTTCCCTTACACATTTGGAATTTTAACAAACAATAAAAGAGAATTTAGATAGAGAATTTGTGGTTAAATATACTGTAAGCGTCAAAAGAATGAGTACATAATAATAAGGTAAAAATATGAATTTAAAAATAGGAAGGGGTTCCCTTTTATTTATCTGAAAATTGTTGACAATTGAATTAAGAGAAGTCGTGCCGGAAATCTGTTAAAAATTTTATTAGTGTTTTTTAAATATTGTTCAAAATTGAAAATTGGTTGGAAAATATTTTAATTATTAAAAATTAATCAATATTCGGTGGGACTTCTTGACTATGAAATTCAAGAAAAAATTGTATTTTTTTTAATTTTCTAAACCTACATTATATTTTTTTTATTATTTAGAGCCCAAAATATTCAGATGCAATTGTTTGTTTCTCGATGATAACCCAGACTCATTCCTAGGTCTGGCAATAAACGGTAAATGTTTTTTTTTGTAAGGCATTTTCAAAACTTCAATTTCATTTTTTTTTTTAAATTTTGTTTAAAAAAATTAAAAACTTGAGGATCACTAAATCCCTTAATGGGTCAAAATTTTTAAAACATTAAAATGCACTTTTTCATAAAATTATACGCATAATAAACTTAAAAACCTTTTAACTATCAAAATTTAGCCTTAAATGCACTTAAAGTAAAAATAACCCAACCCAAGAAAAAATTCATTTTTTTTTAAATTGCGTTTGGCGTAATAATGTTTTGAGGAATTTGTTATAACTTGAATATTTTTTAACTGATTATTAATTTAAAAAAACTTTTTGGAAAGATAATTAACTAAAAAGATAACCGTTTAATATTTTCACCCAAGAAACATTTTTACGGACTCCGAAACGTACGTACTGATGAATCCCGCTTCTACTGTACGTTCACGGACCATAAATACGTATCCGTCAAAACTTGTACGTAAACGGAACATAAACGGATCGTATAATTGAATTTTCGAAAACAATACGTTTTGACTCCGTTTTGGTGCATCCGTTTCTGTACCGTCAAATACGGACTTTCTCGATTTTCATTAGTTTTCCTTCCGCTGCTTTTGAATTCGTTTTTGTGCTAAACACGAATAATTAAAACATGTCTGTGATCATTATACGGGTCGCGCGCTAAAGTTTGAGTAAACTCTCTTACATCTCACACCGAAAATAAATTTAAGTGATATCTATGCGGTAAATATTTATAAAATTTTTAAACAAGTTTTATGGTGATGTGCAAAAATTAATGCAATTTTGTAAATAAAAATATTGTAGGCCAGTTAATAATAAATTTTGTAAAAAAATTGCAAATTTGCCACAAATAAAACTAAATTAAAATTTTGTTTTATTTTTTCATGATATCCGCAGAGATGTTAATTAGATTTGTAAAAGTTTTTTGTTATTTTATTAAATATTTTTATAAATAAATTGAAAGCAAAAAACTATAATTTGTTACAATCAACATTATTCTATTCATGTTTTAGGTCATTAAAACACTATTTTTCTTTATCGGGATATTCTCTAAATAAATACTTCATAGTTTTATTAGCCAAAATATTGATCTATTACAAGATTGCCATAACATTTTTCTATTAAAGATAACTGGTTTAAACAAAGACAATATTGTTCTTTGTATAATTCTCAATTAGTTGAAATTATACAACCAATATAGTGTTTGCTTTGGGACCTTAAAGTTATCTTTTTACTTTCTAAAGAGATCTGAAGATGGGGACCTAGAAAATCCCCGAAACGCGTCATCTCATTCTTGAAAGCAATAGATCAATGTTTTGGCTAATAAAACTCTATGAAGTATTTATTTATTTGGAGAATATACCGATAAAGAAAAATAGTGTTTTAATGACCTAAAACATGAATAGAATAATGTTGATTGCAATATTGAAAGGTCAAAAAAGCAATTTTAATTTTTATAAATTAAAATTGAATAAAATACTATAATTTGTTATTTAAAATAAAAAAATTTAGGCATTTACATAAATCCGGTTTTTTGTTGAAAAAACGGTACATATATGGATCCGTTATTGACGGACTTTTAACGGACAACTCCGTTTTACATCCGATATATCGATCCGTAAACGGTCCTTCATTGACGGACTTTCAACGTACAACTCCGTTTCTTATTCGATATATCGGTCCGTAAACGGTCTATTATTGACGGACTTTCAACAGTCAACTCCGTTTTTCATCAGATATATCGGTCAGTAAACGGTCCGTTATTGACGGACTTTTAACGTACAACTCCATTTTTCATCATACAAATCGGTCCATAAACGGTCCGTCGTTGATGGTATTTAAACGGATTCGAATCAGTTTCGTTGTTCCTTACAATTAGTTTCTGGGATCCAGAAAACGGTACGTATATGGAGTTGGATATGACGGACCAAAAACAGTACGTAAAAGGAACGTATTGATTGTTGGGCAGTAACAAAATTAAAAAAAAAAAACTAAAAAAGAAAAAATAATTTTGTCGCCTTGTAAACACTTATTAAATTTTTAATTTATTTTCTATCTTTTATCCGACTGACAGCAAATTTCATATGTACAGGGTGGTTAAATTTTAAGGGCCGATGTTGAATGTGAACCATGAACATAAACGTCAAGTTTTTTTCTGCATTTCATTTGACATTTCTCAATTTCAGACTAACTCAATTTGATTCATCGAAAGATACACAATCGAGCAACACGTTAAAGTTATTCAGGCTTATTAAAAAATGGGCGTTCAAATCAAAAAGGATTTCGTGCACTTTGTGATTTTTTTTGGTCAGCATAATCGACCAAATGTGTCCACAATCGCGAGAATTGTGGGCAAATTTCAACAAACCGGGTCTGTGAAAACACCTGTGAATGCTCGCCTAGTTAGTTCTGCGGAAAACATTGCTGTTGTTCGCGATAGTGTGTCATGAGGTCGGTCAAGCATTTACCGTGAATGGTGTTCACTATCGTGCGATGATAACGAAGTTTTTATGGCCCGAATTGGAAGATATGGATGTGCACAATATCTGGTTTCAACAGGACGGTGCCACTTGCCAAACAGCTAACGAAACAATGGATCTTTTGCGCGACAAATTGAATGGCCGTGTTATCTCACGTGGTGGCGATGTCAATTGGCCGCCAAAATCATGTGATTTGACACCGTTGCACTTCTTTTTTTGGGGTAATTTGAAAGAAAAGGTGTACGTCGATAAGCCAGCAACAATTCAAGAGCTAAAGCATGAGATAATTCGGCACATTAACGGCATAGAACCTCAATTATGCCTCATCGTCATCGAAAATTTGGACCATCGGATGGAGGTCTGCCGCCGAGGTCGCGGCGGCCATTTGGCCGATATTTTGTTCCATACATAATTGCATCATACCATACTATCATAATAAAAAGAAATGACAACAATTTCCTAAATAATTTGTGTGTTATTCAAAACCAACATCGGCCCTTAAAATTTAACCACCCTTTAGATAGTGAGATCGATAAAATGTTAATACGCATTTTCACTTACAATTTTTTGTATATATATCTACGCATTTACATTTACAACTTTCTTATATACAAATATGAACTATTTTTTTATCTTTTAAAAAAACATGTAGTTAGTTTATGTATGCAAAAAATCCCTTAGGTATCTTTGGCATCGTTATTGCTACGCGCAAAGAATAAAGATATTTAGGCCATATATTTTTGTGTTTATGATTGTGCCAACCATGGTAGTAAAAATAAATAATATTAAAATTAAATTACCAACTTGTTTTGTGCTATTATTCATCAATAATTTAAAGCTTTTTAAATCATGTTCATATAATTACACCTTTAGTGTACAATTTCTTTTGACGCTCACTGTACAAACATTTAATTAAAAAAAAAGGGTTACATTGAGATTTTATTTATGTTGCCTACAACACACAGACAAGCAATCTTCTTAATTAGGTGCTCATGGTGTATAAGTACGTATTAAATACGACGATATAACACTTATACACCAGGGTGTACTTGTAGTCTTTAGAATAACAATAATGATTGTTTTTAATACACAGATTTGGTAAATAAAATTTTCATGTGATTTTTCACTTTACTACTTCCATTATTTTTTTTTACATATTTAAAAAAAAAACTGTTCTTCTCCACCCTCTTGACATTCTCCTTGAACATTGTTTGTCACTTCTTACACTTTTATATTTCAAATAGTTTGTTAGATCTGATGTAAGTTAGCTTTAGGTGGAATATTTTTTTTGATTTTCAAAAAAAAAAAAAAAAAAGAAATAAGTAATGTTATTTTTATTTCTTAAATTTTACTAAGCACAATTTACATAACAACCAAAAACTATGTAGTACAACCAAAACTATGTAATATAAAATTTGACAAGTTAATCACCCTTATTCTAGTTGTCGTTGTCAATGTCGTCGTCGTTTTTGAGTCAACATCACTTTGATTCGACGTCGACATCACTTCGACACCAAATTGGTATTCCATAACAGTGTTGAAACGACGTCGACAGTTTATCGATTTAAACAAAAACACATCTCTAAAAATTGAGTCGGCAGATTTATTTTGTTTATTATTTTTGCGAAAGAAATGTTTTTTATGTGTAATTTAAATTCTGATTCGAGTGATAAAGAAAATCTATTATTGGAAAGAAGACTACTCAGACAGAAATCCAATATCTTTAACCTGCCGGATAACAAGTAAGTAGCAAAATCAAAGTATGTTACTTTAAAGAATGTTAATCTTCTAATTTTTTTAAAAGGTTTGAAAGTTACTTTCGGCTGAATAAAACAGCCTTCAAAGATGGTTTCCAGCACATCTTAGCACCTAATTTGAAAACCGGAATTAAGTCCACATTTATTTCCAAAACAATAAAGTTGGCAGCTACATTAAGATTTTTAGCTCAGGGGTCGTACCAGCTCAGTGTTGGAAACGACTTTTACTTAGGGTTCAGCTGTTTCTGAAACTATAGAAGATTTGCCACAGCTTCCTCCAGCGGGCTCAACATAAATTGCTTGAATCTTCCGGCACCTGTAGCATTACACTCGGCTTTGTTGGCTACCATTTTCTTTTTAACTTTAAATTTTAAGTCTCGCCAAACCTATAAATAAATTTTGTTATATTTTTATAACCCACTTTATATGATCATGCTTTCTTTACCTTCTGCCATCCATCTCACATTATTCTCGGTGGGCCAAGTGCATTTACTAAATTTGATATTTCTTCCCATTTTTTCGTTTTTTTTTCAGTCATTACTTTTCCTCAAGTCGTTACTAAAAATTGTGTCGACAAAATCAGAGTCGTTTCAAGACAATATCGTCGTCACATTTTCTTACAGAATACCAAATCATTGTCGACAGTTATCAATTATTTTCGATAACGACAACGGGAATACCAATTTCAAAAAAAAAAAAAATCCCAAGACGACATTGTCTTGTGTCGACGACGACAACTAGAATATGGGTGAATAAAAGTTGTTTTCAAAAAAAATAGTATTTGTTTGTAGCGACGTACAACGATTGTTGCTGAGAGAAAATGCGCCCAAAATAACGACATAGGATGGGGACTTCAAAAACTGTCATATTTATTTCAGGGTAAAGAGTACCGTGGAGATTATTTTCTCTCCAGTATTTTCTTTCCTTACTAACGACCCATTTTTGTTTGTTTTTACATTTTAATTTATAAAAATCGATAAAAAGATATAATTATTTTAATAAAAATTTAGAAACAAACATACAAAGAGAACATGAGAGCCATGAATTTTACTCATTATATGTTTTTTGTTTACAAAAAATTTTTAAAATGCGGGAAGTCTGTTAAGAGAATTAGAAACAAAAAAACAAGAGAATAAGAAAAAACCGGCTTGAAAATAAAATAGATTCTATTTCACAATTGCAACGCTCGACGCTTTTTAATTGTCAATTTGTATGGAAAAATACTGTACGTTGTTGTTCTGGGGTAGATCTGCATGAGTAGATCATATTACAATTTTCAGAAATTTTATTACATCCTTAAAATCTGAAATTATTGTTAAAAAAAAACTTTTTTTTAAACTTCGCGAACTAAAAAAAATTTAAATTATTTTTTTTATACGATTTTATATTGTACTTTTGATGTAGATATGTTTTAATAGATCACATTAAAGTTTTCAGAAACTTTATTACATCCTTAAAATCTGAAATTAAAACTTTTTTTTAAACTTCGTGGAATAAAAAAAATTTAATTTATTTTTTTTTACCGATTTTTAAATTTCCAATAATTTTAGAAAGAGGAATAATTGAGCTTTCCCATTATGTATACAGGTTTAGAGACACCGTATCTACATGAATATTTACTTGTATATATATGAATTTTTATTCTAATGGACAGTTTTTTCGACTAAAGGCAAATTAAATCCACAAGATCTGACTGAGAAAATCACGAAAAAAATTACGATGCGACAAATACTGAAAAGGGGCCTAGGGATCCTAAAAGGTGTGACCAAATACAACGTTTCAGTGTGTATAAATTACATGAATCCGCCCAACTGTTGGGAATTTTTTTGAAAATACCCGATTTTATTTATTGTTAACAAAAACTGTTTTTTTTTCAAAAGCCGAAACCGTTTTTTTTTCAAAAACCGAAACCGGTTTTTTTTCAAAAACCGAAACCGTTTTTTTTTTTACCGAAACCGGTTTACAAAACAGCTATTTTTCGGTTAAACCGAAAACGGGATTTTTGAAAAGGTCAGTTTTTTTATACTCTATATCTAGCTAACCTCTATCTAGATTTTTTCAGGAATATCTAAATTAATTTTTTTTATTATTTCAACTTCGACGATTTTTTTATGGCATTTTTTTTGAAAATATCCGATTTTATTTATTCATTTTTTTAACCGTTCAAACATTTTTTCAATGTTAATAAAAACTGTTTTTTTTTCAAAAACCGAAACCATTTTTTCAAAAACCCAAACAGGTTTTTTCAAAAACCGAAACCGTTTTTTTTCAAAAACCGAAACAGGCTTACAAAAAAAACGGGATTTTTGAAAAGGTCAGTTTTTTTGTACTCTTTATCTAACTAATCTCTATCTAGATTTTTTCAGGAATATCTAAATTAAATTTTTTGTACTTCGACGATTTTTTATGGTATTTTTATTTAGTAAACTAAATGTTGCTGTTAGGACACAAAAAGAGGTAAAAATCAATTTAAATCGATTTTAATAAGCAAACGTTAATTTTACTTTAAATTAAACACACTTTCAGAACAAATTGGGTAAAAATATGATTTTCACATACGTTGAAGTATTAGTTTTGTCATACATATTTGGAAAGCTTAACTTTTTTTTTAAATCTGTTCAAAAAATAAAAATTGCTTGAATATTGATTAAATTAAAAATTTTTTAGCTGGGAAGTCTTTTACAATAACTTCAGATTTTGAGGGTGTACTTAAATTTCAGAAAAGTTTTTAGTGGATTTACTCAACCAAATCTACAATTTAAAATATATTTTCACCGTAGCACTGTGTTATTTGAAAAAATATTTCAATTTTTAGATATATTAGATCAGCGCCATGCCCCCACTTTAAAATTTGAACAACTTCTACACTCATTATAATCCATGCATAAAAATAGGACACTAATGTAAAAACAACAAAACTTTTTAATATATTTACATTTTTTTCGCATTTTTCTGCATGTATTATCATCAGAGTAATGTTATCATAAGTTGACAAGTCGTAATTGATTTATGAATTTAGCTTTAAAGCAAAGTAAATGGTTCCATATAAAAAAATAATTGATTTTCACTATAATAAATTTGACGTTAAAATTTAGTATAATTTGTTTTCGCGCAATTTTATATACAAGACAAATGTATATATATTTTTGTGTGAAAAAGTAACATGTTATATTTACTGTATTGTATCTTTGTTTTACAATAAAAAAAATTATTAATTTTTAAATTTAAATTACGATTTGAAACCATTGCAAATAATCGAGTGAAATTTTTTTTCTCAGGAAAAACAATTTAATATACTTAAAGTTTTTAATTTTTCTCAAAAAAAAAAAAAAAATATTCTTTTAATGCTTTCTTTTTTTTTTTGGCGATTTTACACGCTTTTTAAATAGTAATATTTATTTTGTTTATAAAAAAATTAATTTTGTTTATATTTCTGCCCACTGTGAACTGGGGTCGAATTACGGCATTCGTGATCGTAATTTTTCGATCGAAATTATTTTTTTATTTCTGAAAATAAAACATTTAAACGTATTTTTTTCCTTAAGGTATTTTGTAGTTCGGTCCTAGATTGGAAATAAAAGTTAAAGTTGGTGTTTTCATTATTAGTATTATTGTAGTTATTTATTAAAAAATCAGTTTTCGAACGACTTCATTCGATCACGAATGCCGTAATTCGGCCCCTGATTGAAAAACAATCCCAATAGGCCAAAAAATAAGTAAAGTGTAATAGTTCTTTAGAAGAAGCTTTTTTTAAAAAAACTACTAAAGTCTTTTTAATCATATTTGAGAAACTATTATCCTTCACAATATGTTTTTAAACATAGTATATAAAAAGCTTACTAATTGTAAAAATTTTAAGAGTTTGTCAATCTTGTTTGAGAAACTATCCGCCTTCTTAATATTTTTTTAAACATACTTGTAAAAAGATTACTATTAGCAAAAATCATAACAGTTTCTCAAGTTTGTTTGATAAACTATTCTCCTTCACATTATTTTTTCAAACTTTATATTATAATTTTGTTTCAAGTATCATGTTCGTTAATATTTCTTCGCCACTTTTCCGTTTTCCTTGTATTTATATTTAAAAAACTATTATTCACTATAAATGTATATTAAACATGCTTGTCATATTTTGCTTTTTTTTAACAGCATTGTAAGTATGATTGTAATAGACTTACTGCAAACAATAATTTCTAAACTCTTTGAAGTCTTGTTCCAGTAAAGTCGTTGAATATTTTGTACCGCATGCCTTGTCATTCTTAATTTTGCTTCAAGAGATAACATATACTCTGAAAATATGTTTTTGATGTTTTTTTTAGTTTTGTATTTTTTAGGTATTTTTTAATTTTTTATGTTTTTTTAATTTAATCTTAAATTTTTGGATATTTTTTTTTCATTTTGTATTTTGTTTAGGTATTTTTTAATTTTAATAAAAGTGAATTAAGAAAATACAATTAAATATGAATTTCTTATTTGCAAACATAAGCTAATTCTACAATTGCAAGCATAAGCTTATTCTACAATTGCAAATATAAGCTAACTAGGTAGATACAAGCTTATTAAACTATTATTCCAGAAATATTTACAAGAGGGTTCCTTTTAGATTTTTCTACAATAATTTTAAAGCGTTTTTCAAAAGTCTTTTTAAAGCTTAAGGCTTATGCTCGCCAGCTTATTATAAATTATTTCTAAAAGGTTTTGGTCTATTGGGATGTTTATTATTGTGTACGTTATTTTTAGTTTTTATATTGACACCATTTTGGGAACAGTTTATGTTTGATTGTTTCCAGATACATTGTAGGCATAAAAGAAAGAAAACAAATAGTCCATGAAAAGATAAGTTGTAATGTGAAATTAAAGCTTGGCAGACCACAATACAAAAAATTATTTGTGGTTAAAACACAAATGACTGTAAACTTGTGTAATAGTATTATTTTACTTTAACAAAAATAATTGTATGTAACTCTATATTTTCCTAAAACAATAATGATGTAGTCTTCTTTTAGAACTTTTCAAAAGTTTAAAATAGTAAAGAATTTAAAAGAGTTTTTGGAAAAAAACAACAACATCATAACATCATTATTAAATATTACTTTGAACTATGAAACTATGAATTTTTATATTTTTTTAAATTGATTTTCACAATACTTTAATCCTTTTTGTGGGAGCAATTAAATCTGTAATTTCGTCCCACACACAGTACTTTTAATGCGTATAATTATTGTCAGAATTGATTTGTAATACATATTATTATATAATTAAAAAGGTATACATACACTCAGGAAAAAAAGTTAGTAGACACTCTTACAAACGGTTTCCAGTCTTAATTAACTGTTTTTGTACTGATTTTTAGTAAAAAAAATATTATTTAGTAAATTTTGTTGCTATTTATATTTTACAAATTACAGAATTTTTATAGAATATTTACAAATTTTTATTGCTACACTCAAAAAAAAAAATGAACTAGAATTTAGAAAAATTAACTTATTTAAAGTAAAAATTGAAATGAAGACGGCGCCAAAGACACTTTTTACCAGTATTTAATAAAAATTTCCTTGAAATTAAGAAACAAAATTTACTTAAATTTGATAAAAATTTCTAAATTATAGAAAAATTTTACTACTGAGAAGTAAATTTTTATGAAAAAACAGTAAAATTTCCCCCTAATTATCATCTAAAATTTTACTGTTAGTTAGGAAATGTTTCCTTGGTTATAAGAAAAAATTAATTTTATTAAAGTTCATTAGATAAATTTTTTTACTAAAAACTATAACTTAACTCCCTAAAAATAAGAAAATGTTTTCTAACAACAAGTTAAATAGCACTTCTTTTATGTGAAAATCATCCTTATCCTGCTTCTATGGTAAAGGTAATATATTTTACCATATATTTTAAAGTACTTAACACTCATTGAGTAGGTATTTTCCCACTTTCGGAGGACTTCCGCTTTGTGAAGACACTGCTCTTAACAAGCTTTTTGCTATACAATTTTGTCTTAAAATTAAATTGAATTATACTAAATTCATGTATTTAAAATATAAATTAAATTTCATTAGCAAAAAGGTAAACAAATTAAAAAAATGTACTGCAGGATATCCTGTAACGTAATAAATTGTGACAGTCAGATCCTTTTCGTTGTTAATTAATGGTTCTGCTTGAGAGAACTACAAAAAGGGACGGCCTACGTGACACACGGCATATATGGCTAAGGAACACTGGGGGTCCTTTGTCTTCTTAAATTAACAAATTTTAGGAAATTGTTTCAAAAATACAAAATATCACAGTTACATTTCATGTTATTATTGGAAAATGGAAAAGTCATAATATTTTATAGGATTTTTAGCTTAAACTTTAATTTACATATACAACTTTTATTCGATTAACATAAAGCTTAATAGGCGCAGCGTCAATTACAGGAAAGTCATTATATAAAATGTGCTTGCTATATTTTTTACTGTAGTCAGCAAACAAAATTATTACATAAAAGCGCAAATTCTAAATTTTTTACCTTTTGCCAACAAAATTTTAAAAAAATATTTTAAGCTAAATTTAAGTTCAATGTTAAAGACTGTTAAGACTAAAGATGGGCATTTGAGCCATTTTTGAATCACACACCAAAAATTACATTCATGCAGGATAATTTTTTTAAATGGTTACTTAATTTGTTTCATTTAATAATATTTTTTCTTGGAAATTAGGAAAACTAACTAGTTTGTTTTTAATATATTGTTTTTTTTTGGAATAGAATATTGAAAATAATTTAAACGTTTTCTAATAAAAAAATCCTATACCAATTTTTTTTTTTTGAAATTAGAAAACTTTTACTTGAAAAAAAGAATATTTTATTAAAATTTTTAAAATTTATCTGAACTAAGTTGCATGAAAATTTTCCTTACAAATAGTTCATCAGTTTCTAAAATCAAGTAAACTTTTATTATTACATAGGAAAAAATTACTTTTTGTTTTTAATTGTCTGAACTAATTTTTAGAAAACAATTCTTTAAAATTAGAAAGTGGTATACTTAAAAACTGAATTTAGAAATGGCTTTCTAAAATTTAGTTAATTTTACTACTCGCAAACAAAAAATGAACACAGATTAAGTTCAAGTACTTTCTCGATTTAAGTTATACACATTTTTTGAACTAAATGGGAGTAAATTATGTCCTAATTTTTTTTTTTGAACTAAACTTAATTTTATTACATTTGAGTATGAAATTTTCTTAAAACTAAGATGTGTTTTTCTTAAAATTATTAAATTCTTATTTAATTGACTTGTTTTTTCCTAAAATCAAGAAATATTACTTAGGAAAAATATGAATTATTTCTGAGTATATAAACTACTTCGTTTTTCCTCAAACATAGGAATTTTTATTCTTTTTTAAAAAATTTGTCTAAGTTTTAATAAAATTTTACTTAAATTGAGGACAATTTAAAAACTATTTTAAAGGAAATTTTTGATAACATTTTAGTTCATGTCTTTTTCTTGAGTGTACTAATATTAATAATATTAAGTCTTTTTTTTTGCTGATTTTAGCAAATCAATTTTAAATTTTAGTTAAAAAAAAGTTTACTAAAATTTAGTAGCGGCTACTAATTTTTTTCTTCATTGTAATACACGTCAGCAGAAAAATACCGTTGAGCTCAAATTAGCAAAATTTCCCATAATAACAACAAAATTTTCAGTGGTCATTACAGGTTTTTTTTTTCAGTGAGTGTAGGCTATTGTAAAGAACACCTCATATTTGTTTTCCTAAACATTTACACTAATTGTATGTTAACAAAGGGTAACCCGTCCATAGCTTTGTAAAATAAAGTTTATTTTTGGGAAAAAATATTCATAATTTTTGTATGCTATTGGTGCACTAACCAACAGAAAAAAAAAAATAAAATTAAACAAATTTAACATCAAAAAAAAAATTTAAATTATTGTTAAATTTTAAAGGACAACCTTTATTGGGTCACCCTAATATGTATAGTCAATAAATTATTTAGTATATCTATTGTACTACATATAAAATAATAATTATAATAATAATTTTTTAATATATTTACAAGGTCACTGTGACGTATGAGTGTTATTGATTAATTAAATATTACTTATACGCCATAGTACTCTATTTAATTATCAACAACAATTTTTAATTTTCATGTTCACATATATTACATATTATCTTACATATAATTTTGTTGTAAAAATTCTATTAAAATATTATGAAAATTAAAACATGCACCAAACTATGAAAAATACTGTTTTGGATAATAAAATACAATAACATGAGTTTTGTTTTAGGTTTTTTTTTCTTACAAATTTATATGTAATTTAATCTTATTTTATTTACTCTTTTTAAGTTTTAATTGCATTTTTAATAATAATATCTGTGTTAGGAAAATCTTTTGTGTAAAGTTCTTCTAAATTTCAAACAATTTATTTGAAAAGTTTTTTTTTGTAGTTGTTTTCTGTTGTAAACAAACTCATTTCCTTTGACCTTTTCTGCTTCTTTTGTTAAACACAATCTTGATAATTATCTCTGCAAAAATCTAATAAACATGATACTGCAGTTTTTACTTAAGTATTTAATATTTCATTTCTTATAAAAGGGAAATATTCTTATATAAATATTTGGAATTACTAATTTTTTTTGTTTAGCCTTAGAGTTCATTTACAACTCTGGAGTAATTTATGCTGCAGTGTGGAGTGTGCTAAAATATGTAAGTTTGATTGAGAAAGGAATAAAATTCACTCTTCTGCAGATTCTGTGATTGAACCTTTAATTACACAATATGCTGCTAGCTACTTGCTGGTACCTTTAACCAGTGGCCCAGTGGCGTGCCCAGGGGGATTGGCCCCCCAAAAAAAACTTGTATTTTTTTTGTTTCCAATTGATTTTTTTTTGCAATCCCAATTGGGTTTTACCAAATTTTACTGAAATATGTATGTGCAGAAATGAGAAAAATTTGCTTTGAAATCAGGAAAATTTTCTAAATTTTTTCTCAGTTACCGAACCTTGTAATATGTACAAAATTTTATTTGTCCACTTCTTTCAATTATTGCCTTACTCGGAATATTATTTGGGTAAAACAATCAAAAATACACTTAATTTTTTGATAAGCCGATCAAATGCATTTTTTATTTAATTTAACGCGCTGTATCTTTTTTCGAACGTTTTCTAAAAAAAAACAGTAATATAAGGGTTGATTTACACGTCGACTATCCTTATCTGCTATTACTCAGTATTGTGGTTAAAATTCAGCAAAACAACAAAATAATAAAAACGTTGGAAAAAAATATATTATATTATTGTTTTTAAATGTTGTATTTTGTGTGAGTGTGAGCTGGCTGAATAAAATCTAAACTATATTTAGGTATCTAAATTTCTATGAAATTTTAAAAACTGTTGAAATATTTTGTCAAAGAAATTTTAAAATCTTATGTCAATTTGTATTTGTAAGTGGAATTATTTAATTTGTATACTTTCTTTTAAAACAAAAATATTCGTATTTTCAATGGTATTATTTACCTTTTTTTAATTAAAAATCTGGATTTAAATGCCAAATTAAGTCTTAACTGGAATCCCGAAAATTTCAGATTTATCGCAACATATGTATTTAAAATTGAAAATATTTAATTAACAACACTTATATAGACTTTCAAAGTAGTTACTATTATTATTAACATTATAGTAAAAAAAGTAAGATTTTATAAAAATGGTGCCAAGTCTTGGCGATTCTTAGCTTTTCTCTTTTAAATGTAAACAAAAATATTTGTCATAAAAATATTTGATAAATTATTAAAAACAATAAAAGCTAACAAATAAATTATTTGTTTGTAAGTAAATGTAGAGCAGGGCAAACAATATAATTGCTACATTTCGTGTTCCGTTAAAGTCCATATATAAAAAATTCACAATCGATACTTAAAAAGATCAATTAAAATTGAAAAATATCGAACGCAATTAAAAAAATTATTAAATTTCAACAAATATTTATTTAATTTGGTGTTTTTGAATTTCTATTGATGCTTTATAAATTACATTTGGAGTCATTCCAAAAGTTTTTGAAACAATCTAATCATTTTTGAAATGGTCTTTGAATTTGAGCAAAAATTTGCACGTGGCTATTCCACGTTTCCTGTGCTGTTTTTATTTTTAAAAATTCGATGTAGTTCACGGTGGCGTTGTGCAAAATGGTCCCAAGAAATATGACCCCTATCTTAAAATGTAAATAAGCCCAATGTTTTGGGGCAAAATTTCATAATGTAAATTAATACTAAAAATATAATGAAAAATTACCCCAACAAAATGAAAATTAGCCCCAAAAGTAAGTTTGGGGCATATTTTCATTTTTTAGATTGTGGAATTTATTTATTATGTAATAAAGGGTGGTTAAATTTTAAGGGCCGATGTTGAATGTAAACGACACCTAAACGTCAAGTTTTTTTCTGCAATTCATTTGACATTTATCAATTTCAGACTAACTCAATTTGAACCATGGAAAGATACACAATCGAGCAACTCGTTAAAGTTATT
Organism: Eustalomyia histrio; assembly: GCA_949748255.1. Classification (NCBI taxonomy): domain Eukaryota; kingdom Metazoa; phylum Arthropoda; class Insecta; order Diptera; family Anthomyiidae; genus Eustalomyia; species Eustalomyia histrio. The sequence goes on along the minus strand of OX456527.1, from coordinate 4,899,019 downwards.
CAGGCTTATTATGAAAATAAGCGTTCAAATAAAAATTCATTTCGTGCACTTCGTGACTTTTTATGGTCAGCATAATCGACCAAATGTGTCCACAATCAGGAGTATTGTGGGCAAATTTCAGCAAACCAGTTCGTTCTGCGGAAAACATTGCTGTTGTTCGCGATAGTGTGTCATGAGGTCGGCCAAGCATTAACCGTGAATGGTGTTCGCTATCGCGGAATGATAACGAACTTATTGTGGCAAGGAATTAGGGATATGACCCTGGACGATATGTGGTTTCAACAGGACGGTGCCACTTGCCACACAGCTAACGAAACAATTACTCTTTTGCGCGACAAATTCAATGGCCGTGTTATCTCACGTGGTGGCGATGTCATGTGATTTGACACCGTTGGACTTCTTTCTTTGGGGTTGTTTGAAAGAAAAGGTGTACGTCGATAAGCCAGTAACAATTCAAGAGCTAAAGGATGAGATAATTCGGCACATTAACGGCATAGAATCTCAATTATGCCTCAGCGTCATCGAAAATTTGGACCATCGGATGGAGGTGTGCCGCCGAGGTCGCGGCGGCCATTTGGCCGATATTTTGTTCCATACATAATTGAACCATACCATATTATCATAATAAAAAGAAATGACAATAATTTCCTAAATAATTTGAGTTTTATTCAAAATCATCATCGGCCCTTAAAATTTAACCACCCTTTACAATGTTGCATCAAGCCGAGTTTTTAACGTTTCGTCAAAAGAATTTTGTAGCATAAAAGATTTTTATTAAAATGATATAAAAGCGTAGAGAAGTTTTACAACACAAAAACAATCAAAATGTACTTAATATCAAACGTATACATTAGATATCAGTCAATGTAATAAATAAATTTTAAATAAAAATTGTTTATGAATTTAAAAAATGTAAAATTTGTTTTAAATGCTTTAAAAAGGTGAAAAAATTTAGGTTTAGAAATTTTTTTTGAAAGATTTTTTTTTTCGAAAATATATTTTGTCCCCCCCCCCCGCTCCCCCTGGGCACGCCATTGCCTTTAACTGGCTTATTTATTGTTACCACTCATATAAAATTTAAATTTATCAGTTTGTTAAATTTTAACGGGACATTCTGTAATCGAACCTTAAATTATAAAATAAAGGAAATAGAAAACTTTTGAAAAGTTTTTTTTTTATAAAGACGTGTTAAAGTCAAATCTCTTGCAAACTATTTAATTCATAGTTCATAGAACACATTCCCTTAAAGGAACTTAAAACTTAAGAAAACTATTTGCGTGTTTTATACAATTATTAGACTTCTTGTTTAAGTTTTTTCTTTCAACAAGAGCGAAAGAAACATGATAGCACAAGAATGTAAATTTCTATTAAATTGCAGTTACATCCGTTAACAGAATTTCACTTAAAATTAGGTAAAATTCGTGTGCCGTTTTACACGTTTTTTTTTTTATATAAACAGTTGTTGCTAATGGTTTGTTTTTTTTTTTTAAGGAAATTCTCAATTTTAAGGTAATTGCTGTACATGTGCCGTGTTTATTTTCGCTATTTTTTTTTGTAAATGTTAAAAAAAAATTATAATTTATTATGTGTTCTTGTTGGTATATGTAGTACACTAAAACAAAACAAGTTGGTAAAGTCAGCAAAATTTTAGTCAAAACAAGTAAAAAAAAATATACTAAATTCGTCTGGGCCGAATCTTTGAATACCCCCCACCCATGCTCTTACAAAACAATGATTTACCAAATCATAGATAATGCATTACACATGTCAAAAAAATATTATTTAGAATTTAATCGATATTTTCAGTAAAATTATTTTGTAATGTTCTACATATTGGCAGCACTTTCATACACAATGATTTATAACAAAAGGTGTTGATTATGTTTGTTAACTCCACACTTAAAAAAGTTTGTAAGTTAAAATAACAGAAAATATCATTTAAAAGAAATGATATTTCATTTAAAAACCGGTCTACTTAATTTTCATTTAAATTAAATGCCATTGTTATTTACAAATGATATAATCAGTTAAAATAAATGTCAAAATTTTACTTACCAATCCTTAAAAAATAAATGTTTTTTTCATTTATTTGAAATTATATACAAAATGTATGTATGCATATGAAGCTATAAACACTTTTTGTGTGAATGTGTTTGTGTATGTATGTGTGTTTATGAAGTTCTTGTAATTTGTATTGAAAAATTTTGTATATATACAACCAATTTGAACAAAAAAACAAATTGAAATTTTTTGAATATTTTTGTTCTGAAACGGACAGCAAGTGCATAATTCCAGCCCTGGAAGACAACATTACAGATGCCTTTGGTGAGATACCGGCCGAAATGCTGGAAAAAGTATGCCAAAATTGGAACTCACGGATGGACCACCTACGGCGAAGCCGTGGACAACATTTACATGAAATAATCTTTAAAAAGTAACCCTGCGGGAAAAGGACCTATGCCAGGACACGTCACATGACCGGTTCATTGTGATGGGGACCGGGCACGGGACCGATCACTATAACATGGGCTTGTCCTAGGAGGTGGTCAATTGCCCTCTGTGACATGTCACAGGACTGGGTTAAAAGGACAAGTCGTGACTTTTAAACCGGTGATGTGATAGGTACTTTAGGAACCGGTGCTCTTTTCACCTATCTCGTGATATTTTTTTTTGGAACCGGTTCAGTTTTCACCTATCTTGGGACAGGTTCCAATTCCCAAATGACCCATTTTTTCCCGCAGGGAAATGGCATTCATTTATTGCCCCAAATAAATATTTTATTCACTTTTGCAAATTTTCTGTGTTAGCTACTTTAGTTGATTACGGAGGCTTTTAAATATATCCTGAAACAAATTACTTCTAAATTAGAACTATCCAATAACAATATGTTTTCCAAATATTTTGAAGCTTGCAGCAACAACGCGGATACTCGCTGAAGGTAGTACTACCAATGACTACAACATCAGTATGGCCCAGCCTTCCAAGAGAGTATAGATGTAAGCTAGGTCTATCATCCTTGAAAACTGATTTGCGTTTGTGATTTTAACACTTTAATTTATTTAACAGTGATTTTAAAGGTAACTCAACGTCCTCTTTCGGTGTTCCCATAGCACTTAATCCCACGGAAGTAAAATATGATGCCATATTTGAAACCCTTTATCTGTCACCACGTTTCATCTTTTCTCTATTCTCTTTCCAAAGAAAACAACATATTAGTTAGTAAATGTCAAATGAAATGTCAAAGAAGAATATAAAAACAAAACAAATCAACTCGTGCTAGACAGGTTGCATTTATTCATTGTTGCACAAGGTAAAAGTTTAATAAAATGTGTATTTATTACTTTTATTTTTGTTAACAATTTCTTTTATAATGACTGCTAACACTGTTCCCAAAAGAAATCGCGCCACAGCTGAACAATTCAATCATGTTCGAAAACTTGGGTCTAGCAGGAGGCAAGCTTCAGAAGTTCCGCGGAAAAATCGAATGCGAACATGAAGTGGTGCGAATTGGCTTAATGGTTTTGGCGGAGCAGTGAAGTCTGTTGACCAATGGCATTGGTAAACATTGTTTTGATATCAAAAATGTTACTAAATTGTTTATATAAAAAAGGTATGTAGGGTCTTGAAAAGCCGTACCAGTATAAAAGTGTGGGACTGGAAAAGACAGAAAACACTGACTGGGAACAAGCTTATAAATCAGGAGCCAATCGTAGAACTCGAATGGCGTGTGACTGCCATAATTGGGATCGACTATATCGAGGTCGATAAACATCTCCAAGTTGCTTTAAGATCACCAAAGAGTTGTTCAAGCTTTACTCGGGGGTTAGACGATCAAGTTTTGCCTATCAAATTGTAATATACCCACACTTTTTTTTTTACTAACCCAGCAAAAACATGGTATCAACTACTTACCAGGCTATTTACTCGCTTGATTACTTTTGTTCGCGATGTCCAAAAAGTAATGGGTACTCATTATTTTTTTTTTGGGTGTTTGTAAGCGCGAGAGTATTAAAGACTCATTACTTTGTGTTTTTGTAAGTGAGAAGGTAATGACCACTCATTAATTTTGGGACATCGCAAACAAAAGTAATACAGCGAGTTAATAGCCTGATAAGTAGTTGATACCATGTTTTTGCTGGGAATACACTCATACTTTTTAAAATTGATGCGAAATTACTTTCAATTTTTCTTTCAATTTGAGTGTTTAAATCTATCCCAGCAAAACTTTGGTAATGGGGGCGATATTCTCATGCGTTACCTTGTAATGATAGCTCGTTACCTTTTTCATTATTTGCAAGCATAAAGTAATAAGTTACTGATTATTGATTACGTAATATATGATTTATAAATGTAAAGTAATAATTGAAATATTATTGAAAATCTATTTTTAGATACATTACTTTGTGTTTTTTTGTAAGCAAAAGGGTAATGTATGTTTGTTTTGATAACACTAGCAAAAAAACAAAGCGCAACAATTCATTTAAGTTTAAAGCAATCAAATACTATATGCGTCGATAGCTCAGTGGGTAGAGTTCTTGGCTGGCAACCAGAGTTCTCTGGTTCGATTCCCATCATGACCACATTATTTTTAATTACAAATATTTTAAATAAAATATTTGTAATAATTTTTTTTAATAAAAATTCCTCTTTTTTAAAAATCTATTTTTAGACATATTACTTTTTCCATTCTCGTAACCATATAAGTAACCACTTACATTATCACCTCTAAAGTAATGGGTATATACATTACTTTGAGGCTCATCGCCTGTAAAATTCATCAATGAAGTAAGGTGTACAGTAATACATCGGCCCCTATGTGTGTACATTACTTTACCCATTATTTGGTAATGTGTGGTTTTGCTGGGTATGTTCAAGAAAACAGCTGATTAAATTTTTTTTTGAAATACTTTACATTTTTCTTTCTACAAATATTTTGCCGACATAAGTTTTTGTTTTAAAGCCTTTAATTGAAATATCATAAATAAATAAATCAAACAAATAAGCAAACATTTTAAGTTGTTTTCTTGACGATGAGGTCTTGCAAAGTAAAATTGTCTTCAAGTTGCGTGCAATTCAAATGAATTTTGACAAGCAGTGTGGGTGAAAAAATATGTAAAGAAAAATTTAAATGAAATTTAGGGCTCCCTTCTGGTTGGTTCGTTGGAGGAGTCATCAGCCACGGTTAAAATGGATATCCAGAATCACCTGTAGATATGATTTTCGTAGTAATTTTAAATAAAAAAATTGTTAATCTTATTATGAAACATGAAAACATGTTATGATTTCCAATTTCATCTCATGTCGCGATAATTTGCATATCAAATGTTCAAACGACATTTGAGTAAACAACACAAATATCGTTGTCGTTTAGATAACAAAAAACAGCTGACTTTAACTAAATATAATTTAAAAGTTTTATTGAAAAGCAAAATCGATAATTTTGTGGTTTGCTTTAGTAAAGATACGATAATCGTTAAAACAAGTTACTGCATCGCACTACTGTATAACGAAAATAGTGCTAAAGAAAACAAAGTAACGAACATTTGTTTTTATTTCCCATGTATTCTTTTAAAGTAATTGTCAATTTCCATCGTTTAGGGAATGTTTTTTTTTTGTTTGCATAAATTTATGGTTGAAACATAAATGTTCATATATATATAAAAATTGATGAATATTTTTCCCCGGGTACACGCAGAGAAAAAACATGGTTGCAATATGATCACTGCTGCTATATTGTGCTTGCTGCAATCGGGTATGGTTGTCACAACCAAGTTAATGGCTTTCTAACCATTAACATGGTCGCCACCATCATTATTTAGTAAACATATTACTATTTTATGATTGTCACCTTCTATTTTTATTATTTATTATGATTGGCTGTAACCATACTGTGGTAACAAAATTCTGACTATGAACAAAATATGATAATTATGCAACTATAAAATGCTGGCAACACTCAATAAATAATTATACATCAAATAAAACTTGACTTTGACAATGACATTTACAGCCATAATTTTGTCTTGTTTTCATAGAGACCAAAATTTTATCAGTTCAGTCAGTTTTTACTACAAAATGTCGTAAAACAAAAAACAATTATATATTTTTTACTAGAACTGGACAAATATCAGATGGGTAGAAAATAACTTTCACATGTCATTAAAACATTTCATCAATTGACCCATTAAGATTCAGTTAATTTTTTTAGCTTTAGAAGATTTTTTTTAAAGGGGTTTTTTGAACTAACCAATTCATTGTCAAAAAGATTTTATTGAAAGATTTTATATTTTTTTAATTCTTTTCAATAAAAACAATTATAAAATAAAAAAATATATATATATGTTTATTAATTCATTTCTTGTAAAAAGTTCTAAAAATATTAATAAAATATTTTTTATAAGAAAAAGTCTGTAGAACCCATGATTTTTTTTTTTTTGGACGAAAAAGTTTCTTACACAAAATAATAGATATTTATAAATTTATCTGATAAAAATATTTCTAGATTCTATGGACTTTTCCTTAGACTAAAATTCTCATATTCTCCAAACTGTTTCTTAGATAATAGTTCATATATTCCAAAAATATACTTAGATTCTGAAGACTTTTCATCATGAAAAATACTTAGATTCCAAAGACTTTTTCTAGTAGAAATATTCTTAGATTCTAAAGACTTTTTCAATTACAAATTACAAATTATATCTTAATACCCTAACCGAGCACTAGCAACAAAGGTTTTTGGCTCGTTGTAGCGAAAACAGACCAGAGCCTCTAGTGGGAATCGAACCCGCGACCCCCGCACTGATATAGCTTATCACGCTCTTAAAGAAAAATTAAAAAAAAAAAATTCTTATAAATGTCGTTAGAATCTAAGATTTTTTTTATTAAAAAAGTCATTCGATTTTAAAAATAAATTGTATTTTTCTTAAAAAAAAGTCCACAGAATCAAAGTTTTCTTGAAAGAAAAGTTCTTAGAATCTATGATATTTTTCCTTAACATTTTTTTTTTTTCAAAAAGTCCTTAATATCAATTTTTTTTTAGAAAAAACATTTCTAAAGGAAATATTATTAAATTTAAAGATCTTTTTTTTATAGTTTCTAAGAACTTTTCCCTTAAGAAATTTTCTTAGATTAGGGATCATATAATGATAATCCAGGAATTATAATATGATAACATTTTAAAAATACTATGAATATGCGATCATATTATGATAAATTCAATATCATAACATAACATGTTTATTTAGGACCACAATATGGTACACTCACAATATATTTTCCGTTACCGACTGTAGTTTATTTAAAAAGAAATACATAAAGTTTGTTCTTAAATGAAGAATCAATTGAAATTCATAGAAATATATTTTTTAACTATTTGAATCAGTCATTCAAAAAACAAACAATAAAAATTTACAGACATTCAGTAGGAGTTGATATTTTTAGTTAAATGTAAAATTTTATGGTTTCTGTTTTTAAAAATTGAAATTGATATTATTCTTTTTTGTTTTTTTTACCAAAATAGTTGGTATATATACAAAATTATTTCAATAAAAATTACAAGAAATTATTCAAATAATCACACACACAAAGCCAATAAAAATATATACATCTGCATGTGTTGTGTTCTGTTTTGTAATTACATACAAATAAAAAAAACTTTCAATTTGAAAAACAAACCACAAATGTAGTTTTTTCTAACTTTTTGTCAGTAAAAAATTGATGGTTATTTTAAACGACTTTCTATTGTTTTTACTACTTTTGTCGATTATTACAAAAAACAACAAAATGGATTGTATATAATGAAAAATCAGTAGTCCTCTTTTTGACTGTATTTTCGATTAATTTAATATGTATTTTAAGTTGTAATTAACGAAATAATATTGTGAGTGTAATTTTTGAATCATAATATAACTGTAGGGACTGTTTTATGTTAAAAATATGGCTATTTTATTAGCATAATATCATAGCCATATTATAGTAGCACTATGGTTGGCACAACCATAAACCCAAAAATATATGATGCTCTTCGAATAAGAATGCCCCAACCATGTTTTTTCTTTGCGTGTAGTGTATTATATTATGTTTGTTGTGTAAAATAATCCAAGGAAATAAATTTCTTTGTTAATAAATCAAAAGTCAAAAAAAAAAAATACCAAAAGTGATGAAAACATTAAAAAACACTTACCAGCGATACAGGCATTTACAATTAATATGATGATAATAAAAACAAACATGTTGCTTATAAATATTGTTGTTAATGATGTATTTTAGATAATGAGCAATGTTGCTACTAATGCTGGTGCTGCTGGTGCTGCTGCTAGCGCTGCTGTTGCTATTTGTTTTGTCAAATGCTGTTGGTATGCTGCTGAGTTTCTGTAGAATGTGACTTGACTTATGAAATAGTTTGCCTGCTGCTGTTGTTGTTATTATTTATGTTGGTTGCTGCTGGTATTATTGCTGCTATTGTTGTTTTTGACATTGACAAGTTTTAGATAATGAAATAAATTTAAATTCATTTCATATTCCATTTAAAGTTTATATAAATTTTGTAATATTAAGTACAAAGTTAACTAAATATGAAAGAATGAAGATGAAGGCAGCTTTTAACCGATAACATAAATCAGTCTTTGTTGAAAGTTTTGTTGTATTTTTTTTATTATATTATTGTTGAAAGTTATATGAATGTTATAGATGTAGCCGCTGATGTTTGTGTTTGTTGTTAGGATTGTAGTTAAAGTTGTTCCCCCAAAGTTTTATTTTTTTTAAACAAAGTAAAAAAAAAAAACTCCAAAAAAAAAAAATTCTTTTTAAAGCTATTTTAGTTGTTGTGGTTTTTAATAATAGTTGTTAGTTATTTATTGGTTTATTTCCACATATTTAAGGTGTTGTCTACCTTTTCTTTTCGCTTTACTTGTTGTTATTTTTATGTTTTAGTTGTTTTTGCTGCTGTCGATTTTATCTTTTAATAGTTTTCAATACTAATTGACTGATTTGTCGGTTTGTTGTTGGTGCTGGTGCTGGTGGTGGTGTTGTGTTGTTTACCAATGCGTTGTTTAAGTTAAAAAAAGAAAAAAATAAAAACATTATGGTTTTCTAGACCATTTCATATCACCTTCCCTTTTCCTTGCTTTTTTGTTGTTGTCGTTGTTTTTCAGATGTTTAAATACTTTTCTTTTTAGTTTTTTTTTTATTATTTTTTTTTGTTTCGTTTCTTTTTCGATTGTATCTTTTAAAATTTGTTTATATTAGTAGCTTTCGATATTAATGTTTTACTTTTGTTTATTGTTTATATTTCGGCATGTCTGTATTCTATAATAAATATTCACATAGATATTTGTTTAAACAAGAACATTAGCTAAATTTTTATTTATAAATGAAAGCTATGAAATTCGCATTAATTTTCTCCCACTTTAATATTTAAAACTGTTGAATTTTAGTTGTTGCTGATGTTTTTGCACAGTGGGTTATTGTGATATATTTTATATTTATTGATTTACATTTTGTCAACCCCTATCTACTATTAGCCAGTATTGAGGATATAAATTGGCAATTTTTTTTCTTAAATTCTCTACATTTCATATCAGCAATACTGTGATACTCGTATGTATAGACAGAGATGGTCAACGTGTGCATAGCATTTTAAAATTATTATTTAAATTGTTATTCATAATTTTTTGATCATATAAATTATATATAACTGCATGGGAATGAATTTAGTAATGGTGAAACTAAAAAAAAATCCAGCTTGAGACTTAATTGGAAAATTCTTGCTTTAATATGACACTACTAAAGATTAACTTTACTAAATTTTTTTGGCCACAAAGAAACTGTAAGTCGATATGTAATAGTAGTGGAATACATATTATGAATATGAATATAATTAAAATACGTATACGCAATAATAATTACATATAAAATATGTCATAACTCATACGCCACATGCTCCCTTTAAAATATTGTAAATGTTAAATTTCTAAAACATTTTCATACAGTCACCAAAAAAAAAAGTCTGTAATGGCAACTGACAAATTTGCTGTTACTGCGGGAAATTATGCTAATTTGAGCCCCAGTAGTATTTTTTGCTTATCTTAGCAACACATGTCTGCTGACGTGTAGTACAATGAAATTAGTGGAAAACTTAGTAGCCGCTACTACATTTTAGTAAACTTTTTGTAAAGTGGAACTTATTAAAATCGGTTCGCTAAAATCAACAAAAAAAAAATTTACTAAATATTATTAATATTTGTGCAATCTAAAAATTAAATTAGTGCTTCTAAATTTTAGTAAATTGCTGCAAACTCAATTAATTTACAAAAAAAAAAAATATTATTACAAATTAACTTAATATTATTTATATACACTTGTTACACTTTATAGCTGCTAATTTCTTTTGAAATTGCCCTTTAAATTCGAATATAAAAATTTATATTTTTTTTCGAACTTTTTTTTTTATTTTTTCAAAAAATATTTACACAAAATTACAAAAAAAAAAATCAAAGGCTTAAAAAAACGAATTTATCATTTTGTTTCAATTTGCTAATTTTTGTTTTGATTTTTTTTTTTTTGGATTTTAAAGTCACATTTTAATTGGGCTGATTTTTAGTAAAAAAAGTTTTTAGTGCTATTTTAAGTGGATGTCCTATTTTTGGATATGAATCGGCTGTGAAAAGTATCTTCACCACCGATCCCTTTTTTTCAATCTATGTAGCATTTTAAGGCAATTTAATTTTGTAAGTTTAAATTTCAATTATTAGAAAAAAATAGTAAATTTTTTGCTAATTTTAGCAAATCGGTTTTCAAAAAATTGTAAAATGATTTCTGAAGTTAGCAACAAAAATTTGTAAATATACTGTAAAAACTCTGATTTGCTAATAATAATTTTTTTTAATAAAAATCAGTAAAAAAATAGTAAAGTGGGATTGAAACCCGTTTACAAATTTTTTTCTGAGTGAAGTATGTATTGCCAAACGAAAGAGTTGTTATTGTTAAGCGTTGTAAAGGTATGGCGTACAGGCGCTGGATGGGGGCCGGCGCGGCAATTACGCGCGGTATTGCATTTTGATTGCTGCTTTTTAACATATTGAAGCATTTTTTTCTCGACTGGCTATGCATGAAGAACCGTTAGTTTTTATGAGCAAGTTTTTCTTCCCAAGCGTTGTGCCCAATTTGTCGTACCCATTATCAAGGATGGCACGCACATTCATATATTGTTAATTTTAAAAAATCGATTCACATTTCCATTTGTTAAATGAACTTGTATTGTATTATTATTTTTTTTTTTTTTGTAATTAGAAGAAATCAAATGTACTACAAAAATATTGCACAGAAAATTATCAAAGGTGCAATAATGCCATAATACCCTTATTTCACTTCTCCGTTGAAAATAAAGCCATATGGCATTATTTCTCAATGCTGTGTGAAATAAGGCCATATGGCTTTATTACACGGCACCATAATGATACTTGGGCTGGAATATGGTCATACATTGGACATACATGAGCATATACGTTTATACATAGTTTAATATATGACCATATATTTCCATATTTCGTCAGATTCGAAATTTAAGGGGAAAATGACCTTATATGGCCATATATGATCATGTGTGAGCATACATACATCATATATGATTATATATAAACATATATGAAAACTACGACCTTATACCCTTTTATTTAGGATCCGAAGATATATGAAAATGTATGTGATATATTGTATGGACACATATGATTACGTATGCCCATGTAGGTTCATATATCAACCCTTGTATGATCATGCATTCACATATATATTTCGATTTCCACATGGAAATTATAAGTATGTATAGTAATGATGTTGGTATACACACAGAAATTAAATTGGTTGGAATTCTACACTCACAATATATTTTCCGTTACCGTCTGTAGTTTATTTAAAAAGTAATACGTAGAGCTTGTTTTTACATGAAGAATCTATTGAAATTCATAGAAATAAAGGGTGTCCCAAGAAGAACGCAATTTTTAAATCTGGCAACATTCGAAGTGTCATTGTTTGACATTTGAACAATTGTTATTGTTTGCTAGTAGAAGGTACGAGGTTAGTAAAAATGGAGCGCTACACGAATGAACAACGCATTTTCATTGTGAAATTGTTTTACCAAAATGGTGAAAGTTTTGCGGCTACAGTTCGCAAATTGCGATCAATTTGGGGTCACAATAATGCTCCAAAAGAGTCAACTGTAAAGAGATTAATGGATAAATTTGCCGAAACTGGGTCTGTTAGTGATGTAAAGACAACAACGCGCCATCTGCTGTACGTGATGATGTCGCTCAAACTCCATCCACCTCAATTCGACACCGAGCTCAGCAAATTGGTGTCTCCAAATCCACTTTGCAGCGAATTTTGACGAAAGATTTGCATCTTCATGCATACAAAGTTCAATTGACTCAGGAACAGAAGCCAGCTGACCATGGACAGCGAAGGAAGTTCGTTAATTGGGTATTGGAGAGACAACATGAAAATGCTGATTTTGCCGATAAAATCATCTTCAGTGACGAGGCCCATTTTCATCTTGATGGCTTCATCAATAGGCAGAATTGTCGCATTTGGGGTGAGGAAAATCCTCGAGTGATTCACGAGAAGCAAATGCATCTTTAACGTGTCACTGTGTTGTGTGGTTTTTGGGCTGGAGGAATCATTGGACCTTTTTTTATGCAAATGAGGCAGGTCAAGCGCAAACAGTCAATGGTGTTCGGTATCGTGAAATGATAACCAATTTTTTCTTGCCTAGAATTGAAGAAATGAATGTGGAGGGCATGTGGTTCCAACAAGACGGCGCCACATGTCACACACGCAGAAAAAGTTCAATTGCTGCATCAGTCATTTCCCGGTCGTGTTATTTCGCGTTTTGGAGATCAGAATTGGCCGCCTAGATCGTGCGATTTAACACCATTAGATTTTTTTCTTTGGGGTTTTTTGAAGTCGATGGTTTACGCGAATAAGCCGACGACGACTCAAGCCTTAAAAGAGGAAATTGGACGCTGCATTAATGAAATACCGCAGCATTCATGCAAAACGGTCATTGGAAATTTCATTAAAAGATCGCGTGCATGCCAGCAATGCCGCGGCGGCCATCTGCACGATATATTGTTCCATACATAACCTCATTCTTGGGACACTATTTGAATCAGTTATTCAAAAAACAAACTATTAAAATTTACAGACATTTAGTAGGAGTTAATATTTTCTGTTAAATGTAAAATTTTATGTTTTCTGTTTCTAAAAATGGGAATTTAAATAATTCCTTTTTCATTAAAAATTACAAAAAATTATTGGAATATAGGTTCACACATATAAAATAAAAATATATACATCTGTGTGTGTTGTGTAAAATTACATACAAATAAAAAAACTTTAAATTTGAAAAACAAACCACAAAAATCGTTTGATCGTTATTTTAAACGACTTTCGATTGCTTTTACTACTTTTGTCGATTATTATTAATTTTGGTAATTAGAATTAAATAAATTAGGATTAGCAACCGAAATTGTTATTATTATAATAAAATTTTTAAATGTATTATATTTTTGCTTTTTATTCACATACATATTTATATTCAAAATTAAACAACAACTTAATGTATGTGTCTGTGGTGCAGTAGGTAGAGACACAGCCTGCTAGTCTTTTAGTGTTCAGAGATCAAGACCCTTAGAACATTTTTAATATTTTTGAATATTTTTTTTTTATTGATTAAAATTAAAAGACACAATTTATTTTCTGTTGTGGCTGGCTGCTATGTTTTTTTTTTTTTTAACAAAAATATTCAAATTTCAAACCTGAAAAATATTCAAATTTAAAAATTTACTAGAAAAAATTTAATACAATTTAGCCTAGAGGAAAAGCAATGCCCTGACAAATAGAAGGTCGCCAGTTCTAGCCTAGTTCACAGCATACAAAATTTTTATTTTTAAAATAAAATTTGTGGAACGCGTTTCAATTTGTAAAATATCTATTTATAGAAATGTATTAAAGCGCTGGTAGATGATGGAACTAAATAAATTCAGTTGGCAAAACATTCAGTTCCAACTACAAATCTGTTTTCTGTGTGTATGTACATATTTGGCATTTTGAAATTAAACAAAAAGTAAATAAATTCTGTTGTTAACATTTTAACATGTTCATTTTCACACGTATTCAAAAACAAACACTTATTGAGGAGTTTAATTTTGCGAATGTGTGTTTGTATTTTAAATGCAAACAGTTTTTTGTGTTCATTTTAATTTGTTAAAAGAAATATTTAATTTACGATTAATTACGTTTTCCTTTTGTTTGTTTGAGTTTAAATACTTTGTTCATACTGAAACTTTAAAAATACGTATTTTTCTTGTTTAAATTCCATATAAATATTAAATTTGAAAACTTGAGAAAAAAACAAGTAAGAGCGGCTAAATTCGGCTATGCCGAATCTTATATACCCTTCACCATGGTTGGGAAAAAACTGAAGTTTATATATGGACATATATGGAATGGACAGATTTATATACGGACGCCTTTAAGAGGAAATTAACCATTTAGTTTGGAGATAAAACTTGGACTCGGGAATATAGGTACTTTAAAAAAATTTATGTTTTGGGCATAACTTTTTTGTATCTGAACCGATATTTCCGAGTTTTTCAGCAAATATGTTATACTAAAGATTTTCGATCTTTTGCTATATAAGACGTATCCATAGGTCATAATACAGCTCTAGAATAGTGTTTGTTGTTTGTGTATAAAAGGTGAAGAGGTGAAAGAAAAGAATTTCAACAAATCGTTAAAAGAAATCACTACAACTGCATGTGTTTTATTTCTACAAAATAGTTTGATTTAGCTGGCAAATTTACATTTGGGATTTTATTTCGCTTTTTTATTAGAAATATTTGTAATTTCTTTAGCTTAATTTTAAAAATTTGAAGGAAAATAGTTTATAATTTTTTTTATAAATTATTATAAGTTATGACCTAAAATAGTTGCACTCAAAGGTAAATTATGTATAAAATTTTCTTAATATGTGAGAAATAAAATGGTTTAAAAATCTTTATATAAATTCTTTTAAATCGGAGCAAAAAAAAGAAATAAAACCGTTTGTATTTTGTTTGTATCAGAGGGTTTTTATAAAAATTTTGATGTTTTTAGCCTATTTATGGATTATTTAATTATTAATATAAAATTTTATATAAATTAATTATTAAATGTTAAAAAAAAACCCAAAAATAAGCAAAAAAAAGTCTTAAGAAAATAATAAAAAAAAAATGTACAAAAAAAAAGTGAATTGACCTGACCGAGATTTGAACCTCGAACTCCGCGGGCTTCGAGAAAAAAAGTATTTGTGACATAGCGTCTAGACAACTGAGCTATTGAAGCTCACACAAAATCATCGTCAATAGATGTACATATATAAAAGTCTTCGTTCATTAGGGATTTGTTTAGTTTTTATTTAAATGACAAATCTTTGTATGTGTGTTGTGTGTGTATAAATGGTGGAGATGAAAGAAAAGAATTTTAACACATGGATGTGTTGTTATGCTCAAAATTCTACATACATATTAAACAAAGGGATTTTACTGGAAAAATTAGAGGTAGTCCTGGTTTTTTGCTAATATCTCAGCCATTTATTAACCGATCTGTCTGATTTTTAATAGCAAACAGAAATGGATCACATGTAACAGAAATAAAAAAGAATCAAGTCCTCATCACGTCTGGGTTCTTCGGAAAACCCATTTCAACACACAGACGGACAGACGGACAGACGGACATCGTTAAATCAACTTCGCTCTTCATAAGGACCCAGAATATATATACTTTATAGGGTCTAAGATCAATATTGTAGAAATTACAAACGGAATGACAAACTTATATATACCCTTCCACCTGTGGTGAAGGGTATAAATATGAAAATATGAATTTTGAGGTTCTGTAAGAACGTAGCATTAATTTAAAATAATTTATTTTTATATTTATTTATTCTTCTTTAACACGACGGTAGCTTCATACATTCATTTTCGTACATTTTAATTGTTTTTATAAGAATTTTCATACATATACTGGAGTAGCTTATAGCAATACTGGACTTTCACACATACTTTTATGACCGTTCACACATATCGAATTAGCCCCATGTTGACAATGTCCCTTTAGCTACTAACTGCCCGGTTTAACTGACACATTTATACACATTTTAATATAACTGTTGGCCAAATTTTAACCGGACATTTAATAATCTTGCCTTTTGGTCTTTTTTGCTGAATGTTGTTAATTTCAACATCACCCTCATGGTGTTCAATTTTTTTTTTTCAATTACCTTCATACGAACGAATGATAAAATAAAAACTTGCTTGCATATTTTTTTTATTAACGGTTTTTGTGGTATTTTTTTCGGACATGTTTATTGTGAGCCTCTTTTTTAAAAGGTTTTAATGCAGGATATATTTAATTATTTAAAAAATATTCAAGTGTTGTATGGAAAAATACTTTATCATGTACATAAAAATTGTTTTTACACTCAAAAAAAAAAAAAAAAACATGAACTAGAATTTAAAAAAATTAACTTATTAGGCGAAAATATTAAAATGAAAACCGTGCCAAAGACACTTTTTACCAATATTAAATGAAAATTTTCCTAGAAATTAAGAAACAAATTTTACTTAAAATTTACTCAAAATTTCTAAATTATAGAAAAATTTTACTACTGAGAAGTAAATTTTTATTAGAAAACAGTAAAATTTCCTCCTAATTAGTTCATACATCATCTAAAATTTTACTGTTAGTTAGAAAATGTTTCCTTGGTTTTAAGAAAAAATTTATTTTAAGTTCATTAGATAATTTTTTTTACTAAAAACTAGAACTTAGCTCCCTAAAAATAAGGAAATATTTTCTAACAACAAGTTAAATAGCACTTCTTTAAAGTGAAAATTATCCTTTAATTTGATAAAAATTTAATATATTTTACCATATATTTTAAAGTACTTTACACTCATTGGGTAGGAATTTTCCCACTTTCGGAGGACTTCCGCTTTGTAAGGACACTGCTCTTAACAAGCTTTTACAATTTTGTCTTAAAATTTAATTGAATTATACAAAATTTATGTATTTATAATATAAATTAAATTTCATTTGCAAAAAGGTAAACAAATTAAAAAATGTGCTGCAGGATATCCTGTAACGTAATAAATTATGACAGTCAGATCCTTTTCGTTGTTAATTAATGGTTCTGCTTGAGAGAACTACAAAAAGGGACGGCCTACGTGACGCACGGCATATATGGCTAAGGAACATTGGGGGGTCCTTTGTTTTCCTAAATTAACTAATTTAGGGAAATTGTTGCAAAAATACATAATATCACAGTTACATTTCTTGTTATTATTGAAAAATGGAAAAGTCATAGGTTTATTTTATGGGATTTTTAGCTTAAACTTTAATTGACATATACAAATTTTATTCGATAAATATAAAGTTTAATAATCGCAACGTCAATTATAGGAAAGACATTATGCCGTAATGTATAAAATGTGCTTGCGATATTTTGCATTGTAGTCAACAAAGAAATTTATTACATAAAAGCGCAAATTCGAAATTTTTTACCTTTTGCTAACAAAATTTTAAAATATATTTAAAGCTATTTTAAGTTCAATATTTAAGACTGTTAGGATCACGAACCAAAAATTACAATCGTGCACGATAATTTTTTTTAAATAGTTACTTTAAATTGTTAATAAGATTTTTTCTTGAAAATTAGAAAAACTAACTAGATTATTTTTAATTTGTTTTTTTTTTTTGGAAAAAATATTGAAAATAATTTAATCGTTTTCCAAAAAAAATTAGAAAACTTTTACTTGAAAAAAAAGAATATTTTATACATATATATCTTAATACCCTAACCGAGCACTAGCAACAAACGCTTTTGGCTCTTTGTAGCGAAAACAGACCAGAGCATCTGGTGGGAATCGAACCCACGACCCCCGCACTGATAAGCTAGCACGCTACCAACTAGCCTACCGGGGCTATCTGAACTAAGTTGCATGAAAAAATATTCCCTAGAAATAGTTCATCAGTTTCTAAAATCAAGTAAATTTTTATTATTACATAGGAAAAAATTTATTACTTTTTGTTTTTAATTGCCTTAACCAATTTTTAACAATTCTAAAAATTAGAAACTGCTAGACTTATAAACTGAATTTAGAAATGGCTTTCTAGAATTTAATTAATTTTACTACTCATTTTAAGTTAAACACATTTTTTTTGAACTAACTGGGAGAAAATTATGTTCTATTTTTTTATTTAATTTTTTTTTGAACTAAATTTAGTTTTATAATATTTTACACGCAGAGAAAAAACATGGTTGCAATATGATCACTGCTACTATATTGTGCTTGCTGTAATCGGGTATGGTTGTCACAACCAAGTTAATGGCTTTCTAACCATTAACATGGTCGCCACCATCATTATTTAGTAAACATTTTTCTATTTTATGATTGACACCTTAAATTTTATAACATGATTGGCTGTAACTATACTGTGGTAATAAAAATTCTGACTATGAAAAAAATATGATAATTATGCAACTACAAAATGCTGGCAACACTCAATAAATAATTATACATCAAATAAAACTTGACTGACATTTACAGTCATAATATTGTCTTGTTTTCATAAATATCAAAATCTTATCAGTTCAGTCAGTTTTTACTACAAAATGTAAAAAAAACAATCATATATTCTTTACTAGAACTGGACAAATATCAGATGGGTAGAAAATAACTTTCACATTCTCATTAAAAAATTTCAACAATTGACCCATTAAGATTCAGTAAATTTTTTTTTTAGCTTTAGGAGATTTTTTTTTAAAGGTGTTTTTCGAAAATAAAGGGTGTCCCAAGAAGAACGCAATTTTTAAATTTTAAATAAAACACAGATATTTAAAAAAAAAATCGTGAAACTTTATTATATCGTAAAGTAGACAGAATGAGGTTATCTATGGAACAATATATCGTGCAGATGGCCGCCGCGGCTTTGCTGGCATGCACGCGATCTTTTAATGAAATTTTCAATGACCGTTTTGCATGAATGCTGCGGTATTTCATTAATGCAGCGTCCAATTTCCTCTTTTAAGGCTTGAGTCGTCGTCGGCTTATTCGCGTAAACCATCGACTTCAAAAAACCCCAAAGAAAAAAATCTAATGGTGTTAAATCGCACGATCTAGGCGGCCAATTCTGATCTCCAAAACGCGAAATAACACGACCGGGAAATGACTGATGCAGCAATTGAATTGTTTCTCTGGCTGTATGACATGTGGCGCCGTCTTGTTGGAACCACATGCCCTCCACATGCATGAAGATGCAAATCTTTCGTCAAAATTCGCTGCAAAGTGGATTTGGAGACACCAATTTGCTGAGCTCGGTGTCGAATTGAGGTGGATGGAGTTTGAGCGACATCATCACGTACAGCTGCGACATTTTCGGGCGATCGACCTGGTCGATGGCGAGTTGTTGTCTTTACATCACTAACAGACCCAGTTTCGGCAAATTTATCCATTAATCTCTTTACAGTTGACTCTTTTGGAGCATTATTGTGACCCCAAATTGATCGCAATTTGCGAACTGTAGCCGCAAAACTTTCACCATTTTGGTAAAACAATTTCACAATGAGAATGCGTTGTTCATTCGTGTAGCGCTCCATTTTTACTAACCTCGTACCTTCTACTAGCAAACAATAACAATTGTTCAAATGTAAAACAATGACACTTCGAATGTTGCCAGATTTAAAAATTGCGTTCTTCTTGGGACACCCTTTACATGTAATATTATTTATACTAACCAATTCATTGTCAAAAAGATTTGATTGAAAGATTTTATATTTTTTTAATTCTTTTTAATAAAAACAATTATAAATTAAAAAAAAATATATGTTTATTAATTAATTTCTTGTAAAAAGTTCTAAAAATATTAATAAAATATTTTTTATAAGAAAAAGTCTGTAGAACCCTTGATTTTTTTTGTACGAAAATGTTTCTTACACAAAATAATAGATATTTATAAATTTATCTGATAAAAATATTTTTAGATTCTATGGACTTTTCCTTAAATTAAAATGCTCATATTCTACAAACTGTTTCTTAGATAATAGTTCATATATTCCAAAAAAAAAAAAAATACTTAGATTCTAAGGCCTTCCTTTGAAAGAAAAATTCATAGATTCTGAAGACTTTTCATCATGAAAAATACTTAGATTCTAAGGACTTTTTCTAATAAAAATATTCTTAGATTCTAAAGACTTTTTCTTAAAGAAAAATTGCAAACAAAAAAAATCTTATAAATGTCGTTAGATTCTAAAAGATTCATTAGATTTTAAAAATAAATTTAAGTATTTTTCTTAGAAAAAGTTCACAGAATCAAAGTTTTCTTGAAAGAAAAGTTCTTAGCAGCTATGATTTTTTCCTTAACAATTTTTCTTCAAAAAGTCTTTAATATCAATTTTTTATTAGAAAAAGCATATCTAAAGGAAATATTATTAAATTTAAAGAGCTTTTTCATAGTTTCTTTTCCTTTAAGAAATTTTCTTAGATTAGGGATCATATAATGATAATCCTGGAAATATAATATAGTTATGAGGGATTATAATATGATAACATTTTAAATATACTATAATTACGTGCGATAATATAATGATAAATTCAATATCATAACATATTTATGACCACAATATGATAATTTTTGAATCATAATATAACTGTAGGGACCATTTTATGGTAAAAATATGGCTATTTTATTATCATAATATCATAACCATATTATAGTACCACTATGGTTGGCACAACTTTAAACCCAAAAATATATAATGCTCTTCGAATATGATTGCACCAACCATGTTTTTTCTTAAAACTGAGTTGCTTTTTTTAAAAATTGATAAATTTTTATATAATATACTTGTTTTTTTTTTTCCTAAAATCAAGAAATATTACTTAAGAAAGCTATGAACTATTTCTGAGTACACTCACCAAAAAAAGTCTGTAATGGCAACTGAAAATTTTGCTGTTATTACGGGAAATTCTGCTAATTTGAGCCCAGCGGTATTTTTTGCTAATCTTAGCAACACATGCCTGCTGACGTGTAGTACAATGAAATTAGTAGAAAAATTAGTAGCCGCTACTAAATTTTAGTAGACTTTTTGTAAAGTGGAATTTAAAATCTGTTTGCTAAAATCAGCAAAAAAAATTACTAAATTTTATTAATATTGGTAAAAGGCTTTGATTTTTTTTCTTATCGAGCATCAAAAATTTTGAATATATTTTTTAAAAAACGAATTAATCATTTTGTTTTAATTTGGTAATTTCTGTTTGAAAAATATTTTGGTCATTTTTTTTTTTTTTTTACTTTTAAGGTTAAATTTTAATTGTTTTTAGGGCGGATTTTTAGAACTAAAAAAACCTTTTTAGTGCTATTTTAAGTGGATGTCCTTTTTTTTAGACATCAGTCGGTATCTTCACTTCCAATCCCTTTTTTAATATATGCAACATTTTAAGGAAATTTAAGTTTGTAGGTGTAAGTTTTAATTAGAAATAACATTTTCTTCAATAACCACTTTTTTAAAATTAGTAATATTTTTTGCTAATTTTAGCAAATCGGTTTTCAAAAATTTGTAAAATGATTTCTGAAATTAGCAACAAAAATTTGTTAATATTCTGTAAAAATTCTGTAATTTGTAAAATGTAAATAGCAAAAAGATTTGCTAAATAATAATTTTTTACTAAAAATCAGTACAAAAATAGTAGAGTGGGATTGAAAACCGTTTACAAATTTTTCTACTAACTTCTTTTTCTGAGTGTATAAAAAGTATTTCGTTTTTACCCAAAATAGAAAATTTTTCTAACTTTTAATAAAAATTTGCCTAAATTGAGGAAAATTTTTATACTATTTTTTAAGGAAATTTTGGATTGATTTTTAGTTCATGTCTATTTTTTTTTTGAGTGTATTCATATTTTTAAAATGAAATTAAATTCGTTATAATACATATTTAAACACACACACAAAAAACTGTATGACACCATTGGATACCATAGAGACAATTCCTGGATAACATTAAATCCTTTTAAAGTCGTTAATATTTTAAAGCTTTTAAACATCAAACGAAATAATATTGTTAGTAGATTTATTTTTTACAGCTTAACATAAACATGTTAAATAAATAGCTTTGTAAGCATTTTGTATATTTATTTTATGCACATATTGTTAAAACCAAAAAATTTTAAAAAATCAAACAGAAAATTAAGAATTATTGCTAATATTTATTGCCTGTGAAATATGACTGTAAATATTTAAACAAATATTGAGGGAAAAAAATCAAAAAAACTAACAAACCCACTCATTCCCCATTCAACTTGGTATATAATAAGTAAGCACTTAATTTTTTGCTTAGAATTTTTGCAAAAAAAAAAAAAATAATATAAAAAATATATTTACAACTTAATAGACTTGAACAACATAAATATTTCCCCCTAATATCTACTAACTAAACACATGTACAGAGGGAGGGGGGGGGGGGGACATTTCAAAACAAATATCAATTGAACCACAAAAAATCACATACAAATGATTTTTGTGTTTGTTTTTTTATAGTTCTATTTCAAATAAAAAAAAACACCTGTGAAAACAATTTGTTAAAATCGCACATGGTGTGTATTATATTTACGTATTGTAAATTTTCACCATATTGTATTTAAGGTATTTATTTCATATATGTATTTTTTTTTTTCATTTTGTGTTTATAATTTAAAATAAAATAAATTTTTTTTTTAAGTACATATGGTGTTGTGGAAAAACACATTTAAACCAAAAATATTCTGAAATTTAATGTTGTTTACGAGTGAAAGGAATTAAGTGTATTAGTATGTTACAGCCACTGGAACATCTGACTGACTTAATAAAATCGTATGGAGTTTAACAAAGTACATGTATATGCTTGGATGACTTTTCCTTCATTCAGTTGGCTTCTATTGCTATTGTTAAGTTCACATTCTCACATCAGTTTTTGTTATGTTTACAACTTGAAACTTATTTAAAAACATTGTGAAATCCTTGAAAATTTATGTGCTGTTGTTTGTTATTGTAAATGAAAAGATAAACCCTGCAGGACTAAAAATGTATTTAATTTTCAGTATACAGGAATAATATTCCAGGAATTTGTTTCATAATTTATGAAACAAATTCACAAAAGCTACATAATTAGCCCAGGTAAAAATGTTTGAAATTTATTGTACCATTTATATTTATTTTTGTTGAAACTTCAACATAAAGTTGTAAATGTAAATACTTTGTCAAATAATTTTTTGAATTACATTTTTACATTAGAGTGCCTCATTTTAAGGATTTAAAAATGAAAGATGTATTATGATATATTTCCAAAATATTTCTCTTTCAGCGATTAAAATCTCCAATAATTGTCTTAAAAAATAATTAGCAAGGCTACCTTTGGCAAAAAAAATTTTCAGGAATTTTTTGATTCTACATTAAAATATTTTGAGTATTTTAAATTATCTGCGAGATAATCGGGCTTAAATGCCCGATACTTTGTACTGGTAGTTTTAAATATCGAAATATAAAGGGTGTCCCAAGAAGAACGCAATTTTTAAATCTGGCAACATTTGAAGTGTCATTGTTTGACATTTGAACAATTGTTATTGTTTGCTAGTAGAAGGTACGAGGTTAGTAAAAATGGAGCGCTACACGAATGAACAACGCATTCTCATTGTGAAATTGTTTTACCAAAATGGTGAACGTTTTGCGGCTACAGTTCGCAAATTGCGATCAATTTGGGGTCACAATAATGCTCCAAAAGAGTCAGCTGTAAAGAGATTAATGGATAAATTTGCCGAAACTGGGGGTGTTAGTGATGTAAAGACAACAACGCGCCATCGACCAGGTCGATCGACCGAAAATGTCGCAGCTGTAAGTGATGATGCCGCTCAAACTCCATCCACCTCAATTAGACATCGAGCTCAGCAAATTGGTGTCTCCAAATCCACTTTGCAGCGAATTTTGACGAAAGATTTGCATCTTCATGCATACAAAGTTCAATTGACTCAGGAACTGAAGCCAGCTGACCATGGACAGCGAAGGGAGTTCGTTAATTGGGTATTGGAGAGACAACATGAAAATGCTGATTTTGCCGATAAAATCATCTTCAGTGACGAGGCCCATTTTCATCTTGATGGCTTCGTCAATAGGCAGAATTGTCGCACTTGGGGTGAGAAAAATCCTCGAGTGATTCACGAGAAGCAAATGCATCCTCAACGTGTCACTGTGTGGTGTGGTTTTTGGGCTGGAGGAATCATTGGACCTTTTTTTTATGAAAATGAGGCAGGTCAAGCGCAAAGTTTTTTCTTGCCTAGAATTGAAGAAATGAATGTGGAGGGCATGTGGTTCCAACAAGACGGCGCCACATGTCATACAGCCAGAGAAACAATTCAATTGCTGCATCAGTCATTTCCCGGTCATGTTATTTCGCGTTTTGGAGATCAGAATTGGCCGCCTAGATCGTGCGATTTAACACCATTAGATTTTTTTCTTTGGGGTTTTTTGAAGTCGATGGTTTACGCGAATAAGCCGACGACGACTCAAGCCTTAAAAGAGGAAATTGGACGCTGCATTAATGAAATACCGCAGCATTCATGCAAAACGGGCATTGAAAATTTCATTAAAAGATCGCGTGCATGCCAGCAAAGCCGCGGCGGCCATCTGCACGATATATTGTTCCATACATAACCTCATTCTGTCTACTTTACGATATAATAAAGTTTCACGATTTTTTTTTAAATATCTGTGTTTTATTTAAAATTTAAAAATTGCGTTCTTCTTGGGACACCCTTTATTTAGAAGAAAGTAAAATTCTTTCTCAAAGGATATTCCTTTTTAAATAAGTTTATTTTACCACTGTAGCTTAAATTCTTTGGACAGGTCAATCAAGAGGTACTTTTCACCCCCATATTTGCTATGCTTAGTTAGAAATTCCAAAAATTATCTCTTCAATGAATAAGATCATGCTTCAAAGGAAACAAATACCTAAACCTTGTCTAAAAAGACAAGGTTTTTGGGTAAAACCCCAATGGTTAGATTTTTCTCCTTTTTTACCTTACCCGCAAAAACATTCAAAAAACTTAACTTACAAAAAAAAAACTTCCTAGCATCGGCGATTCTCTTATTGACCCCATTTTTACCACGTTCTTATTTAACATTCCAAAAGTACCTGATCCAAAAGTACATGATTAGCCCTGAAGAAACATATTTTAAATTTCAGATGTCTAGCAGAAGGAGTTGGAGTAGGGCGTTAAGGAGGAGACTGTTCTTCTAATTTATTCTTCCCATAAACATTTTTAAAACCCCCGTCTCAGTGGATGTCTACACCGGAATAACAGCCTACAAACTTCAAAATCCTAGGTCCAGCCGTCTAAGATGGTTGATTAAGGCCGCACTTTTCTCCTTTTTAACTCTATTTTTATCCAGTTTTTTTTTTTTGGAAATTCCAAAGATTATATCTTCAGTGGCTTAGATCATTCTTTTTAAATAAAAACACATTTTATATTTCAGACTTGTAGCCGAAGGAGTTTGCCCCTCCCCGTGAAATTTTCTTAAAATCGCGTCTTGCCAATAAAATTGTATTATCATTTTTTGAATTAATGATAATTATTTTAAGATTTGATTTCATTGATTAATGTAAATCGATTTAAATTGCATTATCATTTCAAATTTATTAAATAACAATAATAATTACCCTTGAGCAATAAGTAATCGAAAAACGTTTAAATAAAGAAAACTCGCTTAAATAGAAAAAAATGTGTTCAAATCGATAAATGTCAAAAAAGTCCAAGATCGCTTTATTGTATTTTATTGTCAGTATTTAGTGTTTCAATTTCACTCGCTCCCCATTACATTTTGTTCAGCTTTGCAGCGTTTCGATTCCACTCGTTGCCCTTGACTAGTGTTTCAATTCCACTCGTTCGTCATTTCATTTTGATTCCCTTGTCTAGTGTTGCAATTCCTCGTATTCCCCATTCCATTTAATTAAGTTTCCATGTCCAGTGTTGCAATTCCAAGCGATCCCCATACCGTATCATTCCATTTCGCTGCCCTGGTCAAGTGTTTTAATCCCATTATTTCCGAGTTCCATTTCGCTCCCCTTGTCATGCGTTTCAATTCCTCTAGTTTCCAGTTCCGTTTAGTTTCCCTTGTATAGGGTTTCAATTCTACTTGTTAACGATTTCGTTCTTCTTGTCTAGTATTTCAATGCCACCTATTCCCTGTTTCATTTCATTTTCCAATTCTAGTGTTTCAATTTCAGGTTGCCCTGACTAAAACGATTTAAGTCGTATAGAATTACCATTTTATCACGTTTCTGGCAAAAATTTTAAAGAGTATCTTAGCAGTGAATTATGCCATACTACAGAGAGCTTGGGACTGTTTTTACCAATTCCAAAAAGTGTCATGGACATGGAAAACATTAATTAATTTCTAGTCAAAATTATTTGGGTAGGCCATTGAGGGGAGAAATTTCTCTTCTTAATCCCGCATTTTACAACTTGCGGTCGGAAATTAGGAAAACTGTCATATTAGTAAATTAGCTCATATTCTACACTTTGTAAAATATTACTATAAAATTGGTAAATTTTTATGTAATATTACGAAAAATCGGTAAATATAAACACCAAGTGCGTAAAACTATTTTAAGCACACTTTCATATACACTGAGAATTATATTTAATAAATCTTTAAGTGGTGGTTATTTTATTTAGAAATGGAAATATACAACTATTTTTTCTATTCATAAATCTGGTGACAAAAGTAATATTACTAACTATAGACTGATTTCTAAATTGACTAACGTTGCTAAAGTTTTTTAGCATATTGTCTATGATAAGTTTTTTTCTCTTTAGAACGTCATATTACTGTATACCAGCACGCAAAGAAAAAATATGGTTGGGTCAATCATATTCGAAGAGCAATATATATTTTTGGATTTATGGTTGTGCCAACCATATGGTTGTCATATTATGATAATAAAATAACCATATTTTTACCATAATATGGTCCCTACAGTTATATTATGATTAAAAAATTACCATATTATGGTTCTAAATAAACATGTTATAATTAATTTATCATAATATGACTGCACGTAATCGTAGTATGCTCAAAATTTTATCATATTATAGTCCCTCAAAACTATATTATGATTCCTGGATTATCATTATATAATCCATAATCTAAGAAAATTTCTTAAAGAAAAAGTTCTTAGAAACTATGAAAAAGAAGAAGAAGATTTCCTTTAGAAATGTTTTTTCTAAAAAAAAAAACTTAATCTTAAGGTCTTTTGAACTTTTCTTTGGGAACTTTTCTTTCATTGATTGTATAATTATTTATTGATTGCTGCATTTTATCGTTGCATAATTATAATATTTTTTTCATAGTCAGAATTTTTGTTACCACAGTATGGTTACAGCCAATCATGATATAAAATTGAAGGTGCCAATCATAAAATAGTAAAATGTTTACTAAATAATGATGGTAGCGACCATGTTGATGGTTAGAAAACCAATAACTTGGTTGTGACAACCATACCCGATTGCAGCAAGCACAATATAGTAGCAGTGATCATAGTGCAATCATGTTTTTTCTACGTGTGTATTACCATTTTTTAAATTAATGAGTACAGAAGTTTGATAGACCGTTAAGCCCCATTTTACCAAGTTTGTGGAGAAAATTTTAAATTTTAAGTTTCTACCCAAAGAGTTTTTTTTTTTAGTTTTGAGGCACTTTAATATGTATAAAAAAACAACAACATATAAAAAATCCATTAATATTAATGACATTTATACATTTTTTTGTGACCATAAAGTTTCCGCTGTGATTACAATAGTTTTTCTTTCGATTTTTTTTTGTGTATCTTTCCAATTGATTGCTTTCAAAGTGTAGTAATTTATTGATAACATAAATTGTAATTTAAAATTTTTTTATTTGTATTATAGATTTGGATAAAGTTATGTTTAGATTTTAGTTTGTGTCATGGAACTCAAATTAAATTAGAAATTTCATTTTTGTTAAATTTTTCTGTAAAATTATTTAAAATATCACTAATTTTTTAAATATACCTATATTTTTGTTTTTACAGATTTTAAATTGGCCAGTTTGAGGAGGGGTATGTATTCACTACATATTTTTTACAATGTATTTCTTTTAGTGGTGAAACGTTTACTATTTAAAAAAAATCCTGTAATTTTTTTATCTTCTTTTGTTTTTTATACGACCATTTATTTTTTGCTGATAATAATGAACTCATAAATTATTTACCAACTTTCCAAAAAAAAAAAAATAAAATTGTCGGTAAAACGTTCCTTTTTAATCGGTATATGTATCACACACAAAGCTTTTTCTTTTATGCATGAAAAAAAAATCACTTAATACTTATTTCCATTTACAGTTTTTGTTTGATTTTAATGCATTAATAACACGTTGAAACATTGTTTTGTAATAATTGAAACTAGAGATGTCACGAATAGTATATTTGGCACTATACCGAATATTCAAACCGAATATCGAATCTTTGCCGAATAGTTGGGGGGTTGGACAAGCATAGAAGCATGTCTATTGCCCTCAGACTAAATTTTACATTGTACCATTTCCTATTTGACATTTTAAAGAAAAACTTGTAAAAAACTAAATTTTATTATTTTTTTTAGATACAAAATACAGTTTTAAACTATTATCTCTTAATGGAATAATTCCTTATAATCGTGCTATTCTTTCGTTATTCGGCTGAATAGTAAAAACATGTCGAATAGAAACCAAATATTCGTGACATCTCTAATTGAAACTTTTCTTTCAATGACAAATCACCATAAATCCTTTAGTAACAGAATGTAATACTCAATAAAAATAACCATAAAATCCCCCCCTCAATCAACACCCACAAAACACTGGCAATTGCACACATTCAATGGGAATAAAGTATCTATGGACTGTTAACGATTTATATAAAAAAAATATGGTTAAAAAAAAATTCAAACGTTTATGTATTGTTAGAAAACATTCCCCCCCCCTCATTTTCTTGCTGTTTGTTGTAATAACAATAATCTCCTTTAGCAATTTTTGTTTGTGTATTTTTTATACACACACACACATTCACTGTTGAGATGAAAAATATACAAGATCCACGCACATACTTGTAAATAATCTCACACGCAGACCAGTGTTGCCACTTTTTGAAAAATAATTCAAAAAACTCAGATGTTTACACATTCGATGGATAATTTTTTACAATAATACCTGAGTAAAAAAATTGATTTCGCACAATATTTAATCATATCCAATTTTATATTTCTTAATATCTAAATGGATCCGAAAAATGGCAGATTAAATTAGATCCAGCAATATATTTGGGTTAATATATTTAGGTCACAATACATATCAAACAACATACTATGGCATTAAATGAACCAGTCCCCCATAACTACTGAAATTCAAAGGCGAAAATGGAACTGGATTGGTTACACCATACGAAAACCGGTCACAGATATTCCCAGAACAGCGATCGAGTTGAATCCTTAAGGCAGCCGTAGAAGAGGTCGACCAGCTCATACATGGCGAAGACAAATTGAAATCGAAGCGTCAAATAGACAAACTAGCTGGAATGAACATCGCAATGAACAGATCCAGATGGAAAGATTTCGTTGAGGCCCTATGTTCCTTATAGGAACGACGGGAACATATATAGTTATATATATAATATATTTGGGAATTAAGAAAGATTTAAATTGAAATAAACAATCGAGCAACGCGTTAAAGTTATTCATTCTTATTATGAAAATGGGGGTTCAAATGAAAATGCATTTCGTGCACTTTGTGATTTTTTTTGGTCAGCATAATCGACCAAATGTGTCCACAATCGGGAGAATCGTGAGCAAATTTCAGCAAATCAGGTCTGTGAAAACACTTGTGCATGCTCGCCCAGTTCGTTTTGCGGAAAACATTGCTGTTGTTCGCGATAGTGTGTCATGAGGTCGGCCAAGCATTTACCGTGAATAGTGTTCGCTATCGTGAGATGGTACCGAACTTATTGTGGCCAGGAATTGAGGATATGACCCTGGACGATATGTGGTTTCAACAGGACGGTGTCACTTGCCACACAGCCAACGAAACAATGGCTCTTTTTCGCGACAAATTCAATGGTCGTGTTATCTCACGTGGTGGCGATGTCAATTGGCCGCCAAGATCATGTGATTTGACACCGTTGGACTTCTTTCTTTGGGGTTATTTGAAAGAAAAGGTGTACGTCGATAAGCTAGCAACAATTCAAGAGTAAAAGGATAAGACAATTGAATGAAATTTTTCCATTATTAACCGGAAGGATTGTACTTTCAAATAAAAAAAGAAATTTGAGAAAATATTCAGTAGTTTTTGTTTATAGCATTTTCAAAAAAAAAGTTAGTTGGCGGACCCTATATAATTATATATAGTCTTATACACAATATATAAATATTCGGCTGTGCCGAATCTTTGAATAGCCTCCACCAATATCCTAAAAAGATGTTCTCTACTGTTTTTGATACAAATAATATAAAAAAACTTTTGAAGTAAAATTATGTAGGTGAAAAACTTTTTTAGATGTGTAAAGAACTTTTTTGGTGTAAAAAAAAAATTTGGAGGTGAAAAAAATTTTTGGAGGAGAAAAAATTTTTTTGGGGAGAAAAAATTTTTTGTGGTGAAAAAAAATTTTACTGGTGAAAAAATGTTTGAGGTGATTACAAAATATTTACTGCTAAGCAACTGGTGAAAAAAATATGAGAAAATATGTTATGTACCAGTCGCTACTATGAAATTGTACTAAATTTGTTTTTTTTTTTTAACCATGAACTGCACAAATAACACATTTTACTCGGGTAATCAGATTTTTGTATAATTTTTATAGAAGCTTTTGTAAATTAACTAAAGTTTTTGCATAGACTTCAACTGAAACTTTTATCAGTATTTTGTCTTTTTAAAATCGAATCTTATGCAGAGGGCCAAAATTTGGTGATTTGTGGTATTTATAACACTAGTCCCAAATTCAAAATTTAATGGTTTTGGTGGAAATTCGCCAAAAAATAAAAATGAAAGTTATGCTAAAATGCTGTATTTATCCCTGCGGGAAAAAAGGGGTCAGTTGGGAATTAGGACCTGTCCCGGTATAGGTGAAAACTTAACTGGTTCCGAAAATGCATATCACGAGATAGGTAAAAAGAGCACCGGTTCCTAAAGTACCTATCACGTGACCGGCTTAAAAATCCCGACTTGTCCTTTTAGACCAGCCCTGTGACATGTCACAGAAGGCAATTGACCACCTCCTAGGACAAGCCCATGTTAAAGTGATCGGTCCCGTGATCGGTCCCTATCACAATGAACCGGTCATGTGACGTGTCCTGGGATAGGTCCTTTTCCTGCAGGGTATGTTGCAAATTTGGGTGAACAGTTTTACTTATTTTTCAAATATTTCTGTGCCCTCTATTTATTCACCGAAGTGTATGAAAATGGTTTAAATGTGACCATTTTGTTTTTTAGCAAATATGTACGTTTTTAAGTCATTCAAAAGCACAAATCAATTTTTAAGATCCTTTCAAGGTACGAATTTTTTATATCAAAAAATAACAATCATTTTAAAACAATATAAAAAATTATTTTTTTATAATATCTTTTTGTGTAATTACATTTGGTTTTGAAGAATTTTTGACTTAAAGCTGTGTAATTTTTTATTTTACTGGTGGCAACACCACATTCACACACACATACTTCAAATACTTCCCAACATACCAAATGACTTGAGAAAAATATTATTATAAGCTTACAAACACAAGCCTTAAGCTTAAAAAAGACTTTAGAATATATTGAAAAAGGCTATCGCAACAATTGTAGAAAAATCGAAACGGAACCCTCGTGAAAATATTATGTGTGTATGATTACTATAAGCTTATTCTTGCAATTGTAGAATAAGCTTACAAAAATAATATATTATTAATAGTTGAAAAAGAGAAATCATAATTATTTTCTTTAATTTCATTTATTTTTTATTTTAATTTTAAAAATAAATAATAATTATTAATTTTAAATATAAATAATAATAATTAGTTGAAAAATATTTCTATTTCAATCGTCATATTGCGTTGTTCAATATGTGTATGTTGTTTATAAGCATACTTTAGAAAAAGTTATGTATAATAATCTTTTCTCAAGCATTGTTAAATACTGATTGTGAATTTACATTTTATAAACATTATAATAAGCGAAGTTAAGAAAAGCTTAAAACACACTATTTATATAAGCTTATTCTCAAGTTGTATTGCAGTTTGATTGCTATATGGTATATTGGGTTATTTAAAGAATTTATGAGAATTGCTATTAAAAATACAGTAGTATCCATTCATTCATTTAAAGGAAAATTTTATTCAACAGAATACCATTAAAATCCCCAAATTCTATGGCTTTTTTTAAGGGCCAAAATGTATAACGAAAATCAAGCAACCAAGTAAACTCATTGTTGTCTTTAAGTATTTTACGAGTTTTTTGCACTTATCAAACTTTATTTAAGTAAGGTTATATTTTGTTTCAGTTAATATTTTTCTTTTTTTGTGTTGTAAATCTTTTCTGCTTTTTTGGCTTTTGTTCTTGTCATTATTGTTATTATTTTTATTGTTCCATTTATATAAATATGTATTATGGTGGTTTTATGAAGACATTTTCAGTAGCAATAAGTGGTTGACTCAATATGTCAACATATACATGTTTATAAACATACTAGCGCCTCGTTTACATCTGTATTCAATTCAGATTTCGATTTAAATCGAGATTTCAGTGCAAATCTGGGGTAAAATCTTAAGAATTCCCATACCAATTAAATCTCGGGGACTCACGAGAATTGTAAGAAATCTCATCACACGACAGAATGCAACACTGTGTTTCGCTTATAATGAAGCCTTTTTGCATGAAAAAGTGGCAACGCTGATCAGCAACTGACAACAACAAAATAACCAAAAAAAATATCACAAAATAATGAAATAAATTAATTATTAAATACATTTTAAAAATGAATTTAAACCCAATAAAAATGTGTTACTAATCAAAAGAAATATTGCGCAGTTCCAATTTTTACTTTCGGCGAAGGAAAACAATAAAAAAAGCTTTGCATATTAACTGTTTTCCTCCCATCAATATATTGAAAATTTTTGCCGCTAGCTTGTAGTTCTAACAGAAAAATTTAACGTTATGTCTTTAAATAAAATATTGCAAATTGTAGTCCGCAAAAGAATAAAGTTTATTTTAGAAATATTTTTTTTAATTTCAGTTTGTTGTTTATGTTGCTGTATTAACAAAAAATTGTGACTTCCAAATTAAAATCTCCCAAAACTGTAAATGTAAACGGTCGAGATTTCTGTGCTAGATTTCCATTGAAATCTCGGAATTTAAAGCCAAATGTAAACCCAGCATAAGATAACTTTTTTAATTTTCGACTGCAAATTTCTCAAAAATGGTATGCAGTAAATCTAAATCTATACAGCTCAAGTAATTAAGGGGAAAGCAATTTTGTCTCAATTTTGTCTAAGCAGTGAAATAAGTTAAACTTAGTTCCAGCAATTCTTTACATTTTCATTACTAACTTATTTTTTTTTTGAGTGTAATGTTAGATTTTACTAACATACATCATATTTATGCATGATTATATATTTATGTGCATATTGTTGCACGTTTATTGTTAAGTATTATTAGGGTGGCAATGAAAACTCAACTTTGTACCTTCGCTGATTCTCAGGGGGAAATAGTGTAAAACAGATATGATCCAAATTTCGGGCTTTTGGAATAAATCAAAAGGAAATAATAAAATAAATAAACAAACAAACAAAAAAGTTCGATGTATATAAAACAAAAGAACACTTTTTATATAAATATAAAATTTTTGGTCTTCAAATTTTAGTATCGTCATTGTGCCTGTTAAAGGTGGTTAACACACTATGTATTTTACAGTATGTCATATCTGTCAAAATTGTCAATTTACAGACGGTTTATAATTTTTGCTTTCACACTTACGTTTTTAGTTTCATCTGACATAACCGACAATAGTTCATAACAGCTGTTTTTGTTATGACTTTTTTTATTTTTCGCGGGAGTTTTGTGTTCTTGAAAATAAAGTTTAAAAAATGGAGTAAAAAATTGCAATTTGCAGCATTATTTTAATAATAGCTGCCATAAAATTGAAAAATAAAAAAATGAAACAAGAAAAGTTGAAGAAAAAATGTGACTTATATTTAATGTTATTAATATTATTGCGGCCACAAACAATTGACTTGCAAAACAGCTGATGTCAGGTGCTTTGTCAGATGAAAATAGAATACACTCTAGTTTAAAATTTCCAAACTATAAATGCAGGCTGACATTTACAGAAGCAAATTTTTTTTTGCTTTTACACACGATGTATATATTTTGCAAGCACACTGTAAAATACATAGTGTGTAAAACCTACTTAAGCCTATATGACACTTGCTAGTTTCAGTATTAAAAATCCAAATTAGAGGAGAGGTCAAAACGACTTATGTAAAAATAGCAATCTGTCAAATTAAAGTCGGTAAGGCAGTACCATTGATATGATTTGCATTGATGGCCAAAAAAACTAGAATCTAGAAACAAGAAACTGTCATATAGGCTTTGGGAATTCAACCACGTGTTTAATTGCTAAGAAGACAAGAATAAGTTTTTTTTTTTTTTTTTGAAGCTCTGCCTTCTTCTGAAGGCTTAAGTTTGTCTAAAACTTTTTTTATTTTTGTAAAAATCTTCTTTTATTTTTGTAAAAATCTAAATATATGTGTGAACATACATGATCATACATGGACATATTTGGTCATATATGTCCATACATGGTTCAATATATGACCATACATGATCTCGTATATGATCATTTATCTTCGGATCCGATATTTGGGGGTATATGGCCGTACATGGTCATATATTATTATATATGCTCATATATTATTCAAGTATGCTCATATATATTCAAGTATGCTTACATATATATGATCATATATACAGCCATATACCTTTAAATTTCGGATCCGAAGATATATGGTCATATACGAGATCATGTATGGCCGACGAGCCAAAAGACTTCGCAGGTCTTAGCAATAAGAAACATATTTCATAGAAAATAAAGTTAAATTTTCTGGAAAAAAAAATATCGTGAACCATGTATGTACGTATACGACCATGTATGAGCATGTACAAGCCCATGTAAGATCACGTATGTTCATATATACATATTTTGATTTTTGCGGGGGTCGTGGGTTCGATTCCCACCAGAGGCTCTGGTCTGTTTTCGCTACAACGAGCCAAAAGCCTTTGTTGCTAGTGCTCGGTTAGGGTATTAAGATATAATTTATAATTGAATTTGTAATTTGTATTAAAACTAAATAATTGCAATACCGTTTGTAATTTTTATTTAATATTTTAAGTAAGATACAAAGTAAGTACATATTTTTTGCTAATCGAATAAAACTAATTATTTACTTTTTTATTAAAGAAATATTTATGAATTTTTGTAGTAAAAATTACATTTTGTTGCTAGTTGTTTTTTTAGCAGTTAAAAATGCCTATCTTTTCAGTTCTATTAACTGCATTTGTTTTAACTGTTATTTTCAGTATATTCTACTAACAAATTTTTTTTAGTGTATATTTCACTGCCTCATGTTCCAAATTCTCCTCAAAATGAATTATAGATTATTTTGTAATAATATTAAAATATTATATTTCCAGCTAAATTTGTGTTAAGCCTGCAAATATTTTTAGCTCTAAAATGTTCGTGAGGCAGCAATTGTATATAAATTCTTAATTTTTTAGTAGCTTAATATTCTTTATCTTCTACTGCTCTTCAAGAAGAAAGTTCTAATATATATAAAAAAAAAACATTATATTACCTTAATGGCTGCCACAGTGATTTAATAATTCAATAAATTTTGTAAAAGAACAAAAAACACATCATGATGTGTTCAAGCAATTTGCAATAAAAAAATACACATTTGTCTTTAAGTGTGACTATAATAAAGCTTTTAAAAAGATGTCATATAAAAAAGATATTTATGCAAATTATAATATATTTATAAATCAAACATTTAGGGGCCAAAAGTTTAAACTACATAATAATAACTGCTGAAAATTATATTAAAAGTTCATTGCATGAATCAAAAATTATATTTGCAAAAATTTTGTTTTATAAAGGAACTCCATTAAATTATTAATTTGATATGAAAATTATTCATTTGATATGATAACACAAATATCATTTACATTTGCTATGTATAATGATTAGGGCAAGGAAATGCATGTATTTAAATTCGTGTTTTCTGTACATAAAATCTGTATATATATTAAAAATCAAAAAATTACTTTCGAAATGCGGGATTGACAACAGAGGGCGTATCTTTTACACATGGTTTGTGTCTTTAATAACTTATATGTCATTTCTTCTCACTTGGTTATTGACCGAAATAGTGTAAACAAAAAATTTTTTTTTGCTTCGAAAATGGCGAATTTTTTGCCAACGAGGCCTCATTTGCTTTATTTCTTCAATTTAAAAAAAGTGAAGCTCATCGATTGCTTACCGAACTTATCCTAAATTTACTCAATCGATTTCAACGTGCGAGAGATGGCTTGTGCGGTTCAGAATTGGTGATTTTGACACGGAAGACAAAGACCGCCCAGGTCAGCAAAAAAAAAAAAAAATCGAAGATGATGAAGTGTAGGCATTACTCGATGAAGACTATTGTCAAACTGAAGAAGAACTTGCAAAATCATTGGGTGTCACTTAAACAGAAATTTTAAAATGTTTGCAAGCAGCAGGATTCATCCAAAAGCAAAGAAATTGGGTCCCACACGAGTTGAAGCCGGGAGACGTTAAGAGGCGATTTTGTGCACGCAGAGAAAAAACATGGTTGTAATATGATCACTGCTACTATATTGTGCTTGCTGCAATCGGGCATGGTTGTCACAACCAAGCTATTGGCTTTCTAACCATCAACATGGTCGCTACCATCATTATTTAGTAAATATTTTACTATTTTATGATTGGCACCTTCTATTTTATATCATGATTGGCTGTAACCATACTGTGGTAACAAAAATTCTGACTATGAAAAAATATGATAATTATGCAACGATAAAATGTTGGCAACAATCAATAAATAATTATACAATCACAGAAAGAAAAGTCCTTAAAGTCTGTGATTTTTTCCCTATCAATTTTTCTTCAAAAAGTCCTTTATTAATTAAAATATTAATTTTTTTTATAGAAAAAATATTTCTAAAGGAAATATTCTTAAATTTAAAAAGCTTTTTCATAGCTTCTAAGAACTTTTTCTTTAAGATTATCCAGGAATCATTATATAGTTATGAGGGGCCATAAAATTATAACATTTTGAGCATACTATGATTACGTGCGATCATATTATGATAAATTCAATATAACATGTTTATTTAGGACTATAATATGGTAATTTTTGAATCATAATATAACTGTAGGGACTATATTATGGTAAAAATATGGTTATTTTTTTATCATAATATGACAACCAAAATATAGTACGATTATGGTTGGTACAACCATAAACCCAAAAATATATGATGCTCTTTGAATATGATTGACCCAACCATGTTTTTTCTTTGCGTGTGTGTACGCCATAAAAAGAAGTAATTTTACGCTATAAAAACAAGCCATTTTTGCAATGAATCATTTTTGGCGATGAATAATGGATCCATTACGACTACCTGAAGCGCAAGAAATCGTATGTGAAGCTCGGCCATCCAGCCAAATCAACGCCAAAGCGGAATTTTTGATGGCGCAAAGGTAATGCTCGGCATTTGGTGGGACCAGAAGTGTATCATCGATTAAAAGCTGCTGCAATCGGGTCAGACAATCACAGTGGAGCTGTACCCAGCACAATTGATTGGCTTGAAGCGATCATTGGCCGAAAATATTTTTGCCGTGTTTCTAATACCGGGTGTCACAGTAAAAAACATGTATTTTTGAGTTAGTTGTGTTTTTTTATTCGATTGTAAAGAAGACACGTTCCGATCAAGTATGGAATAAAATATCCGTGAAATGGTATCCACGGCGCTGATGACAGGCCATTGCTCTTTGTGGAGGTCTTTTGTCAAAATTCGCTGCGTAGTGCGAATTTAAAAGATGTTGAGAACGAATTGATGTTTTCGGGTTTTCGGCGACACTCTCGTTTAGAGCAGCAACGTTTTCAAGAGACCGACTGGTACCTTGACGCACAGAAGTCTTACTATCCATAACCGACCAAGTTTCTTCACATTTTTTGACCACTCTTCGAATGGTTGATATATTAGGTATACTTTCTCGACTAAAATTTCTTCGAAGTTTGCAAAGTTCTTTCGTAAAGCGTTCCGTTTTTAATAATCGGAATAAACATATGTGACAGCTGCGAAATTTCAGAGATGCCACTTGCAAAAAAAAACAAGGCTTAAATTCGGTTGTCCTGAATCTTTGAATACCCTCCACCAATAACCTTAAAAAACTTTTGAAGTAAAACAAAACTTTTTGCATGCAAAACAAATTTTTTGTTGGTAAAAAAATTTTGAGGTAAAAAAAATTTCTTGTGGTGAAAAAAAATTTTAGTAGTGAAAAAATTTTTTTAAGGTGAAAAATATTTGAGGTGAATACAAAATATTATTCACTTCTAAGCGACTGGTGAAAAAATATGAGAAAACATATTATGTACCAAATTGTACTAAAATCATACATGGGACTAATGCATTGATTGCAAATTTGTTAATATTGCTAAGATAATCGATTAACATTATTCTGCAGCAAATGACAACAAACATTAACACTTCTGAGCCCTAATAAGATTTTTTGTTAAAACAATCTTTATATGTACTTTTGATCTCAACTTGACTTTTAGCTTTCAATACAAATATTATCTTTGTTTTTTTTTATAATTTGTTTAATTATATTTAAAGATAATTTAATGTGAAAGCTTGTATATAAATACTAACACTTGGTTATTGTAAGTTTTTGCAGAGAATAGAATGTAAAGCGTGATTTTTCAACCCTTTGGGTCTTGAAAATTGAAAAAAAAAAAACAGAAAATTTGCAAAAGTGAATGAAATATTTTTTTGGGGCGAAAAATTAATGCCTGTCATTTACTTTTTAAAGATTATTACATGTAAATGTTGCGTAGGTGGTCCATCGGTAAGCTCCAATTTTGGCATACTTTTTCCAGCATTTCGGCCGGTATCTTATCAATGACGGTTGTTGTATTCTTGTCTTCCAGGGCTGAAATTGTGGCAGGCTTGTCCCTGAACACGAAAGGATTCACGTATCCCCACAAAATATAGTTTAGTGGGGTCAAATCGCATGATCTTGGCGGCCAATGGACTGTTCCAGAATGGACTGTTTACCCAACCCGCTATTCAATAGGTTCATGGTATCGCGTGCCGTGTGGCATGTGGCACCATATTGAAGAAACCACATGTTAACCAAGACCAGTTCCTTCATTTTGGGCAAAAAAAATGGTAATCATCGCACAGTACACTCAGAAAAAAGTTAGTAGAAATACTTTACTATTTTGCTTAAGTAAAAAAAAATATTATTTAGTAAATTTTTTACTATTTATATTTTATAAATAATAAAACTTTTACAGAATATTTACAAATTTTTATTGCTAATTTCAGAAATCATTTTACAAATTTTTGAAAACCGATTTGCTAAAATTATCAAGAAAATTTATTAATTTTAAAAAGTTGATATTGAAGGATATGTTATTTCTAATTAAAACTTACACCTACAAATTTAAATTGCCTTAAAATGTTACATAGATTAAAAAAAAGGATCGGAAGTGAAGATACTTTTCACAACCGACTCATGTCCAAAAATAGGAGATCCACTTTGGCATTGCCACATATCACGAATCTTTTTGTTTACAATGAAAATCAAATAGAAAAAAAATCACCCTTTATGTAGTTGTAAATACATCTTTGTGCTCTACACAAAGTAAGTTTTCCATCATAAACTCAACATAATTGTTATCAGAAAACAAAATATGAATAACAAAAAAAATAACATGTACATAGCAACATGAGTACTATGATACAAAAATATATTTATAGACTAAAATGTATTAACAAAATGAGGGTGGTAAAGGGTGAAACATACTTAGTTAAGTAGTAGTACAGTACAATTTGGAACATGTTTGGGGAAGTAAATTCCGGGAAGGCACCTAATCTTTATTGTATGTGCAGAAATATTAACGGTGTAAAAAATATAGTGAAAGATTTAAAGGATCGATGGTGGATTTTGATGTACACTGGGTTTAAATGTGTTCCGATTTCCTTTAAATTTGAAGATTATAAAGAAACTTTCACAGCCCAAACAACAACCACATATCTACAGTTATACATATATGTCTTAACTTCACGCAGTGATGTGTGGGATTTAAAAACTAATTGAAATTAATATACAGGTTGGTTGAAAAGTTCCTGCGCTCGAAATGAAAGAATACTGTTTTTGTTACGAAATATATTTTTTTATTCAACATAATCTCCTAGAAGCTCAATACACTTGTTCCAATGATCTTCCAATAATTTTATCCCATCTTCCAATAATTTTATCCCATCCGGAAGATCTGCAAAATAACCGTCTACGGCTGCTATGGCCTCTTCATTCGACGAAAAATGCTTTCCACGAAGGAATTGTTTGAGATTTCTGAAGAGATAGTAGTCACTGGGAGCCAAATCTGGTGAATACGGTGGATGTTCAAGCGATTCGTACTTTAATTCTTTGAATTTAGCCATCGTCAAAACACTTTTGTGAGCAGGTGCATTGTCTTGATGAAAAATGATTTCTTCTTTAAAACAGGTATTTTCTTACGAATTTTTTCATCCAGCTGATCTAAAAGGCTGCAATAATATTCAGAGTTGATTGTTTAACCTTTCTGAAGATAATCAATCAACAAAATTCCTTTTGCATCCCAAAAAACTGATGTCATAACCTTCTTTGCTGATCGTTGTGACTTCACCTGCTTTGGAGCTGAACAACCAGCTTCAGTCCACTGTAAACCTTCTTGTTTCAATTTGTTAATGTGTGCGGCACTAACTTTTTAAACAGTTTTTTCATACGTAATTCTTCATGTAAAATATGGAGTACTCGTTCGTCTGAGATGCCTATGGCATTAGCAATTTCACGCTTAGTCAAACTTGGATCTTCACTAACCATATTATGTACCTTCTCAATGATTTCTGCTGTGGTTGCAGTTTTTGGTCGTCCTTCGCGTGGATCGTCTTTAAGGCTGGTACGACCACGTTTAAATTTACCAGCCCAAAATTCAACGGTGCGTTTTGAAGGTGAGGACTCCTTATACACTTCTAACAATTGTTCATAAATTTCCTTTGCTTTAAACCCTTCAAAACAAAGAATCTGATGACTGCACGATATTCAATTTTTTCCATATTAAAAAAATCAACGACACATCAACTTCAAATGGCTTGTAAACAAAGAAAGAATTGACAGAATGACTTGCAACTTTGCATGTACTCTCAGGAAAGTTATACCGACCTGAGGAAAAAAAATTTTGGAGCTGGCAGTGCCA
Source organism: Eustalomyia histrio (assembly GCA_949748255.1). NCBI lineage: Eukaryota > Metazoa > Arthropoda > Insecta > Diptera > Anthomyiidae > Eustalomyia > Eustalomyia histrio. The sequence goes on along the minus strand of OX456527.1, from coordinate 4,857,338 downwards.
TCTCTTGGTGATCGCATGAACTTTTCAACCAACCTGTAAAAGTATGATACGAGGGCGGATCAAAAAGTCCGTGACTTTTCGAACTTCCCTCGTAGTTGTATGAAATGCAACACTGCTCCCATCAATTACCACCTGTAAAATTTTGAGCAAGTTCCGTCATTTACTTTGCGTTTAACAGCTGTTCAAAACATACAACCTCGTGGATTTTTTTTAAATGGGGAAAAAGTGAATTTCGAGTGCTCATTAAACATTATTTTTTGCGACCAAACCAAGGAAAAGCTTGATAAATACTATGCTGACTCTGCATCACCGATTTCAATGGTACAAAAGTGGTTTACTGACTTCCGTTGTGGTCGCACAAGTACAAATGACGCTGAACGTTCTGGACGGCCAATTGAGGTCAATACACCCGAAAATGTCAAATGTCAAAGAGATTTAGCTCCAACGATGAAATTATTGATCAAACAAGTGCCTATTTTATGGACCTCCAAAAATCCTATTTTTTTTGGAAGGGATACAAAAATTGGAAAATAGTTGGACTAAGTGTATTGAGCTAAAGTGAGATTATGTTGAAAAATATTTTTTTTTCTCATTCAAAAATCAGCCCTCGTATATACTAGATAACACACTTTTAATACCACAATACAATGCATTTCATTGCTATAACCTAATTTTTGTTTTCTTAATTTGTCGTGGAAAATTGAATGGATTTTTTTTGAAAATCAAATGTTATTTTGAAATTACAGTTCGTATACATGTATTTCAAATATTTCCTTGTTTCCGTGTTTCTGAATAGTGGTTAAAAAAAGTTTTATTATCTTCCACAAATTTACCACACAAATCTGCTGAACGTGTTGAGAACATACGACAATTTGTGTTGTTTAACATATATTTATTGAATACCTACCAATACACAATGTTATTTCTTATTTGTGCATGCCAGAGCTTGAAAATCATAAATCATTTATTGAAACAATTCACATAAAAATTTATTCATTTTATATATCTGTAAGTTATTTATAATCACTTTAAATCAATAATTTTGATATTGAATAAAGTTTTGATTCGATTAAATAATTTGTTTTATTATTTAATTCTCAAAGTACGAGGGCGAATCCGTGGCTTTTTGAATGAAACACAGTTGTTTTTTTTTTGCAAAAAAAAAATAAATTCAACATAATCTCCTTTGGCTCAATACACTTAGTCTAACGTTTCTCCAATTTGTGTATCCCTTAAATAGGGTTTTTCGAGGTCCTTAAAATAGAGAATTTGTTTAATCAATAATTTCATCGTTTAAGCTAAATCTCTTTCTCTTGCCATGGAAACTAAGTTGTCACATGATTGCGTTTGCGGTCGATTGTGAGCAAACGCGGCACCCATCTTGCATACATACAGCTTTCTTAAATCCAACTGATCCTTAAAAATCGAAACCACACTGCTATATCAAATGCCTATGGCATCACGCACTTTTACTCTTCGATAGGCCAACACCATATCGTGGATTTTTCGACATTTTCGGGTGTATTGACCTCAATTGGCCGTCCGAAACGTTCAGCGTCATTTGTACTTGTGCGACCACAACGGAAGTCAGTAAACCACTTTTTTTTACCATTGAAATCGATGGTGCAGAGTCCCCATAGTATTTATCAAGCATTTCTTTGGTTTGATTGAAGTGTTTTTTCACAAAAAATAATGTTTAATGAGCACTCGAAATTCACTTTTTTTCCATTTCTAAAAAAAATCATGTTTTGAACAGCTGTTAAACGCAAAGTAAATGACGAAACTTGATCAAAATTTGGCAGTAGTCTAATAACAGGTGGTACTTGATGGGAGCAGTGTTGCATTTCATATAACTACGATGGAAGTTCGAAAAGACACGGACTTATTGATCCGCCTTCGTATATTAAATCAAATTAACCATTTTAGGTAGAAATAATTTGCTAAAATTTTGTATAAAAAAATTGTTATTTAAAAAAAGTAAAATATTATTCAATCAATGAAAAGAATTTTTCAAATCGATTTGTTAAAAATTGAATCAGATTGAAAAATTTAATCAATAATTTATATTTTTAAAGCTCTGGTGCGTATGATTATTTTGTTATTAAGTTTTCGCAATCATATAGGAGTATTACAGGCAAGTATAAAATTGATTGTGTGGGCGTGTGGGGGGGGGGGGTAGCCCCTGTAGCCCCTGCAAAACATCGGATTGGAGCTTCAAAGCCTGTTGTGTTAAGGAATCTCTTAATATAACGTAGACTAATTTAATAAAAAAAATGTCAAATACATTTACATTGAAAAAAAAAAGATTACTGCTTCTTTTTTGGCGTCAATTGAGGGGTTTGAGTACAATACATACAAAATCTTCATTTTTTTAACTGTGCATTAAACTAATTGCTGGTTTGATTTCTAATTATTTTGTCTTCCGTGCCAAAATCACCACATCTGAACCGCACAAACCATCTCTACCACGTTGAAATCGATGGAACTTATTCAGGATAAGTTTCGGTGAGCAATCGATGTGCTCCATTCGCACTTTTTTTAAACTAAAGCAGTAAACTAAAACTTGCCGCAAATGATGCTTCATTGCCACAAAATTCGACATTTTAAACGCAAAAAAAAACTTTATTGCTTACACTATTTCGTTCAATGACTAATGCCCGTAATTTCAAGCAACAGCTATCTACTAGTGCTTACCCACCATGTACACGAACAAAACCCAAGATATCTAAGCATATGTGGGAATAAATGAAAGATGTTTACTCTCTAAAATGCCATAACTGTTATTAAAGACACGAACCATGTGTAATATATACGCCATCTGATGTGAATGCCTCATTTTTAAAAAAATCTATCTTCACGTTTTTTACTATACCATGGAACTACCGCTACAATTCCGTTATCGATTAAAAATACCCTTTCAACTGACTGTCGTTAATCTTAAAATACCGTTACCAATATAACGGAATACTTAAAATGCCGTAAAAAGAATTTAAAAAATAGGTAAATCCATTGCGCTGGAAATCTAGTTAAACTATAGTTTTTAAAATATATAAATCGTACACTCAGAAAAAAAGTTAGTAGAAAAATTTGTAAACTGCTTTCAATCCCACTTAACTATTTTTGCACTGATTTTTAGTCAAAAAATGATTACTTAGCAAATCTTTTTGCTATTTACATTTTACAAATTACAGAATTTTTACACAATATTTACAAATTTTTGTTGCTAATTTCAGAAATCATTTTACAAATTTTTGAAAGCCGATTTGCTAAAATAAGCAAAAAAAAAAAAAAATTACTAATTTTAAAAAAGTGGATATTGAAGGAAACTTACACTACAAACTTAAGGGCTAACTATATTATACTTTTGTTAACTTAAGCTACTGACAAAAATCAACGAAATGTCTGTCAAATGCTTAATCAACTTATTGAAGACTTTTTGGTGGCTACAATGTACTTTTTAAACTTAAATACTTACTACACTTAGTTGCAAATATTTGTACTTTTGCAAAAACTTTTTTCTTCTTATATTTCCAAAATATATGTGTCTTTTCGAAAAATATTATTTAATGTGTTCAATTTATAAATATTTTACAATTAACGAGTAAATCTATATTAATTTTAAATAATTTAAAGAAACAAATGAAAACATAAATAAAAAAGTACTAAAAAATGCAACAGTGCTTGCATCTTAATCGAAAAACCAATACAAAACCCACCCCTTTTGTTATACATGCAAGTTTGTTTTTTAACATTATCAATTAAATTTTCTATAAAAACATTTTCCGCGTACATTGCAGTTTGTTTTTTTTTTCATAAACAGTTTTTTTAAAAACACATGATTCCTTAAGTAAAGTGCGGTCAGTTTCGCTGTTTGCTTAAGCAAATGACACTTGACGAAACTTAACGAAAAGTTTGTTAAGTACAATATAGTCATACACATTTGATTACATGTATTCGCACATTTGCTTAAGCTAGCAAAAGTATAATATAGTTAGCTCTTTAGATTGCCTTAAAATGTAACATCCTAGCAAAACCAGAAAAAAGCAATGTGTAGCCGTAGGGGCTACACTGATGAATTTTACAGGCGATGAGCCTCAAAATAATGTATATACCCATTACTTTAGAGGTGATTATGTAAGGGGTTACTTATATGGTTTCGAGAATGGAAAAAGTAGTGTCTAAAAATAGATTTAAAAAAAAAATTATTACAAATATTGTAAACGTTATTAAAAATAATGTGGTCATGATGGGAATCGAACCAGGGAACTCTGGTTGCCAGCCAAGAACTCTACCCACTGAGCTATCGACACATAAACTTAAATGAATTATTGCGCTTCGTTTGTTCGCCAGTGTTGTCAAAACAAACATACATTACCCTTTTGCTTACAAAAAAGCACAAAGTAATGTATCTAACCTAACCGCTTAAAAGATATCTCAGTTTTATCAACTTTTAAAAGTAGTTTAAAAGAATTCTTATTGCAAAATGTTGAAGTACTTCTTGCATCTTGAAAGCTTAAAAACTTTTTATTTTTTATAGAAAATTTTTCATTTGTAGATTAAATGTAAATATTTATGTTGCCTACTGGCCTCTATAAAGCCTTATTTGGCGCTGAGGCAAAAATATAATTTTTTGTTAAAATGAAAATGAAATAAAGATACAAAAATTAAAAAAAAAAAAAAAAAAATAGATTTTCAAAAATATTTCAATTATTACTTTACATTCATACATATATTACGTACTCAATAATCAGTAAGTTATTACTTTATGCATGCAAGTAATGAAAAAGGTAACGAGCAAGCATTACAAGGTAACGCATGAGAATATCGCACCCATTACCAAAGTTTTGTTGGGATAGATTTAAAAAAGGAATCGGAAGTGAATATACTGACTCATGTCTAAAAATTGGACATCTACTTAAAATAGCACTAAAAAGTTTTTTTTGGTTCTAAAAATTAGCCCTAAAAACAATTAAAATTTGACTTTAAAAGTAAAAAAAATTTAATAAAATATTTTTCAAAAAGAAATTAAAACAAAATGATAAATTTGTTTGTTTTAACAATCTTTAAGCCTTTGATTTTTTTTTTAATTTTGTCTAAAATATTTTTTGAAAAAAAATGTTGATGCTCGATAAAAAAAGATAAATTTTAAATTTTGAACTAATATTAATAATATTTAGTAATTTTTTTATATTCCACTTTACAAAAAGTTTACCAAAATTAAGTAGCAGCAGCCAATTTTTCTACAAATTTCATTATACAGGGTGTCCGCCGGGAAGGTATACCACTTTGTGTGTTTATAATTTTTGATTAAATGAAAGAGAATGGATCTTATATTGATAAATGTTTTATTTAATGTCGGCAATTATGTATGGAATACAATATCAGATAAATGTCCGCCTCTGTTAGCCTCACAAATGCGAGCCCTATTGAGCACATTTTTCATTACATTCTAACACATTTCACGCGGCATTTCATTAATTTCATCACGAATATTTTGTTTGAGTTGCTCAAGCGTTTCTGGTTTGTTTGCATAAACCTTGTTTTTCAGATATCCCCACAAAGAGAAGTCCGGAGCAGTCAAATCAGGCGACCGTGGAGGCCAATCAACCTCACCATTTCTTGAAATAACTTGTTGTGAAAAGAGGTCTCGCAGTAATTCCATTGTAATCCTGGCTGTATGTGATGTGGCACCGTCTTTTTGATACCACATGTTAATCAAGCCCAAAGCATGCAGTTGTGGCGTTAAAAAGTTTTCAATTATATCACGATATCGCTCCCCATTCACAGTTACCGTTACGTTTTTATTTTCAAAGAAGTAAGGTCCAATGATTCCCCCTGACCAAATTACACACCAGACTGTCACTTTTAATGGATGCAAAGGTGACTGAAGAATAATTTGAGGGTTTTTCATTGCCCAGAACCAACTATTCTGTTTATTCACATATCCATTCAAATGAAAATGTGCCTCGTCACTCATGATTTTTTCATGAAAATCGGGGTTGTCATGGGCGAGCTGTATTAACGATTACAATACGTTGGTTTTTTAGAATATTTTTCCATAATAAATTTGCCACGTGCCTACTTCACGACTGCAAAATATGAACTGTCAAGACTAATGTTTACCAAATGGCGGCAAAACAAAGTAGTATACCTTCCCGGCGGACACCCTGTACTACACGGCGGCAGACATGTGTTGCTACAGGTTGGTTGAAAAGTTCCTGCGCTCGAAATGAAAGAATACTGTTTTTGTTAGGAAATATATTTTTTTATTCAATATAATCTCCTAGAAGCTCAATACACTTGTTCCAATGCATTGTCTTGATGAAAAATGATTTTTTTCTTCTTTAAACCAGGTCTTTTCTCACGAATTTTTTCATGAAGCTGATCCAAAAGGCTGCAATAATATTCAGAGTTGATTGTTTTACCTTTCTGAAGATAATCAATCAACAAAATTCCTTTTGCATCCCAAAAAACTGATGCCATAACCTCCTTTGCTGATCGTTGTGACTTCACCTGCTTTGGAGCTGAACAACCAGCTTCAGTCCACTGTAAACGTTCTTGTTTCAATTTAGGATCATGGTGGTAGATCCAAGTCTCATCCGTAGTTATAAAACGACGCAAGAAGTCGTGTAAAATATGGAGTACTCGTTCGTCTGAGATGCCTATGGCATTAGCAATTTCACGCTTAGTCAAACTTGGATCTTCACTTACCATATTATGTACCTGCTCAATGATTTCTGCTGTAATTGCAGTTTTTGGTCGTCCTTCGCGTGGATCGTCTTTAATGCTGGTAGGACCACGTTTAAATTCACCAGCCCAAAATTCAACGGTGCGTTTTGAAGGTGAGGACTCCTTATACACTTCTAACAATTGTTCATAAATTTCCTTTGCTTTAAACCCTTCAAAACAAAGAATCTAATGACTGCACGATATTCAATTTTTTCCATATTAAAAAAAATCAATGACATGTCAACTTGTAACAATGGCTTGTAAACAAAGAAAGAATTGACAGAGTGACTTGCAACTTTGCATGTGTTCTCAGGACAGTTATACCAAACTGAGAAAAAAAAGTTTGGAGCTAGCAGTGCCATCTCTTGGTAAGCGCAGAAACTTTTCAACCAAACTGTAAGATTAGCAAAAAATACCGCTGGGCTTAAATTAGCAAAATTTCCCGTAAAAACAGCAAAATTTTCAGTTGCCATTACAAACTTTTTTGGTGAGTGTATACTGGTTTTTTTAAATCTCTAACTGATTAATTGAGAGAAATAAAATAATGGTGTTGTAAGCATTAATATTTATACTTTAAAAAGACGTTTCATAAAAATGTGTGATTGCCTCATACGAGGAATACTTCACGAAAATAAACCAATAAGGATTTAATGACTTATTTCCTCTTGTCTTCAAATCCTGTATTATCACCAAAAAGGAATGTAGAGCATATGAAAAATAAAGCAGTAGTTGGAGAAATTGTAAAATATATATTAAGCCACAATTTAAATTATGATTTAAAAGATTAAATTGATTCTTCGTTGAGAGAAGCCTGATGTTTGGAATAATAAAGTAGCGATGATGAGGGTTTATAAATTATATTTTTTTGATTATTATTTAATTTCTTTTTGTAAACTGGAACTGTGTGACAAGTTAATCATAAGGCTATATTTTAGACTGAGAGTCACTTTTTTCTTAAAAAATGTAATAATATATTTTTTTTTTTTTGGATTTTTTTAAGCCCTAAACATGAGATTTTTCTCCTCTACAACATAACCAAACTTTATTGAGATCTGTGGGTCTGCCTCGGGAGACATTCCATGTGACTGTTCAAATATATGACTATGTAATCAATGGAAATGTAGTTATATCGTTATTGTACATACAATCAATTATTATAGGGGGAGCAATTATTATATATTTTTTTTTGTAGTTTCTTTTTAACAACGCTTATATTCCTTCGGGGTCTCTTGACTCCATACACTACTGTATTGATTACAATGTGATAGAACTTAAATTATAGTTTGTATTGTTTGGTTTTTATAATTTAACAAACATAAAATGTATTCCTCCCCCACTAAAAACCATCAACTGTAGCTATGTATATTAGGGTGTTCCAAAAAAAAAAAGAATAAATTCTTTGAGCTATTGACCATTCCCGCCCCTAAAAATGTTCATTTGTTTGCAAAGCCACGCCTTGCAAAATTAGCATAATCAAACATCGGGAAAAGGTGCCACATCGGCCCTAAAGTTTGCAAAAGAGATTACAAGAGGAAAATATGACTTTATTGAATTTCTCAAACATTTTTATATTTTAAAGGCGATAAAAATCAAAATCGGATGAAAAACAGCCAAGTTATTAAAACTTTCCCCGGTAATTAATGCGTTACACACCACTTGATCAACAAATTCGATCACAAATTTTAAAATTTTTTGAAATTATCTACACAGAAAAAAATTTCACAAAATTTTAAGTAATTAAAAGTATTTGTTAAAATTCATATTCAATTTCTAATAATATTTTGTTTGTAAATTGTGTTATTTTTCATATAAAAATTTTTTGAAAATAAAATAATAATTTAGGTTACAAAAAAATAACAAAAAGTTTTTCGTATTTATAAAAAATATTTTTTTTCTATGAAAGAAGTTCAATATTACAAACATAATTTTGTAATTTTTTTCTGTGTACTACAACAACATTTTGGTATTCTTTTAATTCGAATGTACTTAGGTGAGAAGTATTTTTTTTCATTTTGTGTTTTGTTAACCTGATTTAAATTCATTCCATATAAATTGGCATTTTTAAACACTCTCAAGAAACATTTTTGAGGACTCTCCGATATGTACTTATTCATTAATCCGGCTTCTACTGTACGTTTACGGTCTGAAAATACGTATCCGTCAAAACTTGTACGTAAACGGAACATTAACGGACCGTATAATTGAATTTTCGGAAACAATACGTTTTGACTCCGTTTTGGTGTATCCGTTTCTGTACACTCAAATACGGACCACTGTTTTTCATCGGTTTTTCTTCCGTCGCTTTTGGATTTGTTTAGTTATCAAAAAAAATAATACTTAAATATTCATGAGGTAAATATTTATGAAATTTTAAACAGTTTTACGATTATGTGTTCAAATTTATGTAGATTTGCAAATAAAAATATTGTCCAAAATTTATATTATGTGCTACGTAATAGGTCTGTACAAGGTAATTGTGGGTAAAGTCTGCTCAAATGAAAGTAAGCAAAAAATTCTCTCACAAAACCATAAAAATGCCCAAAATACTGCGAACGCACAAAACTACATTTCATACCCAAAAATACACGTCAAATTTACTCATATTAAAAAACAGCTTAAATAATAAATATATTTGAAATAGCAAATATCTATTTACATTTTCAAATGTATTTTTCATTATTAAGAAGGAAAAGTTCTTTTTAGTATATTTTTATTTAACTTTAATTTTTTTCAAAAATGCAAAACAGCTATTTTATTAGCAACAGCTGATGATTTGACATTTTACCCAAACAAAAAGTACGGGTAATTTCTGGTAAAATAAGAAACACAATTACTCTGTCATGAACGCTCTCATTTACCCAATTTTTGTTACAAGAAACGCTTTCTGGTAAGATTGGGTTCCCGCGGGCACCCGCGGTAACGTACGTCGAACACACCTAATATCGTAAGTACCACCATTTAAATCAAAATTAAATTTTTGTTTTATTTTTTATGATTTTTAATGGGCCACAATCGTAGTAATTGTTGGATGCAAATTGTGCTGGAGATACAACAAATATGGTATTTGCTTGTAATTTTGTTTGCTATTTGTGTATTTAGTTTGTAAAAGTTTTGTTATTTTATTTAAAATATTTTTGAATATAAATTTGAAGAAAAAAACATAAAAATTTACTATTAAAAATTGAAATAATATGCATTTACACAAATCCGTTTTTTGTTGCAAAACGGTACGAATACGGATCCGCAAACGGTCCGTCATTGGCGGAGTTTTAATGGACAACTCCGTTTTTCATCCGTAAACGGTCCGTCAGTGACGGACTTTTAACGGATTGGATTCAGTTTCGATGTTCCTTAAAATACGTTTTCTGGTGCGTTTACGGATCCAGAAAACGGTACGTAAACGGAGTTGGATTCCGTTTATGACGGACCGAAACCGGTACGTAAACGGAACGTATTGTTTGTTGGGCCGGTCTCAAATTTCAAATTCAAAATTTAAAAAAAAAAAATGTAAAGAAATTTCAAAAACTCAACGACTGGACCCTAAACCCAGCAAAAATACACCTTACCAAATAATGAGTCTAGTAATCTTAACTCTAAAGTTTTCACCAATTACCCTTTATATTATAATTCTAATTTTTTTTATATGGGATGTCCCAAAAGCTTACGAAAAAATAAAGAATAATGGGTTACACGTATGCATATTAATAATTGGTTACTTATAACCAATTATTATTTATTTTTCTGTAAGAAATTGAGTAACGCATTATTTTTTAACTCCTGGTATCCAATTATAATTTAACTTTGAGTAAGCGACAAGGTAATGCGATGCAGTGTTGTGAATCCCAATTTCTAATTCCCTTGTCTTCCAAAAGAAAATATAAAGAAATTAACCCTTTGACAGCCAATGGTTGATAAATGTCCCATTTTAAGTTTTTGTCGTATTTGTTTTTAACAGATTTTCTTAAATGTGGCTTGTATCGACAAATGATAGTTGTTGCTTTCACACAATACTATTTGGATCAATATGCTCTCAGAGCCAATTGGATCACCACAAATTCATAAAAAATATATATTTTTGCATAATTTTTGGAACACATTTTCTCGAATCCTATTGGACAACACAGGGGATTAATATTTTGGTAGAACTTAGTCCATACCTTTATTTTTTAGAAACATCGAGATATTTGAAATTGGTTCACTTCATTAATTACAGCATACTGATAGAATTTGCGACATACATATGTATCCCTTGGGTTGTTAAAGGTCAAAAAGTGGAAATTCAAGTAATTTTCATTTGATTTGATTTTTATAGATTTTTTCTCCTGATTCCAAATTTGGTCTCCAAAATTTTCAATCTCTTTACAATTTTGATAAATTTTATAAAAAGGATATTTCGTAACTACAGTTAAAACTGTTTAAATTTTTTTGTTATATTCGTAATCTGAATTATAAACACAAATAAATTAAAATAAATTCATTCGACACTACTCTTAACTAATTAGTAGGCTTTTTCCTGTTCACTTACATGATTATTTGTTTTATTAAACACTTTTAATTTATAAATTGATAAAATACACATTAATAAATAAAGTTTTTTTTTGAATAATGACTCATTATTATTTATATTAAAATAATATAAAAGGTAAGCCATTACAGGTAACTTATTATTATTTAATTCAAAATAATGAAATAAGTAACAAATTATAGGTAATGCATTATTTTTATTTTGAAATTAATGCTGAAAGTAAGGAGGACTTATTAAAAAGTAATGTATAAAGTAATTATATGTCATTACCATGTTTTTGCTGGGAAGTTTTATTTAACACTTATAAGGTATTAAAAATGCCAAAAATTTTAGATATTTCTATATCAGCGGATTTCTAGAAAACAGTTATTTTTTCACTTTTTTTACCATTAGGCAAGTTTTCCATTTTTTTTTTACAAATTCCATAGATTTTTGGCCGGAATATTTGAAAACAATATAAATTACATCAATCCTTTAAAAAATGACGTAATGGAGACATATTAAATTTCCTTTGTTTAAAGTCAAAGGTAAAATTTTAGAAGATTTTCATTTTGTTTTAACATACAACAGATATTTTTGAAGGGATATTGATGAAACTGCTCGATATTATTTTCCTAGGTCTTAAAACAATTTTCTTAGTTTATTTGGGAAATTTAACCCTTAAAAAAATATCAGTAGTATATTTTTATCATAGGGTCAGCATAGACCCCAACATTTCTAGGGGCGGGAATGTTTAATCCCTTACATTTTATTTTTCTGCACACAAGCTTGGAGCACAACCCTAATAAACATAAATACATTTTTTATCTATTTTTTAATTGTCCACCAACAAAAAGTAATAAAAAAATATCCAACAAAAAAAAAAAAAAACTTTTATGTGGAAATTAAATTTTAAAAAATTACTTTTAAATTGAACTTTTATTTTAATACCCCAACGAACTGCTGCTAACCAAGCGACCAACCAGCCAACCAGCAATACAACCACAATATTGATAGAATTTTATATTACGAGTAGTATTGTCATTGTTTTTTGTAATTATAACACAAAAAAAAGAAACCAACAATAATAACTGTGACATTTATAGTTGCTGACAAGTGACTTTAAACCAAAAAAAAAAAAAAAAAAAAAAAATGAGGAACTAAAAGTAACAAATAAAATAAACGTCATTTATCATACAAAGTGCTGTTCTTAGTTTCGAATTCACATAAAAAAAAAAAATTGTAATCCACATCCACAAAAATGTTGTGTGACATTCCATGTAGAAAAAGTTTGATGAAAATAAAACGAATGCATATAAAAATCACATTTATGAATATTGAAATTTTTAAAACATTTTAATACATAAATAAATTATTTTAAAAAAATATCTATAATTTTAAACATTTTCTTTAAGAACTTTAAAAATATGTGATTCCCAAAACAGAAATTTTCCAAATATATTTTAATTTCATGTGTTTTATTACAAATCCATTCTAAATTAAAATTTTCTAAACTTACAACAGCGTTGATAAACAAATTTGTTGGTCTTATAACACCGACCAGTCAGTGTACTAAAATGGAATCGAGAAATGTTCTTTGTTATTGCACAGACCTTTTGGTGAATATGTTGTTATAATGACAAAGTGTTTCATTTATTCTTTTGACATTATTTCGGTGGTAAAATCCATAAATATAATGTCGAAATAAGTTATATTATATACATACATATATTTTTATGACGTGCACACATTACACACACACTCACAAATACACACACTCACACAAAAATATACCCAATATACCATATAGCAATCAAACTGCAATACAACGTGAGAATAAGCTTATATTAATAGTGTGTTTTAAGCTTTTCTTAATTTCGCTTATTTTAATATTTATAAAATGTGAATTCACAAGCAGAATTTAACAATGCTTGAGAAAAGATTATTATACATAACTTTTTCTCAAGTATGCGTATGAACGACATACAACAACAACGCAATATGACGATTAAAATAGAAATATTTTTCAATACATTCTAGTCTTGTTGTCTTTGTTCTACGCTTATAATGCATACAACAAGTGCTATTACTTTTTCTTAAAATTTGTCAAACGTGTTTTGCGTGTACATTTCGTTGTAAATTTTATATAGTGCACGTGCAATTGCATATTAAATTTAATTATTTTTATTTATGGTTAAAATTAATTATAATTATTTATATTTAAAATGAATTATTCTTTTTTATATTTAAAATGAGTTATTATTATTTATTTTTAAAATCAAAATAAATTAAATTAAAGAAAATAGGTATGATTTTTCTTTTTCAACTATAAATAATATATTATTTTTGTAAGCTTATTCCACAATTGCAAGAATAAGCTTATAGTAATCATACACACATAATATTTTCACTAGGGTTCCGTTTTGATTTTTCTACAATTGTTACGATAGCCTTTTTCAATATATTCTCAAGTCCTTTTCAAGCTTAAGGCTTGTGTTTGTAAGCTTATAATAATATTTTTCTCAAGTCATTTGGTATGTTGGGTATCCATACATACATAAAGGGCATTTGTATAATGTCTTTAAGGGCTTAACAAAAACTCACACTGATTTGATTAAGTAGTGATGCATGACTGGCTGGCTGACTGGCTGGCTATAGGTTGAAAAAGAAAAATGTATTTTATTTTCAATACAATATTTAAAACGTGAATTATTTTTCAGGTTAATAAAAAAAAATAATCTTAATACGACTTACATAAACATAACATATTACTATGGAAGTAGATATGTGGAAAATCTTTTTAGGCTATTTTTTACTACACTATGCACAGTGGTTTCATATCAAAAAAAAAGTGCTAATAAATATGCAGCTTAAAACTGAAGCGATTGGTAAAAAAATGTATAGCTAATTCTATAGAAGTAAGACTTTTTGGAAAATATTTTTTATTCACACTGTTTTATCACACAGTGAGCATAATCGTGCCAAAGTTAATCTTCTCAAGAGCAAAAAATATTTCGGTGCTTTTAACTGCTTTAGTTATGGACCGAATTCAATGCTCGAAATCTGCTTGAGATGGTGAAAGAAATACTTACAGTTAATATTTATTTATATATTCAGTCATGGAAGCCAAAATTCAGTTAGCCAAAAAAGTCTGTAATGGCAACTGAAAATTTTGCTGTTATAACGGGAAATTTTGCTAATTTGAGCGGTATTTTTTTGCTGAAATCGGCTTATACAACAGAATTTCGGTTAAAACCACCCTGTGGGAAAAGGACCTATCCCAGGACACGTCACGTGACCGGTTCATTGTGATAGAGACTGGTCACGGGACCGGTCTTTTTTATATGAAAAGGACTAGTCACTTTAACATGGGCTTGTCTTAGGAGGGGTCAATTGCCCTCTGCGACATGTCACAGGACTGGTCTAAAAGAACATGTCACACAACTAATCCCAAAGAACATATCACAGAGCCAACGCAAAAGAACTTTTAAGCTGGTCACGTGGTACCCAGCAAAAACATGGTATCAACTACTTACCAGGCTATTTACTCGCTTGATTACTTTTGTTCGCGATGTCCAAAAGGTAATGGGTACTCCTTATTTTTTGGCTTTTTGTAAGCGAGAGAGCAATGACCACTCATTACTTTGTGTTTTTCGTAAGTGAGAATATAATGACCACTCATTGCTTTTGGGACATTGCGAACAAAAGTAATTAAGCAAGTAAATAGCCTGGTAAGTAGTTAATACCATGTTTTTGCTGGGTACTTTAGGAACCGGTACTCTTTTCACCTATCTCGTAATATTAATTTTTGGAACCGGTCCAGGTTTTGCCTATCACGGGACAGGTCCCAATTCCCAACCGACCCCTTTTTTCCCGCAGGGCATGTATTTCAATTGGATCAGAAATACATTTGGTTGGGACAACCGAAAAAATCGGTTGCTGCGTGTGTGTGAGTTAGCAAGAAATTCGGCTGTCACAATGAATCTGTTTTCTCTCTGAAAATAACAAAATTATTAAAATGCACAATTTAACTCAAATATTTTTAATTTCCCATCTAAAAATCGAAATATATATGAGCATACATGATCATACATGGGCCTGTATATGATCATACATGGGCATACATGGTCATATATGTCCATACATGATCTCATATATGACCATATATCTTCGGATCCGAAATTTGAGGGTATATGGTGATATATATGCATATATTATCATACATGCTCATATATTATTCATGTATGCTCGTATATGATCATATACGTCCATATACCCTCAAATTTCAGATCCGAAGATGTATGATCATATATGAGATCATGTATGGTCATATATTGAACAATGTATTGACGTATATGACCATGTATGATCATATACAGGCCCATGTATGGTCATGTATGCTCGTATATATTTCGATTTTTAGATGGGTTGCTAATTTTTGTTTTGAAAAATATTTTAAGTAAATTTTTGGATTTTAATTGTTTTATGGGCTGATTTTTAGAACTAAAAAAAGTTTTTGGTGCTATTTTAAGTGGATGTCCTACTTTTGGACATTAGTCGGTTGTGAAAAATATCTTCACTTCCGATCCCTTTTTTCAACCTATGTAACATTTTAAGACAATTTAAGATTGTATGTATATATAAGTTTTAATTATTAGAAATAACATTTCCTTCAATATTCACTTTTTTTTAGCAAATCGATTTTCAAAAATTTGTAAAATGATTTCTAAAGTTAGCAACAAAAATTTGTAAATATTCTGTAAAAGTTGTGTTATTTGTAAAAAAGTAAATAGCAAAAAAAAAATTACTAATAAATATTTTTTTTACTAAAAGTCAGTACAAAAATAGTAAAGTGGGATTGAAAACCGTTAAAAAAATTTTCTAGTGACTTTTTTTCCTTAGTGTATAGACCCAAGTTCCACAAAATTTATTTTAAAACTATTTTTTTTTTATGCCGCAAACTAAGCTAGAACCAGATACCTTTCTTTTGTCAGGCCTTTGCTTTTCCTCTACGCTAAACTCTATTTTTTAATTTTGTTTAGTAAAATTTCAAACTCGAATATTTATCAGGTTTTAAATTTGACTATTTTTGTTTAAAAATAACATTGCGGCTACAAGAAAAAAATAAACCGTGTCTTTAAAAAGTCACTAAAAAAATTTATTTATGAAAATTTAAAAGAAAACAATTTTTGTCTTTTGTGTGATGCAATCTCAGATCCCTAAGACTATCAGGCTGGCTGTGTCTCTACCCATTGCACCACCGACACTTGCACTTAGTTGTTGTGTAATTATGTGCATAATACGTATACTATGCAAAAAAGCAAAAGCAAAAAATATAACACACTTTAAATTTTGTTATAACCCAACAAACAGTACGTACTGTTTACGTGCCGGTTTCGGTACGTCATAAACGGAATCCAACTCCATTTACGTACCGTTTTCTTTATCCGTAAACGGACCAGAAAACGGATTTTAAGGAACATCGAAATTGATTCTAATCCGTTAAAAACCGTCAATGACGAACCGTTTACGGACCAGATATATCGGATGAAAAACGGAGTTGTCCGTTAAAAGTCTGTCAATGACGGACCGTTTACGGAACGGATATTTCGGATGAAAAACGGAGTTGTCCGTTAATTTTCCGTCAGTGACGGATCGTTTGCGGATCCGTATTCGGTCCTCATTCGTACCGTTTTTTTTAACAAAAAACGGATTTGTGTAAAGACATATTATTTTAATTGTTAGTAGCAAATTTTTATTTTTTTTTTCTTTAAATTTATTAATAAATATATTTAAATTAAAATAACAAAACTAAATAAACTAAATCCAAAAAATACCATATTTATCTCCAGCACAATTACCATCCATCAATCACTGCGATTGTGGCCCATTACAAATCATGAAAAAATAAAACAAATATTTAATTTTGGTTTAAATTGTGGTACTTACGATATGATGAAGCAAACAATGCAAATCTGCAAATTTTTTCACAAAATTATTTTAAGCTGTCGGGCAATATTTTTATTTGCAAATCAACATAATTTTGCACACATCATCGTAAAACTTGTTTTCAATTTCATAAATATTTACCTGAGGGATATTTAAGTATTAGTTTTTTTAGTGGTCCGTATTTGACGGTACAGAAACGGATACACCAAAACGGAGTAAAATCGTATTGTTTTCAAAAATTCAATTATACGGTCCGTTATTGTTCCGTTTACGTACAATCTTTGACGGGTACGTATTTTCGGACCGTAAATGTACTGTAGAAGCCGGATTCATGAATCCGTACGTATCGGAGAGTCCGTTAAAATGTTTCTTGGGAATAATTAAATATATTTATTATAATTTCTAAAATTATTGAAATTGTTGATTACACTAAAGCTGCTAAATGAAAATGACATTATGTATATTAAAATTGATCTAATTATTTAGAAGGAATGATAAGTTGTGGTAAAACAACTATTATTAGATTTAATTCAAATGATAAAATCTTCGATAAATTGTTGGTTGCTGTTAATAAAGGTAATATAGGGAACAATATTTTGTTCAATGTTGATTTGAAAAACCAATTTTTTGGCTGATGTGACAGTGTTTCCGTTAAGTTTAAATTAATTTTAACTATTCTCATGATGGATTTTATGTATTTAAAATTAAAATTATTTATTAACGACAAAATTTGGGGGAATTGAATGGAATTGATGGAATTGCAACCAATTTATTTTCTGCGCGTACTACACAAAAAAAAATTTCACAAAATTCTGTTTGTAATATTAAACATCTTTCATATAATATTTTTGTAAAATACAAATTCAAATTTTTTTTTTAAAAAGCACCAACATTGGAAACATAAAACTTTTTGTTAAATTTTTGTAACTTAAATTTTAATTTTAAAAAAAATTTTATATGAAACATTTCAAACAAAAAATTGTTAGAAATTGAATTTGAATTTTAACAAATATTTTTAATTACTTAAAATGTTGTAATATTTTTTTCTGTGTACTGACTTCAATGTCAATATTGCAACTTTAACTTAGCGAATTTGTTGTCTCGTTTAGCAACGCTGGATAAAATAGTTGAAAATTTGTTCAAAAATTAAAAAAAATATATATTTTAATAAATAAAACCGGTAAACTGTCACCAAAAAAAAATTTTGATTGGACATCCTAATGTACATGCATCTACAGTTTGTTTTAAAGAATTTTTAAAGTTTAATTTCATTGATTGTATTACTGAGAATTTTAATTTTTAATTAGAAAAACCACTTAAGCGTATACGTATTGTTACATTAAGTATACGCCTTCGTACATGTTTTTTATTTTAAATGTTGGAAAACCACAATTTGAAATCAAGTTTAAATATCATGTTTATACCTCATAATATACATAGTGCTTTTTGTTGTTTAAAAATATAAATTGAAAATTGCATTGCATGCATGTTTTTGTGTATGCATGTTTATTTTAGTAGGTTTGTGGTTGAGGCTTAAATGTTTTTTTTTCTAATTTACCGTGAAAACTTAAAAAGTATTGTGTTTTTTTATTAAGATTTTAATATTTTTGTCATTTAACACTCTCTCTTTTGGTAAAAACTATTTTTTTGTATCATATTTTCGCCAAATATTTAATAGTTTTTGACTAAAAGAAATTTCATTTCCAAATTACATGTTTCGTATAAAAATCCTTAAAAAAATATCCCAGTAAGCAAAGATGATCAATTATAACTCCAAAATAGGCTAAACATACACAAGGAAAACAACATATTCGTGCTGACCAACAAATTTATAACCAAACGATTGGTTCGGTTGTGTTAGCCGAATATTTCAGTTGTAAAAACAAACAGCCAATTGACACATGAGTAATTGGACAGTGAAAACAGAATTTGGGTTGTCTTAAAAACAAATCTGAACCCTAACAATAATGCATGCATAAAAAAAAAGGTCGGCACGAATCTGTTTTCTAGGTGAATACACTTTTTTCCCTTTGCAGATTCAGAAATTACTAAAAAAAAAATAATGTGTCAGAGAAAAAATTTCTTCATAAATTGAGTATTTTTGAGGCTGTTATTACAAAATTTTGAGTTAAAAAAAAGTGCAATTTTAAACCCTTTTCAGAGAGGTACCGGATTAAAAATTTGTTCTTTTTATACTTTTTATATATCATATTTAAAATAACAACTTATTTTTTTATGCGAACATATTTAAATAAATATTTTTAATTTTTTATCAGGCTCGAGATCATAATTTAATGTTACTAACGAATAGTAAATACTAATTTTTTATTAAATGGAAAAAATTAATCAGCGCTAGAGGGAGTGCACACTTTTAAATTATGATCTTGAGCATGATAAAAAAATTAAAAATATATAATTAAAACAGATAGATCAAATAATATACAAAATTAATATTTAAAGAAACTTTGGCTTTTGTTAAAGTAAATATGATTCTAGTTTAAATAACCTTTTTCACAATTTAATTAATATCCTATGAAAAAATCGAAATATATATGAACATACATGATCATACATGGGCCGGTAAATGGTCATACATGGGCATGCTTAACAATATACGTCCATACATGGTTCAATATATGACCATACATGATTTAATATATGACCATATATCTTCGGATCCGAAATTTGAGGGTATATAGCCGTATATGGTCATACATGATCACACATGCTCATATATGATCATATATTACCATATACGTCTATACACCTTAAAATTTCGGATCCGAAGATATATGGTCTTATATGAAATCATGTATTGAACCATGTATGGACGTATATGACCATGTTTTCCCATGTATGATCATATACAAGCCCATGTATAATCATGTATGTTCATATATAATACGATTTTTACATCGCATCTAAATATATATGAACATACATGGGCCGGTATATGATCATACACGGGTATGCAATGTCATATCTAGTGTGTACGTCAAGGAAAAGTGAATATATGACCATAGATGACCTTATATATGACAATATTGGTCGCCGACCATGTATCTTCGGATCTGAAATTTGAGATTATGTGGATATATTTTCAGATATGATCATATATGCTCATATATTATTCATGTATGCTCATATATGATTCATATATGACAGCCATAACCCCCAAATTTAGGATGGGCGTATATGATAACGCAGACCCATGTATGATCATGTGTGTTCATTAGGGGCTCCAAAAAATGTGAGCTATTGACCATTCCCTCCCTTAAAAATGTTCATATGGTTGTAAAACCGGCGTATAGGCTCCAAAATTTTAAAAAGGGATTACAAGGGGAAAATATGACTTTTTTTATTTTCTCAAAAAATTTTATATTTTAAATCGGCTTTGAATTAACCCTCGAAGTGGCACATGGTTCTGGTCAGACATATTTAATTTTCATGCTTCAATTTAGCATACTTCTATTTTAGGTACATGGCTGTAATGTCAGGTAATCTCCCAAAGTATTGTTGGCTTTCGATGTATAAATTAATAATTGAAAAAAAGTCCTTGGAACAGGACAAAAAAGCCAAATAAAAAATCTTCACCTTACTTTTGGTACATGGTGTCTGGCCAGACCCCTATGCATTTTGTATGAACGCATAGGCAAAGCACATGGCACGAGTTGGAAATTTGTATTTACTTTATTCTTTTATGCTTCTTTCTTTCTTCTGATTTTGTTTGTGAGTTAGTTATTCATTGAACGTTGAACAGTGAAGAAGTAATCTAGTTTTTGTGCGGTAATTTTGAACTTGTGAATAATTTTACGCAGGTAGATTTGTTGCGTTGTTAGTATATTATGGCTGATGAACTGGAATTTATTTATAATACACGCTTGCGTAGCGCGAATTCGCAACCCCAATTGTCAGAGGCATTAGTGCGTGATTTTCAAAGTCAGGTAGAAGCTGATGAAAATTATGATGTTTTGAAAACGATGGTGACGACACTGCTGATTATGTGCCAGAAGATGATGCATCAGACATAGAAAATGATTTGGAAATTGAACCTAACGAACTTTATGATAGTGATGAAGACGTAGATGAAGAAGAAGAAAGTGGAAATGATACTGAAGCAGCAAATGAAGTCGACTCAGCCTGTAACTGAACCCCCTGCATCTCGTTTGCGCCAGCATAATATCATGCGTTTTCGATCTGGAACAAAAATAAGGCTCACCAATCTAGTTGAGGTATTCAAGCTATTTTTCTCAACCAATATTACGTTCGTCATCATTAGTGAAACAAATCGGCATGGGCGAGAATCAATTAGAAAATGGAATGAAGAACATCCAGAGTCTACCCAAAGAAAATGGATTGATTTGACAAGCTCTGAGCTAGATGCATTCATTGGGATTTTGTTGGCTTCTGGTCTCAGCCATAATAATATACAAGACTGCAGTATATTGTGGCGTTCTGATTCGCTGCCCATATTCCGTGCGGCTATGTCGCACAAACGATTCATTACTCTGTCCAGATATATTCGTTTCGATAATAGTCGTACGCGGGCATTCCGACAGCAAACAGATAAAGCAGCTCCTATCCGGGACCTTTGGAATTTTCTCAATGAAAATCTGCAAAATTATTATGAACCTTATGAAAATATCACCATCG
Organism: Eustalomyia histrio; assembly: GCA_949748255.1. Classification (NCBI taxonomy): domain Eukaryota; kingdom Metazoa; phylum Arthropoda; class Insecta; order Diptera; family Anthomyiidae; genus Eustalomyia; species Eustalomyia histrio. Next base: position 4,835,503 of record OX456527.1, on the reverse strand, counting down.
ATGAGCAGTTGTTTCCGTATCGTGGGCGCACAAAGTTCACCCAATATATCCCATCAAAACCTGCAAGGTATGGGATCAAAGTTTGGTGGGCATGCGATGCTAAGACTAAATTTCCATTGAAAGGAAAACTATACACTGGAAAGGAAGGAGACAATCGGGAGATAAATCAAGGGTAAATCAAGATAAACGTTCTAATGTATTTCGCAAATTGTTACGCAAACAGCGGCAGAACAATTATTTCTGATAATTTTTTCACCTCATTGAACGGCGCTAAACGACTGGCTGCTATGGGACTGGCATTTGTTGGCACCATTCGAGCAAACAAAAGATGTCTTCCTAAGGAAGTTATGAAGAGCACCAGACGACCAATTCTTTCAAGTGTGTTTGGTTTTCATGAAAATCTTGTTGCACTTTGCAGCTACGTGCTCAAAAAAAATAAGGCAGTCAATTTAATTTCAACCGTGCATTACACGAAATATGTTTAAGGCGCAGCCATAAACCGGAAGCAATTTTATTTTATAATTCAACTAAAGCCGGAGTCGATACGATGGATCAAATGCTAACTCATTACACAACAAAACGGTCAACCAGACGCTGGACATACGCGTGTTTCTGCAACATGATTGATGTGATGGCATTGGCAAGTTACATTATATGTAAGCTAAATGATGAAAATACAAGAAAAGAAAGAAGACGCATATTTTTATATAAACTTGCAAAGCAATTGGTACTGGCCAACGTTGAAAATCGCATCAATAATCCGCACATTGTGGCTCAACCAACAACTCGTATAGCATTTGAAGCGTACTTTGGGAGACCTCTCAATATAGCAAACCGTAATGTGGCTTCACGCAGTGGTCCAGACATACTAGCTGCCAAAAAAGATTGCAGAATTTGCCTGCAGCAAGGTGACAAAATACGCCGTAAGACACGCTTTTTTTGCTGCAAATGCAACAATCCTGTTTGTCAGCAACATTCAAAAGTAGATTATTTATGTTTTTGTTGCCTTCCGCAAAATTCTGAATAAAAAAAATCAATGTATTCTTCATAATAATTTTCTATTTTGTCATAAACATTTATTACTTTACCCATAATAAAGAGAAATATATATAGAACAAAAAAATTGTTGCCCTTTTCATTCCAAAGAATTTTTCAGGTCTATTTTTTCTTCCTCAGGTAGCTAATAACATAGTAAAAAGAAATAGAAACACAAAATATAACAAATATTTTCCTATCTTAGTAAAAAATTTAACGGCAAACAGCCCTTATTTCCATACAAATGCATGTAAATGTATAGGGGTCTGGCCAGACACCATGTGCCAGAACTAAGGGCTCAAAATATGTGTCTGACGAAGGGTTAAAATAATTAAATAATTGTAATTTGCAGTAAATTATCTTTCTAAAAAGGCAATAAAAACTAATATCGGTTGAAAAACAGTCAAGTTATTAAGACTTCCCCCTGCAATTAATGCGTCATAGGCCACTTAATCAACAAATTCGAACAGAAACTTTAAATTTATTGAAATTATCTACTACAACAACATTTTTGTATCCGATTTATTCCAATGCACGATAGCTAAAAAATATTTTTCATCTTGTATTTTGCTAACTTCCATATATATTATAATGCTAATCACTGGTTTCAAATCTCCAATTTAAAAAATTTTTTTTAAAGAAATTTCAAAACCCCAACGATTGACCTTTAAGTTTTTATAAGGGGATTAAAACTGCCAAAAATTGTGGGTACTCTTTTTTTCGTTTGGCGAGGGCAGCGTTTTTATTTCAGCGGGTATCGAGAAAACAGCGATTTTTGACACTTATTTTGCATTAAGGTAAATTTTACATTTGTTTTTACAAATTCCATAGGTTTTCAGTCGGAATATTTCAAAAAAATATAATATACATCAATCCTTTTAATTATGGCGAAATGAAGACATAGGTCAAATTTTTGAAGGTAAAATTTTAAAATATTTTAATTTTGTTTTAACAGATATTTTTGAAGGGATATTAATGAAAGTGCTAGATATTATATTTCTAAGTCTTTTATTTTAGGAAATTAACCCTTAAGTGCTTTTGGGGTATATTGACCCCAACGGAGAAAATTGAGAAAAAGTATTTCTATTTACTTAATTACAGGGCAATGACTCAATTACATCAATTACATGTAATTGAAGTAATTGAATTCAATTGCATGATATTAAAGAACACAAAATTATTGGTTATTCCCCATATCTGGTTTCAAAAATAAAATTTTCCAAGTAAACGTTTAATCATACATATGCGAGTGTAGAGGTCTGTTAATTATTATCAGTTTTTCCATTAAAAATATTTCACTAAAACTTAAATGCCCTCAAATCGTAATTTAAATTATAAAAATGGAGATTTTTTTTTTTAATTTTATAAGAAAGCCACAGTCAAAATAAACCTAAAATGTTACTTCTTTACTAAAAAAAGGTGTTGTTTATTAAATTAGCGGGAATACAAATTGTACTAAATTTTCCATGAAAATTAAATTTCTATGCTTAAACATTAATAAAATTTCCTTGGCTTTTTATTTTATTTTTTTCATTTTTGTATTAATTATAAAACACTTATGTATAATTTCCCACTTTCTTGAGTCATTTTTGTCTTATTTTTTTTTTTTTGGAAACTATGAAATTCCATGTGAAAAAATTATTTGTTTCGGACAATACAAAATTAAAACCCTCCCAAAAAAGGATTGTGATTTAAATCAATTGTGATTCTGAAATAAGACTCTTCTAAAAGTAATAAATTTTAAGTGTAGTTTTTGTGTCATAAATTCTTAGGGCTGGGATCCAGAATTTGATGGTTGGGCTTTTTTTTTTTTTTTTGTTATAAATTATATATTTTTTCTTTTGTAGTTATTACAACTTAATTCCATAGAATTTATTATTAATTCAATTTCCATGACTCTGTTGCCACAATGTAAAGTATTTTTTCAACACACATTTTGCTTATGTTTTTTTTCTTCCTTTTTTTTTTGTTGGTTTTTCATAGATATATTTTCTTTTACGGAAACTACCATTACTACAAATGCACCATATTATTTTCCTGTTTCATATCACAAAAAAAATGTATATAAATTAAATAAAAATATAAAACGAAAAAAAAAATTGTATACAATTTAGATGCGTGTTTTTTTTAGCTTTTCCTTTTTTTTTTTTTGTTTGGTTTTGGGTCTTTAAAAGTGTTCAATGAAAATACTGGACTGCATTCACATTGTGTGTCTAAATGTTCGGTATTTAGCTTTCAGTTTTTTCCGTTGTTATTCACTTATAATTTTAGTTAAACTGAGTGGTATGTTTTTTTTTTTTTTTTTGTATGTTTTAGAGTTGTGGTAAGAGTGGGTAAGTGACCTGCTCCAACACAAAAATAATAATAGAACAGAGACACACACACAGACACATTCTAACACAAAGTAACGTTTCTTTCCTTGAGTCCCATAGTGTTTGCTTTTTGTGTTGCGATTTTATTCCGTGTTTTTCGTGTTACTTCAACCGGTAGTTTAATAAAACTGAACAACAATTGACTACCAGTGAGCTTCTTCATGTAATTTGTCTGAAGTTTTTGCTGTTTGCATTTCGGTAATGTTTGACTTTGTTGATTATAATAAATAATGACAAATAAGCTCTTTTTTTTGTAAACGTTTTAATATCTCTCATACTCTCTCACTTTTTGACTTTAAAATGAAAAGCACACGCATAATACAATTTTCACTTTCTATATTAGAAACGAAACATTAAATTGGTACAAAAGCTTATCTTTTTGCACATTTTAAGTATTAAAAGTACCGTCAAAAAGATTTCATAAAAAAAAAATATTCAAAGTTTACATTTGCTTTTACAAAACGACAAAGTTATTTCAAAAGCAAAACTGGATCACAAAACTTTAGAATTTGTTTAATAGAAAACGTTTTGTAAGTCCATTTTTATAAGTGCGATACTTTGTTAAAAGTCTGATACTTTGTTGCCCGTAGTTTTAAATATTAGAAAAAATTAGCAAGGGTAGTATTCTAGTAACTTCCCTTTGATCTTAAAGAAATTGGAAAATGTGTTAGAGGGCTAAGAAGTAGAAGTAATTTTAAAAATTAGCCATTTCTTTGCTTTTTAGTTTATTTCCCATAATTTCAAATAACACAGTTCAACACAAAAAAAATTACGGGGTTCCGATGATTGATTCTTGTTAAGGAGACCAAAAAAAATATATATATATACGTGTTTCGGCGTTTTGATAGTTTACATCGGAATTTCATTTTAGAGGCGGTCAAAGTTTTCCAGCTCTGGCCTGTTCTTGCAGCATATCGGTATATAAGACTATGTTTTCTTTACATCTAAGGTGTAGGATATGTTCAGCAACTTTGTAGATAATGGTATGACAAATATTTTTGTAGAACATATTAACCCTCTAACTCCCCCTCATAATGGCATTTTTTGGGTTTATTTTAACAAATTGTAAAAAACACCTCGAAAAAGGGGAAGGGCGGGAATGAAATGTTCTACAAAAATGTTGGCCATAAATTCTGCTATATATGTCAGAGCACAACAAAACCTAAAACTTACACCAAAAACCCATCAAACTCAAGATTGCTCATCAGATTTCTTGTCAAATTTTGGGATAGGCGCAACGTCAAAAGGAAAGCCATACGGCCTAATTACGGTTTTCGAATTTGTAGTCGAAATTCTCGATTCCATTCAAAATGGTTTTGCGTAAATTGAACATTATAAAGAAAATAAATTATGATTGTATTTTTTTGTATAATCCGATTGTTATTTAAACTAAATTCATTGGTAAAATTTTTTTAATGTATTTTTAACGACTTTTCAGCAAATTCGACTTACTGTCGAATTCAACTACGACAACCGTAATAAGGGCGTAATATATAAAATGTGCCTGCGATATTTTTTATTGTATGTTGGTCAGCAACCTTGTTATTACATAAATTTATTTTCTGAAATAATATTTTTTTTCTTTAAAATTAGGAAAATTAACTTTTTTTTTATTTATTGTTTTCTTTTTTGGAAAAAAAAATATTGAAAATTAGAAACATATTCCCACAAAACTAAATTTTTCCTCGATTTAAGTTAAATTTACTCAAATTTTATTTGAATTTATCTAAAGAAATTTTTGGGAAAAAATTCCTATACCTAAGTTAATTATTTCTCAAAAATTAGAAAACTTTTACTTGAAAAAAAAAAAAAAAATAATATTTTATTAAAATTTTTAAAATTTATCTGAACTAAGTTGCATGAACATTTTCCCTAGAAATAGTTCATCAGTTTTTAAAATCAAATAAATTTTTATTATTAAATAAGAAAAAATTTATTGCATTTTGTTCTTAATTGTCTAAACTAATTTTTAGAAAACAATTTTTAAAAATTGGAAAGTGGTAGACTTAAGAACTGAAAAAAATGGGTTTTTAAAATCTGAACTAAATGAGAGTAAATTGTGTCCTAATTTTTTTTTTTTTTTTTTTTTTTTTTAACTAAACTTAGTTTTTTTATATTTTAGTATGAAAATTTCTTAAAACTAAGATGTTTTTCTTAAAAATTAATAATTTTTTTTAATCTACTTGTTTTTTTCTAAACTCAAGAAATATTAATTTGGAAAAATATGAACTATTTCTGAGTATATAAACTATTTCGTTTTTACTCAAACTAAGGAATTTTTAATTTTTTTTAAAAAAAATTTTCTTAATTTTAATAAAATTTCACTTAAATTGAGGAAAAATTTTAAACTGTTTTGATGGAAATTTTAGTTTAATTTTCAGTTCATCTCTTTTTTAGTGCTAACCTGGAAGAAATTGTGTTATTTCCAGGTTTTTAGGTTTGCAAAATATTTTGAAAAAGGAAGTTTTTAATTTATATGTGTAAAAGAATAATATTACAAATTTTAAATTTTATTGCTTTAAAAAGACTTTAAAATTGCAGACTTTTTTTGCATAACATATTTTCAAAAAGTTTACAAACAACATTGTGTGCGTGTTTACACTTATATTTCGCCTTACTTTTATATTTGTTGGGGTAGGAATATGGGGAATGTTATGTTCAACATAAGGAATAAACTTTACAATAAGATTTTCTTCGCCGGAGGAAAAAAATATAAATCTGGGTGCTGCATTTAACTTAATTTTTAATGTTATTGGATCTACCACTCATATTGTAACATTTTCTTAAATAATTAGAATTTATTATTTGTTTACATTTTTTTTTGCACGAGGTGATGCCAGATTTTTAAAATATTTTCATACATATCATTGCTGAATGCTGTGCAAAAATAATTTTGAAACTAGATTTTCCAAAAATCTAGTTATGAAACAGGATTTCTTTGTATGGGGAATCTGGTTTTAAATCCAGTTATGAACTAGATTTTCACCAAAATCCGGTTTAGATAAGATTTCGGGCATATTGTAAATTCAGAAAAAACCTGTTACGTATAAGTAATATTAACTTGTTTTTTTTTTTCTTTTAATAACCATAACTTTGGAATTTATCAATGGATTTTTGTTATAAAACAATTGTCCAATCTATAAATATAAAATACCTTAAAATCTCATTTGAATCTAAGAACTTTTTGTCAAATAATATTTATTTAGTACATTTTTTACGAAATAAAAATAAAACTTTCATTTATCATCTCTGCTTTCTTTATACAAATACAAACAAATTCTCTGTTTTGTTTACTCAAAACAAATTCTCACTATTTTTCTCTTTGAATACCAAAAATACAACATTCTCATTTTTTTTTTTGGAAATAAATTAGTATACTCGTTCAATTTGTTTTAAATAACAATAAATAAACTCTCTAAATAAACAAGTCCTTTATGTTTGTATTATTTAGTTGTCGGTTGTATGTTGGCTTTCTTGTATCTAAGAAATATGAGGTCGTTTTAAAAATAATTTAAATTCTATCTATGAGACTTGACGCCGACCGACCGGCAGGCAGCCAGCCTGTGTTAGTCCAACAGCAACATTTTATACCCAGCACGCCATCATCATATTGGCACGTACACATACATACATACAAACACATATGCACACAATGAAGGAAAGATGCATGCACGCATACATTTTCTTTCTATTTCATTTAATTTTTACTGTCGACACAGATTTCTTGTTGTTTTATTTATACAAGAGACGCATTTCTTTTGGATTTAGCATGGTGTTGTGTGCCATAAATTATTTTTGTATTTTTTTTTGTATTGTATTGTAGAATGAACCAGTAAAATGTTTTTAATGTAATGCATCATTTCTTGTCAGTTTAGATATTGTAATTTTTTTTTAAAAATTGTTCCGTTGGAATAGCCACAAACACTTATTCAAAAGTAGTCTAGTTTGAGGGGTGATAATGGGGGTTTACAAAAATATTAAAACTTTATTTTTTTATTTTAATTTAATACACCATAACATTGGCCTCTTAAATACCTTTTGTTTCACACCAGAGAACTGCATTTGCTGATTGCAAAACGTTCATACGCAATCAACACAAGAATAAATATGTGTTTGCGTTGAATATACTCCAACACACATATTTGTTGATGATTTTAAATCAATCAAACGACGTTCAAATTGTTTTCTCACTGATATATAATCATCGGTCGTTGTTAAACCATTGATTTTATTCTGTTCATTCGAGCCAACAATAATTATCTCAGGCTCGCCCAATCCGGTTAAAGTTAAATATTGCCTAATTTTTCAATCAAAATAGATGAAAAAAAATTTAAACAATATTTAAATTTTAAATAAAAATTTTAAATAAAAATTCTAAAAAAGCGGATTTTAGACCCACCCTAATATACATATAACATTTATGAAATGTGTTTCTACAAAACCACCCCCTTATGAAATGTGTTTCTATTTTGTTTTAATTATGAATAAATTCATACGCGTTGTTTGTTGTTTTTTTGTGATTTATTCAACGCCGACTTTTTGTTGAGTGATTAAATTTGCAGTAAACATAATCGACATATGATTCAAACTGATCCGAATTACGCGTTCAGTAACATGATGCTGATTTTATTCTACAGTGAATTTTGTTGAATTATTAAATGTGAACAAGAATTTTTGTGTATGATTAAATCAAGAAAAAAGTTGGTTTTGCAGTTCTCTCTTTCACACCCATATTCGTTATTTAATTATAAGGAGCGATTAATAGGTTCATTTTGATCCCTCTTTTTAAAACCTTTATGTGGGATTAGTTGTGTGTGCCACCACAACTCTACTTAAAAATCTAAGAGTTTGCCTTGGTATAACTCCCTTGCAGCCGATCTTCTTGAATTTAAGTTAGGGATAAACAGATTTTCATATTTAATTTTTCTTGATCTAGACCCAAAAAAAAAAGACACGAACTAAAAATTAATCCAAAATTTCATTTAAAATAGTGTAAAATTTTTTCTCAATTTAAGTAAGATTTTACTAAAACTTAGAAAAATTTTCTTAAAAAGAATAAAAATTTCTATGTTTGTTATTTTAGGAAAAAAACAATTATATTAAATAAAAATTTATCAATTTTTAAGAAAACCATCTTAGTTTTAAGAAAATTGCATATTAAAAAGTAATAAAACTAAGTTTAGTAAAAAAAAATTAAAACATAATTTACTACCATTTAGTTCAAAAAATGTGTAACTTAAAATGAGAAAGAACGTGAACTTAATGTGTTTTCGTTTTTTTTTTTTTGCGAGTAGTAAAAATAACTAAATTTTAGAAAGCCATTTTTAAATCCAGTTTTTAAGTCAATGACTTTCTAAATTTTAAGAATTGTTTTCTAAAAATTAGTTTAGGCAATTAAAAATAAAAAGTAATAAATTTTTTCCTATGTAATAATAAAAATTTATTTAAGTTTATAAACTGATGAACTAAAATTTTCATGCAACTTCAGATAAATTTTAAAAATTTGAATAAAATATTTTTTTTTATTTTTTCAAGTAAAAGTTTTCTAATTTTTGAGAAATAATGACCTTAGATTTAGGATTTTTTTTTTTTTTTGTTGGAAGACGTTTAACTTATTTTCAATAGTTTTTTCTTTCCAAAAAAAGAAACAATAAATTAAATACACTTTTCATAATTTTAAAGCAAAAATATTATTTTGCTAATGAAAACAAATTAAAGTAACCAATTAAAAAAAATTATCATGCATGATTGTAATTTTTGGTTCCTGATCGTGCTTGAACGTTAGTCAAGAATTCCCCACGTGCCAATCTATAATCTAAACAGTCTTTAAATGGAACTTAAATTAGCTTTAAATATATTTTAAAATTTTGTTAGCAAAAGGTAAAAAATTTCGAATTTGCGCTTTTATGTAATAATTTTGTTTGCTGACTACAATAAAAATATCGCAAGCACATTTTATAAATTACGGCATAATAGCTTTCATATAATTGACGTTGTGCCATTAAACTTTATATTTATCGAGGGCATTAAAACTATTTTTTTTCACCTAATGATAAAAAAGTTAAAATTTGTATATGTCTAAGCTAAAAATGCCATAAAATAAACTTATTTCATTTTTCCATTTTCCAATAATAACAAGAAAAGTAACTGTGATATTTTGTATTTTTGCAACAATTTCCATAAATTAGTTAATTTAAGAAGACAAAGGACCCCCAATATTCCTTAGCCATAGATGCCGTGTGTCACTTAGGGCATCCCTTTTTGTAGTTCTCTCAAGCAGAACCGTTAATGAACTACAAAAATGATCTGACTGTCAGAATTTAATACGTTTCAGGATATTCTGCAGTACATTTTTTTAATTTATTTACCTTTAAGCTAATAAAATTTAATTTATATTTTGAATACATGATTTTAGTATAATTCAATTTAATTTTAAGACAAAAATGTATAGCAAAAAGCTTGTTGAAAGCAGTGTCCTCACAAAGCCGAAGTCCTCCAAAAGTGGGAAAATTCTTACACAATGAGTGTAAAGTACTTTAAAATATAAGGTAAAAATATTACCTTTATCATAGTAACAATTTTACACTTTTAGAAAATTTTTATCAAATTTAAGAATAATTTTCACTTAAAAGAAGTGCTATTTAAATTGATGTTAGAAAATATTTTCCTATTTTTAGGGAGTTAAGTCCTAGTTTTAAGTTAAAAAAAAAAATTATCTAATGAACTTAAATAAAAATTTTCTTTAAACCAAGGAAACATTACCTAAATATTAATAAAAAATTTTGGATGATATATGAACTAATTAGGAGGAAATTTTACTGTTTTCTAATAGTAAAATGTTTCTATAATTAAGAAATTTTTGACCAAATCTTAAGTAAAGTTTTGTCTTAATTTTAGGAAAAATTTGATTATGTATTGGTTAAGTGTCTTTGGCGCCGTTTTCATTTCAATTTTTCCTCCAAATAAGTTAATTTTTCTAAATTTTAGTTCATTTTGTTTTGTTGGATGTTCTCTGTGTGATGGTGGTAAAGACTTTCAAGTAACCTTTGCGCGCGACCTGCATAATGATCACAGATATTTTTTAAGTATTCGTTTTTGACAAAACAAATTCAAAAGCAACGGAAGAAAAACTGATGACAATCGGCCAAGTCCTTATTTGATGGTACAGAAACGGACACACCAAAACGGAGTCAAAACGTATTATTTTCAAAAATTCAATTACACGGTCCGATAATGTCCCGTTTACGTACAAGCTTTGACGGATACGTATTTACGGACCGTTAACGTACAGTAAAAGCCGGATTCATGAATCCCTACGTGTCGGAGAGTCCGTTAAATTGTTTCTTGGGAAGTCCTATTTGTAAATAAAAACTAAACAAGAATTTTTAATATTATTTTTTTTCAATAATTAACAAAAATTAAGTGTTTACTCTAAATTACTATTTTTGTAGTTGTATTTTAAAAAACTGTTACGAAATACAGTAATTTTCGTTAGTTGCTTTGTAAAATAACTGTGATTACAGTTATTTTTGCATTTTTTCCCACAAAAAAACTGTTATTACAAAAATAACTACACAAATAACTACCAAGTAATAAGTGACAAACTTTTTTTTTGAGTGTATATAATATTTCCTAAAAGAATAACTCCTCCAATTTTATATAATTGAATTATATTATCTAAAGAAAGGGAATGAAAATGTCACAGGCAATCCTTTACTTTATTAATAATTAACCCTAATAATTTAACTAACTGACATTACTCTCAAAAAAATTAAAGAACTTTTCTGGCAAACACTCTTTTATGGAAGTGTGTAAAATTCTTACCAAAAACAAACAAAAAAGCACATGTGCACATGTAGATAACAACAACAACACAATCGTGTTATATAAAAACAGTGCATGTTAACATAGATAACAATTCAAGACACATGCCAAACATAATATATTTTGATAGTAAATGTTTTTGATTCTCCCTTTTTTTCTAAAACATTAAACAGGACATCAATTGCAACACAACACCACACAATACAAACTTAAAGAGTTGACATTTATCATTCCAATTCAAAACAGGACAACATTCGTAAGAGTTTATGAGCAACAACAAAATACAAATACTGCGCATTATCCTTGTTTGTTGAATAGAGAGTAAAACAAACGTTTCTCTCTGTTGTCATACGAGATAACAACAGCCATTTGTTTACATTCTTTTACATTATGTTGAGGAATTTTATTTTGAATAATTTGTTTGTTTATTATGTACAAACTCTGGCAAAATGTCATGGAAATTTATATTGAAAAAATAAACAGTCTTCATAAAGTTTATTCAATTCCGATCTATCAATCAAACGTTTAAGTTATTCTTGCAAACAAATCAATAAATTCTTATATATTGTATATAATTTTTGTTTTAATTTTCAACCGTTTTTTGTTTTTCTGAGAGGAAATTTATGGTATTTTAAATTAAATAAAACCAACACATATCAAACCACCGGCCATAATGGATGTGGAGGAGGATACAGATAATACAGTATCAATCAGTGTCGTAAGTTTACGTCCAAAACATATTTATGGTTTGCGTATAGATGTTTTGGGTAATGTACATTTTAATCGGCAACAAGAGGTCATTTATCCAGTCGAAGGTGTTTTGGCCTTTCATGATTTTGTTAACAATAAACAACGATTTTTGAGGTGATTAATGTGATTTTAAAAATGAATTAAAATTGAAAGTTAATGAAAATGAAAATGTATTCTGTGTGTACTTTTATTATTGTATTTTTTGTAATTTAAGATTACCGGAAGATACTACTCCCTTGATTTTACAAATAAGTCCACATCGTAAACTTTTGGCTATTTTGGAACAATTAAAAAGGTACATTTATATTTTAAATTTATTTTTAAAACAAAAACATTGTAGATGTTTAAAATAACTTCACACATCTTAATGCCAAAAGTTTTTTATAGTCTAGAATTAGCCATATGCAGACCTTTAAAAACATAATTCCTTAAATCAATTTTCAAATCTTATTTAAATTTTGACGGATTAATTCGCGAATTTATTTTTCTGATTGAATTTTTTACTACCATGATTAAATTTTTTATCTTATTAGAAGAATCAAGTTGATTTAAATAATTCTTTTTATAAATCAAATGAAATAATTAAATTTTGAATTGATTCGCGAATCAATTTTAAATTGATACGCGAATCAAAAAATTAATTATTTTGATTTTCGAATATGATTTGATTCGAAAATTAAAATATTTTTTTTTAAATCACGATTAATTTAATTTTAAACCCGGGGGGGGGGGGGGGGTTTATGTAATTTTTATAAATAAGCCACAGGGTGACTATTTTTTTATCAATATATATGATAATATTAATTAACAAACTACGATAATATAAATATCGTTTCCCGTTCCATTTCTTTCGTATAAAAATGGGCTGTTTTATAAAAATAGATACTTCGGAATGTCTTCCGAACCTGACATAATTTTAATTATAGTAATATATTCATACTCTAGAAGAGCAAAGAGCCCTATCTCGCATAGGTTTTGAGATACCGGCCATTTAAAAAAATTCCCATTTTATAAAATGGCGAATATCTCGGAAATTAAGCGAGATAGCGCAAAACGGACAAATTTTTTGCAAAGCTCGACAAAGGGCACCGGTACCTTTTGATAAAATAGATTCGGTAAGCCCCCGAAGGGTTTCATGGAATTTTTATAAACAGCCACAGGATGAATATATTTTTTTTTATCAATTTATATGATAATATTAATTAAAACACTCCGATAATACAAATTTCGTTTCCCGTTCCATTTTGTTCGTATAAAAATGGTCACCCTGTGGCTTTTTATAAAAATAGATACCTCGGAATGTTTTCTGAGATTAACCTATTTTTACTATCGCAGTATATTAATACTCTTGTAGAGCAAAAATTTTGTCCGTATTCTCCTATCTCGCTTAGTTATCGAGATACCGACCAATTAAAAAAAATGCGCATTTTATATAATGACGAATATCTCGGAAGTTAAGCTAGATAGCGCAAAAAAGACAACATTTTTGCAAAGCTCGACGAATAGTAACTTTCAATAGGACAGAATAGATTCGGTAGGTCCCCGAAGGGTTTCATGGAATTTTTATTAAATAGCCACAGGGTGACTATTATGATAATTTCCCGTTTTCCGTTCCGTTTTGTTCCTGAAGTCAAATTAAATGTTTTTTTATTATATTTTAATTCGCAAATCAAATCAATATTTTCAATCAATCGCGAATTAAAAAAAGAATTATGTTTGAAATGATTTGATTCAATTGAATCAAAAAAGATTCAAATAAAATTGATTATTCAATTATGATTTTAAATCTGATTTAATAAATTTATATATAAAATATTGAATGAACTCGCTGATTTACAAAAAGAATTATTTCTTTTGCGAATTAATTCCAATAAAGATTTATCTTTTTTAATAACTGGCCTAACGTGGCACATCGCCATATGGTTGTCTCTTTTTAGGTCATTTAATTAGATTGAAACATATGATTTGTCGCCTTACTTATGAGTTATTCTAACTTAATAATTTTTTGATTTTAAATATGGAAAAGTTCTGATATTTTTGGTGGTTTTTATTTGCTGGGTTTGCAGGCAATACCGCTAAAATTCTGTTATCGATTCAAAACCCTTTTGACTGACTGTCGTTAGCCCTTAAATGCCGTTATCGAAATAACTGAAAAATCGTTAACCCTAAAATACAGTTTCCGAAGTAACTGAAAAAACGTTAACCCTAAAATACCATCACCGAAAAAACTAAAATACCGTTATCGGTAAAATACCCATACCGAAATAATTTAATGCCGTTGCCCATAAAATGCTGTTACCGAAATAACTGAAATATTGTTATCCGTAAAATACCATTACCCAAAATAACTAAAATATCATTACCCTTAAAATACCGTTACCACAAGCATTAAAAATAGTGTTACCCGTAGCGATAACCACATTATTTCGGTTACCATCCATGGTTTTTTGTTACAAAATGTTAGATTTTTTCTATAAAAAAAAATTATCAAATACTCCTAACATTAGGTCTGTTCGTTTACTTACTACAAGGTACTACATTTACTACAACTAATAAATTTCAATACAAAAAGTAAACAAAACTTTCCAATTCTACTAAAAATAGTAAGAATATCGAGTAATCGAACATACTGATGTTTGGAGAATTTCTAAATTTCCAAAAATTAACGAAACCTATAAAGAAACCCTAAATAAACTGATTCAACAAAAAAATATATTGAGCAGTTTTTAATAAGCAGTAACTTCATTTGTATGCTTCCAAAATAGAGATTTAATATAAACAACAACTACTGATTACTACACTAAAAAAAAATTAACTAGAAGTTAGAAAAATTAACTTATTTAGAGAAAAAAATTAAATGAAAACGGCGCCAGACACTTTTTTACCAAAATTTAATAAAATTTTCCTTGAAATTAAGAATTTTACTTAAAATTTGGTCAAAATTTTTTAAATTATAGAAAAATTTTACTACTGAGAAGTAAATTTTTATTAGAAAACAGTAAAATTTCCTCCTAATTAGTTCATACATCATCTAAATATGTACTGTTAGTTAGGAAATGTTTCCTTGGTTTTAAGAAAAATTTTATTTTATTTAAGTTCATTAGATATTTTTTTTTTACTAAAAACTAGAACTTAACTCCCTAAAAATAAGAAAATATTTTCTAACATCAAATTAAATAGCACTTCTTTTAAGTGAAAATTATCCTTATCCTGCTTCTATGGTAAAGGTAATATATTATACCATATATTTTAAGGTTCCTTACACTCATTGAGTAGGTATTTTCCCACTTTCGGAGGACTTTCGCTTTGTGAGGACACTGCTCTTAACAAGATATTTGCTACACTTCAATTTAATAATTTATTAGCAAAAAGGTAAACAAATTAAAAAAATGTACTGCAGGATATCTTGAAACGTAATAATTTGTCACAAAGTAAGATCCTTTTCGTAGTTAATTAACGGTTCTGCTTGAGAGAACTACAAAAATGGACGCCCTACGTGACACACGGCATCTTTGGCTAAGAAACACTGGGGGTCCTTTGTCTTCTTAAATTAACTAATTTAAAGAAATTGTTGCAGAAATAAAAAATATCCCAGTTACATTTCTTGTTATTATTGGAAAAAGGAAAAGTCATAAGATTATTTTATGGGATTTTTAGCTTTAACTTTATTTGACATATACAAATTTAAACTTTTTTATTATTTAGTGAAAAAAATAGTTCGATAAATATTAAGTTTAATAAGCGCTACGTCAATTATAGGAAAGCTATTATACTTGCGATATTTTGTATTGTAGTCAACAAACATATTTATTACATAAAAGCGCAAATTCGAAATTTTTTATCCTTTGCTAACAAAATTTTAAAATATATTTTAAGCTTCTTTAAGTTCAATATTTAAGACTGTTAAGATTAGAGATGGGCACGTGAGATATTTTTGACTCACGCTCACGCACGATCACGAACTAAAAACTACAATCATGCACGACAGTTTTTTTTTAAATGGTTACTTTAATTTCTTTAATTTAGTAATATTTTTTCTTAAAAATTAGGAAAACTCACTGGTTTCTTTTTAATTGATTGTTTTTTTGGAATAGAATATTCAAATTAATTTAAACGTTTTCCAACAAAAAAATCATATACTAAATTTTATTATTTTTTAAAAATTAGAAAACTTTTACTTGAAAAAAATAATATTTTGTTAAAATTTTTAAAATTTATCTGAACTAAGTTGCATGAAAATTTTCCATTGAAATAGTTCATCAGTTTCTAAACTCAAGTAAATTTTTATTATTACATAGGAAAAAATTTATCACGTTTTGTTTTTAATTATTTGAACTTATTTTTAGAAAACAATACTTCAAAATTAGAAAGTGGTAGACTTAAAAACTGAATTTGAAAATGGCTTTCTAAAATTTAGTTCATTTTACTACTCGCGAACAAAAAATGAACACACATTAAGTTCAAGTACTTTCTCGATTTAAGTTAGACTCATTTTTTTAACTAAATGGAATTAAATTATGTCCTAGATTTATTATTTTTTTTTTTTTAACTTAACTTAATTTTATTACGTTTGATGTTTTTTTTGATGTTTTTCTTAAAATTAATAAATTTTTATTTAATTGACTTGTTTTTTTTCTTAAATCAAGAAATATTACTTCGGAAAAATATGAACTATTTCTGAGTATATAAACTATTTCGTTTTTCCTCAAACTTAGGAATTTTTATTCTTTTTAAGAATATTTTACTTAAATTAAGGACAATTTATAAACTATTATGAAGGAAATTTTTGATTACATTTTAGTTCATGTCTTTTTGTAATGTGGTAACTTGCAAACTTTTTTGAGTGCATTGTTAAAAAATCTGCCGATTTGTTAAAAAATAAATTTCGAAATAAAAAAAAATATATATATATATATAAAACTGCGAATCGAACTTTCTGAAAAATTTTGGTATTAAAATTGAGCATTTAAATTTAATGTATCGTTATATTAATATTTTAAATTAACGAACTCAATATAATGTCAAAAATATATTAACAAAAGTATGTTTTAAATTAAATTAATTCCAAATTACAGTATCAAAACCATTTCCATTTATGATTTAAATACCTTAAAAAAGCGCCGTTCGTTAGAACTGCCTGAGGCTTCCAAAAATGCTGCCATACAACAAATAACATTTACCAATGATTCCAAAGCATTAGTTGTTCTAACCAAATCACCCGATGAAATGTTATATATGTTAGTACTGGATAAATCATGTACAACTTATGAAGGTCGTCCTAGTCCACCCAATGCACGTGGCACAGCAGATTGTATAGCCTGTAATCCTCAAGATAACAGTTTAATAGCCGTCGCTGGCAATAACCTGTTGATGTTGCAAACAAAATCTGAAAAAGGATTTAATACAACAAACAACTTAAAATCAAACTTTGTTACCACATCTTTAGCTTTCTTAGCCATGGATCTACTGATGGTGGGTACAAGTTCGGATGAATTGATTTTAGTAGAAAATGGTGAATTTAAATTACGACAAAAAGCTACAGATGCAGATGTATTTGATTTATTATTGGATCAAGATGCATTTGATCGTGAATATGAGCAGCAACATAAATATGCTACAAAAATTGGAAAACTTTACGATGCACGTGTCGTGTGTATGACCGCCTTTGGACGAGGCTTTGCTTTTGCCATATTCAATAAAGTATTTGTATTCGAACGTGTTTCAAAATTTAAATTTGAACGTAAAACTATATTAACCATACCGGTTACCATCTATGCCGAGCACTTGTATCAAATTACAAATTTAGCCATCGATAGTAAACAGGAAACTGTTATTGTTACAACCAAACATGCTCAAATTTATGTGGGAATTTTAATTGTACCCGAAACCTTAAAAGCCAAACAATTGAAATTTCAACCCCTGGGCGCCTTAATACATATTGGAGAAATAGTGGATATATCATTGTGTTCTTGGAAACCCATTATAATGACAGCTTGTTAGTATTGTGTTTTTGTGAAAAGTAAATTTTATTTACATTGTTAAATTACCCTTTTATCGTATAACCCTTTTAGCTAAAGATCAAACAATACGCATTTGGAATTATGAAACTGAAAAAGTAGAATTGGTACGAAAATTTCAAGTCGATGTTAATATAGTGGAATTAAATTCTACGGGTCTAATAGCCGCCATTGGATTTTCTGATCAATTGCGTATAACACAAATTTTTATGGATGAATTAAATGTAAGTTTCCAAACTTTATTCGAAAAATATCTTTTTATTTGCAAAATATAAATTTGATTTTAAATTTGTAAAAATTTATTGAAATTCAAAAAATATCATAATACATCAAGATTTCAAGTTTAAGTCTTTATTGAAACCCCAAAAAATATTAAACCTCAGGATTTTAAGTTAAAGTCCTTTATTTATTTTTACTAACATTTTATTTTTACAAACATTTTCAAAAATATAGTATACATTTTATTAACGTAAATGTTATTCTAGTTAACATTTATATTTTAATGTATATATCAACGTTTTCGATTTTATTATTTTTTTATTTGTTTACATGATATTTTTACCAGCTTTACTCAAAAATTGCTTTAAGCGCAAAAATTTGCAGTCATTTTCTTAAATTCTCTTTTGAACTTGAATTCGTCTCCACACTGCGAGTCTTGTTTTGCAATTTTAGTTTTTTTCATATAAAAAAAGAGACACCAGAAAATTGCAAGTACAAGCAAGTCGGTGGTACGCCTTTCTGTTCGTCTTCCCTCCGTCTCCTATAAACTCAGAATTGCTGCAATAAAAATTGCTAAAAGTAAACAGCGACTTTGTACTTTTTTTAGTTTGCTTACAATTTTTAAAAATTTTTTCGTTTGAGTACTTTTATTAAATTTTGACAACTTTTTAAATGTTTTCTTGTTTACTAGTTGCACTAGAAATGTATTCATACACACCTTTTGTAATCGCATTTTGAAATAAGTACTCGTAGAAACATATTTAAATTAAAACAAGTAAAAAAGGCTTAAATTCGGCTGTGCCGAATCTTTGAATGCCCTCCACCAATGTTCTCTATTGCTTTTGATGCAAACAATGTAAAAAACTTTTGAAGTAAAATTATGGAGGTGATAAAATTTTTTGTGAAAAACTTTTTTGGAAGCGGAAAAGAATTTTTTACGTGAAAAAAATTGTGAGGTGAAAAAATTTTTATGTGAAAAAAATTTTTTGTGGTGAAAAAAAAATTTTAGTGGTGAAAAAAAATTTTTGAGGTGAAAAATATTTGAGGTGTACAAAATATTAATAATTTCTAAGCGATTTGTGAAAAAATATGAGAAAATATATTATATACGAGTCGCTACTATGAAATTGTACTAAAATACACTTATTTGTATGGAAAATTTATAGGTATCGTCAAATTTTCACCCATAACTTTTTAACCGCTGGACAATGTACAATACAATGTACAATAATCTGGGTAAAAATAGGCACCCCTGCTAGCGTCTTCGCGTCGTGATCGCCATTTCAACAGACAGACGGACATCGCTGAATCGACTTAAAATTGCATTAGGATCACGAATATACATATATACTTTATGGGGTCTTAGACCTATATTTCGACATGTTACAAACGGAATGAGAAACTGATTATACCCTCACCATATATGGTGGAGGTTATAAAAAGATACTCATCCTAGTTTGCTTTAAAAGATGTAATCAAAAAAGTTTGACACCTACAAAGTTAGTTCTTGGCGTATTGTTTAAGAATTTTAAATAATTTAAAAGTTATTAAAAAAAATAAAGGAAAGTACTGGATTGCGTAACATTTGGTAAAATCAGTTATTTTAAATCGATTTTTTCCGATTTTCATCACATATCTCAATAAAAAACTGCAGTTGTTTAAAATAAAAAAAAATAATTTTTTAAAATTCTTGTTTAGTTTATATTTCTTATTATTGATATAATCTTAGTTTGCAAATAAAAATTAGAAAATTGTAGGTATTTTATCTCCAATACATAAAAACGCAATAACTAGATTACTGTTTGTACTACAGTACTGCTTGTTGTTTTTTAACAGTTCAAAATTTATTTTTAATCTTTTAATGATACGTACAGTACACTTCCAGTACACTAAAGGTAGTGTACGTCCAGTACACTAAAAGTACAATAAAGGTAGTGTACTCCAAGGTAGTGTATGTACAGTACACCAAAAGTACACTAAAGGTAGTGTACGTCCAGTACACTAAAAGTACACTAAAGGTAGTGTACTCCAAGGTAGTGTACGTACAGTACACTACCAGTACTCTAAAGGTAGTGTACGTCCAGTACACTAAAGGTAGTGTACGTACAGTACACTACTTGTTTTGGTTTAAAACACTCTTTCTTTTTCTCTATTTCTTACAATTAATACCGATGAAGGTGTTAAATTTATCTATTTTAAAATAACGCGGTTTGAAAGTTGAAAAGTCATTGAAAAGAAATGTGTAAAAATTTTCGTGAAAGTAGAAATTGGTGGAAATTTTCAATTGTAAAAATTGTTGAACCACAAAGTGAGGATTTCACTTCAAATATAATCTTAATTTCAAGTAAATATCAAATACTTTATAATACAGTTAAATACTTTTATAATACAGTTTTTTCACTTTAGTTCTAAGCAAGCTGAACATCAACGTAAAAGGCAGAGAACTGCAATTTAGAGATCGGGACGGTGCCTTAATTGATTTCGATTGATTTATTAACACCGGATATTATAGAGTAAGGCTAATATTAAATACTTTATTATTAAATAATAAATAAATTAAAAAATTACAAAACTTAAAATTGAATTTGTTTCATTTATTTTCAGTGAAATTTTATAAATAAATGGTGTCAATTTTAGTCCTGCCTAGATTAAAATCAACACCCAATTAGTATAAAATTCATTCCGTTGGGTCTTACAAATAACACCTATTCAAGAATACAATGTATTCCTTATGGTATTAATCCAATTCTTGGTCAGGTGTAGAGTCTAATACATATTGGTGTTTCTTTCATGCTCTTAAAACAAAACTCCCTTTCACTGTCTCTCGTTCAATCTCTTTACAAGTATACCATATTGGAATACATTTAATTCTTTTTCAGATTTGTGTCCCAAGAAGAACGCAATTTTTAAATCTGGCAACATTCGAAGTGTCATTGTTTGACATTTGAACAATTGTTATTGTTTGCTAGTAGAAGGTACGAGGTTAGTAAAAATGGAGCGCTACACGAATGCACAACGCATTCTCATTGTGAAATTGTTTTACCAAAATGGTGAAAGTTTTGCGGCTACAGTTCGCAAATTGCGATCAATTTGGGGTCACAATAATGCTCCAAAAGAGTCAACTGTAAAGAGATTAATGGATAAATTTGCCGAAACTGGGTCTGTTAGTGATGTAAAGACAACAACGCGCCATCGACCAGGTCGATCGACCGAAAATGTCGCAGCTGTACGTGATGATGTCGCTCAAACTCCATCCACCTCAATTCGACACCAAGCTCAGCAAATTGGTGTCTCCAAATCCACTTTGCAGCGAATTTTGACGAAAGATTTGCATCTTCATGCATACAAAGTTCAATTGACTCAGGAACTGAAGCCAGCTGACCATGGACAGCGAAGGGAGTTCGTTAATTGGGTATTGGAGAGACAACATGAAATTGCTGATTTTGCCGACAAAATCATCTTCAGTGACGAGGCCCATTTTCATCTTGATGGCTTCGTCAATAGGCAGAATTATCGCATTTGGGGTGAGGAAAATCCTCGAGTGATTCACGAAAAGCAAATGCATCTTTAACGTGTCACTGTGTGGTGTGGTTTTTGGGCTGGAGTAATCATTGGACCTTTTTTTTATGAAAATGAGGCAGGTCAAGCGCAAACAGTCAATGGTGTTCGGTATCGTGAAATGATAACCAGTTTTTTCTTTCCTAGAATTTAAGAAATGAATGTGGAGGGCATGTGGTTCCAACAAGACGGCGCCAAATGTCATACAGCCAGAGAAACAATTCTATTGCTGCATCAGTCATTTCCCGGTCGTGTTATTTCGCGTTTTGGAGATCAGAATTGGCCGCCTAGATCGTGCGATTTAACACCATTAGATTTTTTTCCTTGTGGTTTTTTGAAGTCGATGGTTTACGCGAATAAGCCGACGACGACTCAAGCCTTAAAAGAGGAAATTGGACGCTGCATTAATGAAATACCGCAGCATTTATGCAAAACGGTCATTGAAAATTTCATTAAAAGATCGCGTGCATGCCAGCAAAGCCGCGGCGGCCATCTGCACGATATATTGTTCCATACATAACCTCATTCTGTCTACTTTACGATATAATAAAGTTTCACGATTATTTTTTAAATATCTGTGTTTTATTTAAAATTTAAAAATTGCGTTCTTCTTGGGACACCCTTTATATATACACCGGCTCGGCATTAAAAATAAACTAAAACTTTTTACCGTGTATGCTAACATTTTCAGAAGATTCTTTTGGCAAACTTTTATACATAATTGTGCTTACATTATAAGTATAGCTGTGTTAATGTCGAAACAAAAATTTTAAGGCAAATAATTATTCGACTCGAATAATCGATTAAAATAAATGAATTAACCGATTAAAGCTTTAACTTTGGCAAGAAAATCGTGGAAAAAAACATCAACTTAAATACAATCAAATTTTTTTCAAATCGACTGAATCAAAGCAAATGTTATATAGGCTTTAGGAAAAATTATAGACAATTTTTAATTTTCAATTCCTTTAAAAAATAAATATTAGATAATATAATATTATATTTTCATATCCGAAAAAATTTAAATAGAGCTTTTTATCTCCGCATTTTCGACCTGACAAAAGATATCTTTAAAACCTTTTAGAAAAGCTAAAGCCTCTAAGCATAGCTTTAACGATAATCCTATTAAAGTATATGTTTTTCTCCTTAGCAATGAAACACGTGACTAGGTATATTCCTAACAAGCACTAAGACGTTACTTATGTTGGAAAATAATAATATAAAATTGCTTTAAATTCGAAATCTGTATTTTTTTAAAAACCATAATTTAAAATTCTAAGAAAAAATTTATAAAAATTAAAAAAAAAAAAAGATTTTGTTTCTATTTGTTGTTAACAAATTTAAATTTTTTGAAGTAAGAACTTCAGTAGAATAAAGTTGTTTGGTCAAAAATATTTAAGAATTCGCTTATTCTTATCACATTTTCTTTTTAAAAGTCGTCATATCACTCTAAAAAAACCCAAAATTATAAGGCTTGAATGATTTTTTAAAAAAAATCTCATTGTGTTACACAAACACTTTAGAAACTAATGCAATAGACAACATGATATATCAGCAAAAAGCAACTCTTTGTGTTCTTATTGATGAAAGAAATGCATTTATTTTGCATTAAACGATTAATCGCCAATTTTTCAGATTATTCGACCCGAATAACCGATTAATCAATTTTCTTCATTTGTCGAATAATGACCTAAACGACTAACCGGCAGGGTCGAATAATTGGAAACACTAGCTTATAAGGGAGTCTATCAATATTGGCTTGTGCTCCCGCCATGCAAATTTGTCATAAGTAACGTTAAGCGGCGTTAACAAGAAACGTTAGTTTCTTGTTTCTTTTGATAGCTTGCCGTATAAACACTGCTGATGTTGATCATTAAAATATGCGAAGTTGAAACACCGATTTTCATCTGCTAATACGGCAATAAAACTCGATATGTGGAATAAAAAAATTGAAATTTTTTTGAAGTGTTTTAAAGTTTTAAGGGAAAATGTGAAAACAACATAACCTATAAAACTTTATTAAATCATAACATATTCTTTTTTATAAATTGTTTTTTATTGCAAAGAAACATGAAAATTTTATAAGTAAATTATAGAGATTAAAAATTTTAAAAATTTCACAGAGCCAGCAGGATAGAATACTTAGAATTTTCGGTTGCCGCAACACAACCCTTCTCAGTATCCACGCCCTTGTTGGGTCATTATGATTATATGATCTAAAATACTATTAATGCCATTCATTTACCAAAATAACAGACCAACAATACATAAAAAACTTCTTTACTTTATTAAATCATTTAGAATAAATTAGTTTTAGCGCCTAACGAAAAAAATCAAAACAATAATGGGAAAAATGTTTCCGCGAAAAATGTTTGCCAAATTTTTTAGTAAATTTTTCTTGAATTAATTTGAAATTAACGAAATGTTAACAGGTTTAAAAGTTATGAATAGTCACAGAAAATCTATTTTTAATATTTTTTTTAACATATTCTAAATAATTATTTTAGTATGAATTTATAATTTTTGACTAAAATACATTTTCCGCAAAATTCTTCCTTAAACCTGCAATTTTTAGATTATTGTTTTTTTCTTTTCAAAAAATTAATAGTTTTTGAAAATCATATATAAATGGTGTATTCTTAAATTAATTACCAACTTAATAAATCTTTTTATATCAACAGATTGTAAAAACCTACAACTTTCCAAGATGTAAAGATGTTAAATACTCCAATTATGGCCATTTAATGGCAGCTGCCTATGATAGTAATATAGCCATAACTTCTGTCTACAATTTAGAGATTTTACTAATATTAAAGGGACACAATGGTACTGTTTTATCGGTATCATGGACTAAAAATGATAAATATTTAATATCGGGTGGTAATGAAGGAGCCATATACCAATGGGATGTTGAAACGGGGACACGTCTACAGGAAATCGTACAAAAAGGCACGGAATATGTATCAGTATGTTCAACATTCAATGAACCCCTATCAATATTTGCTGCCACCAATTCGGGTCTATTAAGAGAATTTCAGAAATCGGAAATTGTCAGAGAACTTACGATACCCTCAACAGTTAAAACAAAACTAACAGATGTGTGCCTGGCCCGTTCAGATACTATAATGTTTGTGGGTAACGAAGTGGGTGATTTGATAAATATTCAATTGCCGTTTCTAGAAGCTGGTGGTGGAACTTGTACGAACTTTCGCTTTTTCATAAGTCGCATTAATAAATTGCGTTTCTCTTATGATGGCACCTTATTAATTGCCATCTCTAAAGGTGGTACTTTAGCTATATGGGCCTTAGAGAATATTGAGGGCAAAGTAGCAACCATGGATCAAGATTTACTTAGAAGTCAGGAAGTGTTAATACCCCGTAGTATATTAGCGGAGAAAAATGAACAAATAACTAATTTAGAAATACGTTTGAAGCAGCAAGCAGAAGAATTTCAGTACCAATTGAGTCAAAATGAAATATTCGATGGTCAACAAATGGCCGAGGTACATAAAAGTTATTGCCAAGCTTTAGAGGAATTAAAACGTATGAATAATGAAATCGAAGAACGTCATACAGAAGAAATGAATCAAATAACATTTCAGATTAATGATCTTAAAGAAGAACATAAAAAACAATTGGAACACTTGGCTACACAATATTCTGAACGCATGTTAATTGAATATCAAAAATTTACCAATTTACGTGAAAGTATGTTGGAGTTGCGTGAAAGCTATGAAGGTAAACTCAAGAATTCTGCTGGTACATTACAAGACACAGTCGAGGGTTTGGAAAGTGATTACAAAAAACAATTGGACGAAAGAAAAGAATTGATTAGGGAGCTGATGAAAGAAATGCAAGATAAGAAAATTGAGTTTATTGAATATTGTCGTCAAGTAGAAGTGGAAAATGATCGTAATATGGTAGAGACGCAATTGCAATATGAAAAACGTCTTACCACTGAACGTAATGAGACTCAATTGTGGCGGGGCAAAGCGGGAGTGTTGCAAAAGAAATACGAAAGTCTTAACAAAGATGTTGAAAATCTTCTCGAAGAAGTTGAGACTCTTAAAGAAGAACATAATAAATCTCAAAGAAATATTGCTCGTTTAAATCGTACCATAGAAGATTTACAAAAAGATATATCAGATCGTGATTATGCTATAAATGCCAAAGAGAAACGTATACAAGAGCTGTTGCATAAAAATCAGGAACTAGATAAATACAAACAGGTGCTCAATCACAAAATTGCCGAACTGAAGGCCCAAATCGAACCTAGAGAATTCCAAATTAACGATAAACGTAAACACATCTTGGAATTGGAAAATGAATTGGCTGGACTTAATCAAAATAATGCTCAACTTGAATTACAACTAAAAGAACTAAAGGACAAATATCTCAGTAATGTAGCTGATCTTAAATTGGAAAGACATCGTGCTAGAGCTGGTCGTGAGTGTATACAAACTCTGTGTAGTGAAATTTATCATGTAGCTGGTCTCATAAACTATCCCGATAAATTAAAACTGGCCGTTAAAGAACTATTTCAACGTCATGCTAATGATGATGAACTTAAACGTTTTATATCACTCGATGCCAATGTGAGAGATGAATTTCAGCGTCAGAGAACACAAATTGAACGTGTTTTAAAAATCTATAAAAATCGTACGGATGATAAAAATCAAAAACGTAAATATGATAAATTATTCAAGGAAAATGTTATATTACTTGATGAAATTGAAAAAATGCGAGAAGAGAATAAAGCTTTAAGAGCTCATGTAAAGCGGGAAATGAGTTTTAAGAAAGTGAACAAAAAGTCTAGTGCAAGACAAATGTCCGGTCAACATATGAAACAAACATCTTTGGGAGAATATGAAGAATTTAATGAATTTGTAGAAGAAGCTGTATGTGGTTTAAAGGGCGCTCCAAGTAGTTCGCTAATTACTGTCAATGACAATGATGGGAAAAGAACACCAGGCGGTGATGAAGAAGAAGATAAAAAGGACAAATAGTTGCAGTAGTTTTTGAAAATTTTGTAAGTTTTTTTTATTTTCATATTATTATTTTTTAATTATTTAATAAATAATAATTTCATTATTGATTTTAAATAATAAGCAAAACATCTACTATCAATTACTAAAAATCTTAATTAACTAAAAATACTGCACTTATTCGGTAAAATATGTTGAAAAATTTAATATATATTAGACCAACGGTGCCCAAGCCCTATGCGATTGGTGCTCATTTGTTTTTGTAAAAGCACTTAGCTATAGGCTGTGTGTTTTAATACACACATAGAGCACTCAGCGCTAGCAATACGACATACACAAATAACTTTGTCTTATTAGTTGTTTTTGTCGTTCTTTACTGTATACTCGCAAGTGCAAAGCTTTGCTGGTAAACATTGATGACAGCGATCATCAATGTAGATTTTGTTTTTGTTTATAACGCATGATATGAAATATTTTTTTTCTTTGTATGTATTGGTTTTTAAAATAAAAAATATTGAATCAAAATTAGTTATTCTTTGTATTTTTGTTTGCTCTTCCATAAGGAACTTTTGGGCACCCCTGTATTAGAAATTTGTTCAAATTAAGAGTTACCGCGTAGAATTATTGACGTTATTCTCAATCTCTTTTACTTAAGTGCTATCAGTTTAGAGTGAATGTTCTTGTTAACACCTAGCCGCACAAGCATTTACAAGTGTCATACGGTATACGTTTTTTTGTGATTAATGATTTTTTTCTAATAAAAGTCTTGGCAACACTATTAAATCAAAAAGAACAAGCTTATATTCACCACACTGCGGTTTGTTGACATTTGTAATGCATCATTAGTGGACTTTTTTCACTTAAATGACTAAAATATTGTATTTAAAATGCAATAAAAAATCTAAATTTAATAAAGAAAATACTATTAAAATAAATTTGTAAACATGTTACCCGGTGTTGGTGTATTTGGAACGGGTGCAATAACTAAAGTACTAGTACCGATTTTACGTGAAAAAGGTTTTGAAATCAAAGCCTTATGGGGACGTACATTACGCGAAGCTGAACAAGTGGCCACTGCCCAAAATATTTTATTTTACACTAACAAAATTGATGATGTGTTGCTACGCAAAGATGTGGATTTGGTATTTATTGTGTGTCAACCATATTTACATGCTGAGATTTCGGTTAAAGCCTTGGGCATAGGCAAACATGTGGTGTGTGACAAACCTATGGGTCTAAATCAAGCCGATGCCATGAAAATGGTTAGAGCATCACAGTATTATCCTACACTGATATCATTGGTTAATCATTCTTTGAGATTCCTGCCAGCATTTACCCATATGAAAAGGTGCTTGCAGGAGGGTGTAATTGGACCATTGAACGAAATATCATTGATCGATATACGCGTACAATTGGGCTCTTTATTTCCGGAGAAATTCGATTGGATGTGTGATGCTGCTATGGGCGGTGGGGCATTGAATTTAGTGGGTAGTCATGTAGTGGATTTGGTAAGTTTTTTGCTGAACCAACATGCGGTGCGGGTGCATGGCGTAGTTAAAGCTTATACAAAAACTACTCCAAATGTTAATGGTATACGTCAGATATCGGCCCCCGATTTTTGTAACTTTCAAATGGAACTAGCTAATGGTACTCTGATAACAACTTCAATACATAGTCATACTGTACCAGCTAAAACTTTCTCGCAGGAGGTTTTAATATGTGGCAGTCAAGGTCATTTAGCTGTACGCGGTGGAGATCTATTTGTATTCAAACATAAACCAGAGCCACAACTCAAAGAGGAGGCTGTTTATGTTGATGTCCAAGATTTACATTTTGCCACTTCAGAATCTCTGCTGCCGCGTTTGTATATTAAAGGTTTGTGTAAAATGATTGGTGCTCTTAAAGAATCATTTGCTGGTAAAGAATCGTCATGGGTCAAAGAACCTGTACAAGCTGCTGCCACCTTTGAGGATGGTCTTTATGTACAGGCTGTTTTAGAGGCCATACGCAAATCGAGTGAATCTAAAGCTTGGCAGAGGGTGCAAATAACTTCAGACACTCCTTCAAATCACGATCAAATTATGCGTTTTGCTCGCATGTCAACCATGTAAAAGAATTACAGATTCATAGTATAAAACTCATTTTTGAGAGATTATTTTATCATTTAACTTAATAGTAGTAATAAGTTTTTTTTTTAAATTCATTATTAAAATAATTTTATGCAATTTTTTTAAAGCTATTTTCATTTATTTTTAATAAATAATTGAATTTAATGGTAAAGTATTTACCGGAAATATTAAAAAATTCTAATTTAAATAATTTCCAGTCTTAAGGGTTTTAATTGAAAAAAAAGTATTTTGAGATAAAGATATCTTTCGATAAGGTAGTATAAAAAACTGAGAAGTTTTTCAAAGAAATGCGACAAATTTCAATAGATAAAAAAGAAGATTTTCTTAGCAAAAATCTATTGATTTTTCAAAAGAAAAAATAAATATGAAGATTTTCCACAAAAAGTTTTTACGAAATTGCTCGAATTTTATTATTTGTATAATTATCTGGACAGATATGTTAATCAATCATTGATTTTTTTATAAAAAATTGCAAAATTCTAAAAAACAACTTTTGAGGGTTTTTTCTTGTAGACTAAAGCAGATATGAGGAAAAATCAGTACTACTAATCAGAAATCTATCTTTTTAGGAAAAATGTTTGAAGAAAAAAATATTTTTTTTTTTATTTTTTAGTTTACTATGAAATTAATTTATATGTACTTTAAATTACAATGGAATTAAAATGTTAGTTAAAAAGTGCATACAAAAAATACAGATATCTAAGGTAAACATACGTATCGCAATACTTTGCCAGCCAAATAATATTAAGCCTCCAGTAATATTTTAGCCGGCTTTTCTTTACTCTTTCCAACTTTTTCTTCTGTGGTCGCAACTTCAGTGTCTTCTTCTTCCTCAACAACTTCAGGCAGTTTATCAGAGGGTACTTTTGGTAACGTAATTTCATCTTCAGCCACCAAAGCGTCAAGTTCTGCCAAGACATCATCCTCATCTTGTTGTGACAAATTATCTGATAGTATACCATCAATTTCTTGTTGTTTTTCAATGCCTTCACGAGTCTCGTCCATAATTTTCTCAATTTCATTAATATCAAGCATAGCATGCATTTGTTTCAAGGCTGCATTGCCTTGCTTGAGGCCATCCAAAACTTGTACCTCAACCTGGGCAAATTCTATATCGGCAGCAAGTTTTTCAAGATTTTCCAATTGTTTGTCCGTATTGGAGAGTAAATTTTCTTGGAATTTTTTCTTGCGCAAAAGCAATTTTGCACGTCTAATAAAAGAGATAATAAATATTAGATTAGAATATACTTAGTAAATTATTACTATATTGAAATCAACTTACTCTTTGCGTCCTTGTGTTAAACATTTCTTGGCCAATTGTCTATCACTTTCTAGGGATAATTCAATGCGCTTTTGATATTGCTTTAAACGATCTCTTTGTTGCTTTAGTTGCTACAATATAAAAAAAATAAATACAATGTACTAAATTGGTATTAAGAGGAAAAGTATTTACAACTTACTAAAATTGCTTTGTCTTGTTCTGTTACACGACTTTGCGATTTTTTACTCTTTGTGAATAAACCCCCCATGTTTTCTTTTTTAATTATATAAATATCGTATATTAGCTATTAAATTACTACTTATTTTAATAAATATTAAAATTATTGCAGTTTTGTAAAAACAACTTCTACGTAATAAAAAAATTATTTACATTACTCACCCTAAAGATAAACAATTAACAGCTGTTGAAAAGTGATGCCAACTAAAGGCTTCATTACTGGAGCGTAAACGTAACGCTTCGTAAACTTAAACGGGGAACTTCTGTATAATAACTTACTTAAATTACGGAA
Source organism: Eustalomyia histrio (assembly GCA_949748255.1). NCBI lineage: Eukaryota > Metazoa > Arthropoda > Insecta > Diptera > Anthomyiidae > Eustalomyia > Eustalomyia histrio. Next base: position 4,804,824 of record OX456527.1, on the reverse strand, counting down.
ACGAATCATATGGTTTGACAATTACATAGTAAACAAACGAAAATTTTTTTTATGCTTTGTGGTTATTTCCAATAAAATATAAAAAAAAGTGGAAAAATTTATTTAAATAAAATAAATATAAATAATATGGGCTACTTTTAATTTGCAAGACTACTTTTGTTCTAGTGATAACTTGACATTTTGATTCTGACTTTCTTTAAAAAAATAAAATCTTAATTTAAAATTACAATTTGGGGGATTTTAAAGTTCTAGTAAATTTTTTTCACGGAAAAAATAATTTGCTGTGCTTGAATTCATAAAGGCTTTATAAGGTGTATAAGTATTATGAAACAAATTTTGGAAACCTCTTTTAACCTTATAATGTGTTTATAAGTTAACACTTTAAAATCTATTTTACTACGATGTTTTATTTGAATTATAAAGTAGTAATTTTTATCTAATTATGAATTATTTTATAAATAGTTCTTTACCCGTAAAGTCAACTGTAGTCATAGCTTTAGCCGTCATTTTCCAAATACAAACCACATATTTTTTTCCGAATACAAACCCTATAGTTTGTGTTTTTTACTCTTGGTTATTTTAATTTTGAAAGTTTAGGAATTAAAAAATAGCAACTTTTTCCAATAAGTATAACAGTATTGTTTTGCGATTATGAATACCATTATTCAGTGTGTTCGCTAACTTGAAAATAATACTATTTTACAATTGGAAGCTGAAGCAATAGTAATAAATTGTAGTTAGTAAATTAAAATCATTATTTAATATAATTTGTATTATCAAAAATTGGCTTAAAATTTTAATAAACAATTTTTTTTAAACTGTGCCCAGGTACTTTAAGACTAGGCACGATTATCGTCCACTTTCGTAGTTAAAATTATATCGTTTTGAAGATGTTACTTGCCAAACTGTTTTGATCCTACCAAATTTGTAACAACAATTTAAAATTTGAATGTAATATGGTAGATATTTTAGTTCGAAAATGGACGATAAACTATAATCGTCTTATAGAATCTGGGCACTTGTATGAGTTTTTTCTATTGTTCATCAAAATCCTACTTCTATGAATAAAATTGTAGTTGTTGGTTGTGAATAAAATTTCATTTTGACATTTTTCATAATGCTACAAGCAATGTTTTCCCCTGGTATGACCACTAAAAAGCGTTAGATTACAACGGGAAAGCTTCTGTTTGACAACACTGTTGAAAGTGCTGCCACACATCCTTTGTGACCAGAACAACAACAAACAAGGAATTTTTAAAATGGCTAAAATTACAGTTATTTAAAGTTAGTGGATGACATTCAGTACAGATAACAACACATTCAAGGAAGTGCTTATTATTAGAAATTTATAAAAGAATGATGCTTTAAAAGTGTTTAAAACTAATAAAATATATTGGTAAGTTTATTATTTATAGTGTACATAAAAGTCTCTGTATATCTTATTTTTTAAATTTGTTTGAAAAGTAAACATTCTCTCAGAAGAGGGATAACAAAATCCAACTTGACACAAATAACAGCAAAACAAATTACAACAAAACAATAACAAAAACATGTGCATAAAGACACTAAAAATTAAGATGACTATTGCAGTAATAACACAATTTTAGTTCAATTAACATTTACTTTTGTTTAAGCATTTGCAATTTAACAAAAAAAAAAAATGTTATCAAATTTAGTTAATAAGCATAAAGTAAACAAGCGGCTTGTTGGCTTCAACTATCGAATGGCAAGTAATGCTTTTTTCGAATAAAACAAAATTATTAAATTCAATTCTTAATAGTCTTCCCAACTGGCCAAAGTTCAAGTTAAACAAGGCATTGTAGTGGGTGAGCAAAAATCTTTACCCAATGGCAATGCCTATCAGAGTTTCAAAGGTATTCCATATGCCGTTCCACCCCTAGGAGAATTACGGTATAAGGTAAAGTTTAATTTTTATCAAGAGATTATTTTAATATTTATACATTATTTGTTTTTGTAGTCTCCCTTACCTTTAGAACGTTTTGATGTTCCTGAATTGGATTGCCTTAAAGAGCGTGATGTTTCACATCAACGGGATCCTTTTACTTTAGAGGTTGTTGGTTCAGAAAATTGTCTCTTTTTAAATATTTATGTTCCTCAAAATTATAAAGCTTTACGTTCTAAACCATTACCGGTAATGGTATGGATTCATGGTGGTGGATTCTGTTTTGGTAATGGCAATAGTGATTAGTGAGTATCAAACCAAATAGGTTTCTGGAGTAATCTGCCATTTCTCAGTGTTTTTTTTTTTAAGAAAATGTTGCAGGAAGTTTAGTGTTTCAATTGGTTTATTCCGTAGAATATTTTGCATTTTAAAAACTTTATAAGAGACCTCAGCATAACTTATAATACACCCGTTTTTTCTTACCAGCCAATCTGAAATTTAGAATTTCTTTAGACATTTTGAAATTGAAGGACTATATAATGATTTTATATAAAAAATAGGAAAATCTTAAACAATACGTATCCGTTGGAAGGTTTTGAAAAATAATTTTATTTGAGTGATTCGATTAAATTGATTCGTTTAATAAATCTGTGAAAACGAATAAATATTGAGGTACGATTCAGTCAAATTTATATTGATGCCATTTTAAATCAATTAAATTAGTTCCTTTATGATTTAATTTGCAAACTTATACGTTTCATTTCGAAGTCTAGTTCAAACTAAATCTCTAGCGTAATGTAAACGTAACTTTCGCTCTGACTATATAACAAACCCTGATTTATAAATTAAAAAAAATACCTTTAATATTTCAAAGCAAAGTCAAAATTATTTTAATACGCGAAAAACAAAAAACTAATTCGCGAGTTTTTTTTTGAAGAAAATTACACATACTATGTTTGGATAAATGAATTAGAACTTTGAACAATGCATTTCTTTTTAAATGTTTAGCCATCTACCATTGAGTTTAATGCAAGAGGATGTTATAGTTGTGACTCTAAATTATCGACTAGGAGCTTTAGGTTTCCTTTGTCTGCCTGAAGAAGGTATTTGGGGTAATGCAGGATTAAAAGATCAGGTAATATGACTTAAAAATCGTTTGAATTTCATATAATAACTATCCGGTATTTAGCGTTTAGCACTACAGTGGATACAAGATAACATTAAACAATTTAATGGTGATCGCAATAATGTTACTATATTTGGTGAATCGGCCGGAGCTTCTTGTGTTCATTTGCATGTTTTAGCCAAACATGCTAATAAACTATTTCACAAAGCTATAATGCAAAGTGGCACTGCCAATATGGAATGGGTGTTTCAAGTAAATCCGGCATTTAAAACCCGAAGATTAGCACAACTTATGGACTTTAAAACAAATGACACAAAACAATTGTTGAGTTTTTTACAATCTTCTAAAGTTACACCCCTAGATATTTTAGTCAAATCTATTTCGGTATTAACGCCAGATGAACGTAGACGTTGTGTACCTTTTACCTTTAAACCAGTCATAGAAGATTCACAAAGTCCAGATAGTTTTATTGATTGTCCCATACTAGAAAGATTAGAACAACCCAATAGTATACACATACCATCCATAATGGGTTATAATTCAGCTGAAGGTTTAGCCATGATGGGTTATGCTATGAGAAAAATTGAAGAACTTGATAAAGATTTTCATAGGTTGGTACCCAGGAATATACCCTTTGAACCAGAGGATAACGAAATTAAAAAAATTGCTGAACAAATGAGAGCATTTTATTTTAAAGGCAAGCCATTTACACCAGAATTATTTAATAATTTAACAAATCTTTTGACTGATTATCATTTTGCTGTGGACATGCAGAAAGCAGCGGAATGGCAAGTGAAACTACAACCTCATGCTCCGCTCCACTTTTATCGTTTTGATTATAAAGGTGGTCGTAATATGTATAAACAAATGTTACAAATGAATAAAATGGATGGAGCCTGCCATGGTGATGAATTATTTTATCTTTTCCAAATGGCTGATGATGATTCAGATGTTACGAAACAAGACAAAACAATTATCAAACAGTTAAGTAATTTATGGGCAAATTTTGCTAAATCGGCAAATCCTACACCAGACAAACAACAAAATTTTATTAATTGTAAGTGGTTATCCGCCCAGAAGCCGCATAATAAGCAGGACAAATTTAATTTGGATTATTTAGCAATTGATAATAATGGTTGCAGAATGAAACAAAATCCTGATCAAGAACGTATAGAATTTTGGCAAACTATTTATAAATCCCATAAATATACAGATTTATCACTTTTATCGCGTGAACAGTAAATTATATTTGATCTGAACAGAAAAGACACTAACAAAAATAAATAAAGTTCAAAGAGAACTATATGAGTGCTATAGGGTTTTTATAAATGGAGATGGAATGATTGTTAGTGCAAAAGAGAAGGGAACAAAATCCACTCTGCAGAGTGGGGTACAACATAATTGTGAATGGACCCTTAGATATTTGATAGACAAGACACATCCAGCAAACAAGTACACATTATTAGTGGCCTAAGTTCATATTTATAGGGTTCTTAAACGTTCAATATGGACGTTTTTGCATGCATATTTTTAACTCAAAAAAAGTTCGTGTTTTTTTCTATTCAGATCTTTAAAATTTTTATCCAATCATTAATTTCTAAAAATGAACTTAAAAAACAATATATCATCAGAATAATATGTTTTTAAATGTAATTGCAGTTTTTTGTTTTTGATTTCGAGATTTCACAGCTTAATTTTTTCAAATGCAGAATCAAAGAAAATCGAGTTCTGCCCACGAATAAAAAGTTACATTAAAGGTTTCATCGCGTAAATAAATGAAAATCAATTTCTTAATTTAAAATCATTTTTTAATACTTTGAATAAATTTTTCTTCAATAGTCAGTCTATCACATTCAAATCAAATATTATTAAAATTACAGGGGAACTTCTTAATTGTTTACAACCGCATCGAAATCAAGAAATTTTGGTATTCACCGCTGAGAAAAACAATGAAGAATATGTTATAAATGTTAAATTTTAATAGAAATATATTTATTAGAACTAACTTTTTATGTTTTATGCAAAATTTTACGTCTATAAATTTTTCTTCGCTGTTTTTCACTTTGGCGGATTTTAAAATCTCGCTATTTCGAAGCAGTTGCAAACGGGACTTTAGTGATTTTGCCGTAGAAATACAATTTCAAAAGTCATAAGTTGACATCACTTATTGTAAGTGCTGCCATATCTTTTGTTCTTATAACATTAACAAAATAAGGAAAAAATATTTTTAAAAAAAGTTAAATATAACAGTTATTCACTACAGTTAAATTATGTCGCTTAAATACATATTTTTGTTAATTACCCAGTATAGAAACTGTAATGACGTATCATGATTTTTTGGACTACCAGTAATGGTAGCAACTACATTTCTGCATTACTTTAAAACATATAATAATGAGTTACTAATAACTGGTTACATTTTCCATTATTTCAAAACAAAAAATAAGGTGTCACAAATAATGACTTATTTTTTTATCATTATTTCAAATATAAGATAAATGTTTTACATTTTTTAACTCCTATGTTTTTTTCAACTGGTAATGATAAATAAAACCACGACCACATATTATTAAACACTATTTTGACTCATTATTTTTGTTCATACTGGCAAGCACATGGGTAACCACATATTTTTCGATTTCTCTTATGCTGGTAATAAGAAAAGGAACTAGTTAACATTACCTGATATGTGATTATATAACTACATATATGGTAATGATTTTCTTTATAAGTATTAAGTAATAATAAAAACAATTTTGGCAACTTAATCAATTATAGCATGCACTAAATTCTCTGTATATCTTATTTTCAAATGTTATTAATTCTCTCAAGAGAGAGATACTAAAAACAATTGTATAAAAGAAAAACAAAAAAAAAAAAAGTAGACGATTAGAGTACTGTTGTAGTTAGTAATAACTTCAGTAATATTAATTTAAGCATTTAAGAGCATTTGTTAATAAACTTTTATAAAAATAAAAATGTTATCAAATTTAGTTAATACACGTCTAGCAAACAATCGACTTGTTAGTTTCACCTTTAGAATGGTAAATAATATATTTTGTTTTAAAAATTATTAAAAATCATTGATTTTAAGTGCCCTATTATATGTGTACTAGTCTTCCCAACTGGTCAAAGTTCAAGTAAAACAAGGCATTGTGGTGGGTGAGCAAAAACCTTTACCCAATGGCAATGTCTATCAGAGTTTCCAAGGTATTCCATATGCTGTTCCACCCCTAGGAGAATTACGTTATAAGGTAAAGTTCAATTTTTATCAAGATATTATTTTAATGTTTATACATTATTTGTTTTTGTAGTCTCCCTTACCTTTAGAACGTTTTGATGTTCCTGAATTGGATTGCCTTAAAGAGCGTGATGTTTCACATCAACGGGATCCCTTTACTTTAGAGGTTGTTGGCTCAGAAAATTGTCTCTTTTTAAATGTGTATGTTCCTCAAAATTATAAAGCTTCACGTTCTAAACGATTACCGGTAATGGTATGGATACATGGTGGTGGTTTTTGGTTTGGTAATGGCAATAGTGATTAGTGAGTATCAATTCAAAAATATATTTGCCATTTCTCCATTTATGTACCCCGTGCAAACATGAATTTAACTAGCAAAAGCCGAGCTGCTAAACATTTATTGAGGGTCGTATGAGAAATGTCCGGCCTCGTACAGAAGAAAGTGTTTTAGAAAAAAAATATTGTTAGGACTAAAATTACAGAACTTTTAGAAGCCCTCATTGGTAATGATCATACAAAATTTAAACAATCTTGGTAAAGCGTTGGCACATAGTTTCAGAAGGTGGTACAACCGGCGTTGGCTTTACTGATTTTGAATCGTTTTGACGACGACCTAATGATAACCCAAACTATATGACGCCCTTCTTTTTTTTAACAATTATAAACCGTTGGCAAAACAAAATGCAAAACGTTTTGCAAATGAATTAGAGTTTTTAAAACATCACTAAAGCATTTTGTAAACAAATTTTAAAAATTACAGTTACTTCTAAGAACAACGGCTTGCAACGGGTTAGCCCTTCTAATGAACACTCACTTAAAATTATTATTTAACATTTTTCCAGGCAGAATTTATTTTTTTTTTCACATAAAAACAAAAAGCTTTTTTACAAAATGAGAAAAAATTGCTGCGGTTTGAACATTGGATAACACATCGGCTGAAAAGTCTGTAGGATAACCAATAAAACAAAAATTTTTTTTCTTTGCAAAATTCGATTTTATTCATCAACATAGTCTTCTTCAAGAGCGAAATACTCAACAAAAAAAAGTATAAAATGGCGGTATTTTGTGCTAATCTTAGCAACACATGTCAGCTTACTCGTCAATGAAATTAGTAAAAATAATTAGTAGCCGCTACTTAATTTTAGTAAACTTTTTGTAAAGTGGACTTTAAAATCAGTTTGCTAAAATCAGCAAAAAAAATTACTAAAAATATATATAAAATTAGTGAACGCTTATAAATTTTAGTAAACTGCTGTAAACTCATTGAATTGTAAAATATAGTAAAATTTTAATTTATAAAAAAATTATTAAACTGCACAAATTGACTTAATTATTATTATTATTGACTTATTATTACACTTTAAAGTTGCTAATTTATTTTGAAATTGCCTTACGAATTCGAGTATACAAATTTATATATTTTTTCGTATGTAAATTTTGTATATTATATTTTTTTTTGTAATTATATATTTTTAATTTCATCAGGCTTCAAGATCATAAATTAATGTTATTAACGAATAGTAAACACTATTTTTTTTATTAAATGGAAAAAATTTTATGTATCAGCGCTAGAGGGAGTGCATACTTTCGACCCGAGCGACCAGGTCATCTTCAGCCTCCTTATGAACCACCCAACCCACAAATAACTCATGGTTTTGAACAGACTTTTTCAGTTAGTGAATGATTACCCGTACAAATAAGCTTTTTTCCATCTCTTTATAGAAATACCCTTTGGCAGCCATCTTCGATTTTCGAAGCACAAATTGACAGGGTTGCCATTCCAAATGTTAATGTTTTCATTTTTTTCGACTAACATTTTTTTATTAAATTTTTTTTTTTTTTTTCAAAAAATATTTTAGAAAAAATTAAAAAAAAATCAAAGGGTTAGAAAATAGTCAAAACGAATTTATCATTTTCTTTTAATTTGTTAATTTTTATTTTTAAAAGATATTTTTAGTAAATTTTTTGGATTGTAAGGTAAAATTTTAATTGTTTTAAGGGCTGATTTTTAGAACTAAAATGTTTTTATTGCTATTTTAAGTACATGTCCTATTTTTGAGCATGAGTCGGTATCTTCACTTCCGATCACTTTTTTCAACCTATGTAACATTTTAAGTCAATTTAAGTTTTAAATATTAGAAATAACATTTTCTTCAGTATCCACTTTTATAAAATAAGTAATTTTTTTTTGCTAGTTTTAGCAGATCGGTTTTCAAAAATTTGTAAAATTATTTTTGAAGTTAGCAACAAAAATTTGTATATATTCTGTAAAATTTCTGTTATTTGTAAAATGTAAATAGCAAAAAAAAAATTACTAAATAATAATTTTTTTTTCTAAAAATCAGTACCAAAATGGTAAAGTGGGTTTGAAAATTGTTTACAAATTTTTATACTAATTTTTTTTTCTGAACTCCAACGCCTTTCTAAAGCTGAAAGTCCATACCACGCATGCTGCGCTTCTATGCGTCCTAGGCGGTTGTCAAAATAGGAGAATCAGTGAAATTGTTTGCTGCAAGTTACAGAGTATCAAAGCGTAGGATGCCTTGCCGCGTATTACGCGAAAAATAGGTACGTGTCATAAGCAGCGTACGAACAGATCAGCTGATTTTAATAGGTTATTTTTATTTTAAAAACTACACACACTGATCAAAACAAAAGCGTCGCATGTAACTTGAATTTTAGTAAAGCGTGCAAAAGCGTATATGCGTACAAAGCGTTGACGCGAAAACGCGTGGTATGGACTTTCAGCTTAAGATGTCGATACCTTTTTTTATATAATGATTTATCTTTGGACTGAAATTCGGCAATCACCTCTGCATTCCAATCAAATCTCTTTCCAGCGTGCATTTTTTTTAAGGTCTGAAAATAGGTCAAATCGCTGGCAGTCAATTCTGTCGATTACGGTGAGTGCGGAAGCAATTGAAAGTGCAATTCGGCCAGCTCTCGAAAACAGCTTTCTCGTGGACAAATGTTCATGCAAAATAAAGCCGGCACGTTCCTTCGATATATTTAACGTATCAGCTATCTTCTGCAACTTCTTTTTACGTTCTGCCAAACGATTTTGTTAATATTTGTGATGTTTTCCGGTATCACCACCTCTTTTGGGCGGCCACAGCGTTCGACCACGTTCAAAGGCAGCAAACCACTTTTCTTCCATTTTTCTCGATGGAACAGAGTCCGAATAACACTTATCAAGTCAAGCTTTGGCTTGAACGATGTTTTTTCCATTATAAAGAATGATAAATCAACACACGAAAATGCTTTGAATCCATTGTTTTCAAAATCGCTAATGTAGCGTCACTAAAACATCTGCAACTTGTTCACAAATGAACGAATTGTTAGGTATCATCTGAAGGTTGGTAGTTCCAAAAAATCATATGGATTTTTCAGTAGTGGCGTCACCTACGTATTTGTCATCGTACGGATTTTTCAGAAGATGTGTTTTATATTTTTATTGGATTCAGATTTAATGATTGCGATTTGTAAAATTTTTAAAATTTTGTCCATCACCTGGAATTGTTGAAATTTCGTTTGTGATGTCATAACATGATTAAACATTAATTGTAAGGTATTAAAAAAGGGGATAAGGGAATTTACCTTAAAAAAAAAATAAAACATTTATTCATTCTTTTTTAACCCTGGAAGGAAGTTAACCAGTTTAGGAAAATTACAAATATACTTGGAGAAATGGCAAATTTATTTGTAATAATCAGAACTCTTCGAACAAATAGCTACTTGCCTTTGAGTTTAATGGAAGAGGATGTTATAGTTGTAACATTAAATTATCGCTTAGGAGCTTTAGGTTTCCTCTGTCTACCCGAAGAAGGTATTTGGGGTAATGCTGGTTTAAAAGATCAGGTAAAATAACGTAAGAAAAACATTTAAAATTTCATATACACTAATTATACGGTATTTAGCGTTTAGCCTTGCAGTGGATTCAAGATAATATTGAACAATTTAATGGTGATCGCAATAATGTTACCATCTTTGGCGAATCGGCCGGAGCTGCCTCCGTGCATTTGCATGTTGTGGCCAAACATGCTAATAAACTATTTCACAAAGCTATAATGCAAAGTGGCACTGCCAACATGGAATGGGTATTTCAAGCCAATCCCGCCTTTAAAACCCGAAGATTAGCAGAATTATTGGACTTTAAGACAAATGACACCAAAGAGTTGTTGAAATTTTTACAATCTCCTGAAGTTACGCCATTAGATATTTTAGCCAGAACTTTGCCGGTATTAACACCAGATGAACGCAGACGTGGTTTACCATTACCCTTTAAACCGGTCATAGAAGATGCACAAAGTCCCGACAGTTTTATCGATCGGCCGATATTAGAGAGATTACAACAACCCAATAGCATACACATACCATCCATAATGGGTTATAATTCCGGCGAAGGTTTAGCCATGATGGGTAATGCTGTAAGAAAAGTTGAAGAATATGATAAAGATTTTCATCGATTGGTACCCAGAAATATACCCTTGGAACCGGAGGATAATGAAATTAAAGAAATTGCTAGAAAAATGAGAGAATTTTATTTAAAGGGTAAACCATTTACACCAGAATTATTTAATTATTTTGCAAATCTTTTGACTGATTATCATTTTGCTGTGGACATGCAGAAAGCAGCAGAATGGCAAGTGAAACTACAACCTCATGCTCCTCTACACTTTTATCGTTTTGAATATGAAGGTGGTCGTAATATGTATAAAAAAATATTGCAGATGAGTAAACTGGCGGGAGCCTGTCATGGTGATGAATTATTTTATCTCTTTCAAATGGCTGGTGATGATGCAGAAGTTTCGCAACAAGATAAAAAACTGACTAAACAATTGAGTAATTTATGGGCCAACTTTGCTAAATATTCAGATCCAACACCAGACGAGTATTCGCGTTTTATCAATTGTAAATGGTTACCCGTGCAGAAGCCGCATAATGAGCAGGCTACATTTAATTTGGATTATTTAGCAATTGACAGCAATGGTGGACAAATGAAACAAAATCCTGATCAAGAACGTATACAATTTTGGCAAAATATTTATAAATCATATACTCCAACAGATTTATCACGTTTATCATCTAAATTGTAACTGTACGTAGTACCGGAAAAAAAGTAAAAATCGAGTTTGAGTTTAAAAGTGAAAAATGTTGTTGAATCAATTAATTATTTGTTAAAACACAAGTTTTATGTTAAACAAATTTGTTATCAATCATATGTTTACTGTTGTTGAATAAATGAAAGTCTTATTTATTTTATTACATTTAATGAATTAGTATTTATTTTATTTAATCTATTTTATTTTTAATTAATTTTTTTGACTAGTTTTGGGATTTTATTGTTATTTTTTTCTTCTTCTTTAAAAGCTAATTGTACAAATTATAAAAAAAACACGAAAGTATATTTAATTTTAATAAATTTCGTTTCATTTTTGCAAATAATTGTTTAGATTTTGCTCCCAATGCAAAAATTATTAATCAAGGAAGGTTTATGCGTTTTTCTATTTCTTTTTTTTTTTTCTTTTTCTTCTATGTTTTCGATTATCGCCTTAGTTTACAAAATAAGAAATTATTATAAATTTAGTAAAACTAATGCATAATAATAATACGGTACATACAAATTACATATAATATAATTTTTAATTTCTTTTTAATAAAACTTAAATTTTACGCGTAATATCTATAAAATCATTTGAAAATGTTTACCGTTTTCACACAATTTTTAAATTTATATAATATTCTTTTTTTCTACAAACATCTATAAATATTAATTTTATATTAAATATGCAATATATTGGATTAAATATTTTGAATCCTATATATTAATTAAGAAGAGAAATTTAGGCGATTGTTGTTGCTTAACAATTCAGTAAATTAATAGAATTTCATTTTGAAATTCTGAAAACATCGGATGAATTTTATAATTATCCTGAATGAAATGTTTAAATTGCATTAAAATTTTAATCGTCTTTAATTTGCATGATTATGATTTTTTTTTTAAATTAAGCATAGTAAATTGTTTTTTTCAGTGAAAAAATTTCACTCGATCTTAATGGCCTCAAATCGTGATTTTGAAATTGTAGAAATTAATAATTTTTTAATTTTTATAAGACACAATTAAACTAAAACCAAAAAGACAGGTTTACACAGCAAAAATAATAGTATTGTATATTAAATTTGTGTGAAAATTATTTTTTTTATAAATTTTCATTTAAAATTGTTTATCGTGAAAAATCAGGGTACGTTCGTAAATGCAGTAATTACGCATATCTGCAGCATAATAAAAGTATAGCGTTCAAAAAAGCATCACTTGGCAACACTGATTTATGTCAAACGTTTTTTTATGCAAACAATTGACAGTGCTGCCGCAAATTTTTGCAACTATGGCATCATAAAAGTTTCTGATGCAATAGTGCGAAATCAGTCTTCTTTTTTGTTTTATTTGATTTTTAATCATCAAAAGTCGTTTCAACTTTCTATTAATTCTTTTTTTTTATTACAAGTTAACAAAAAGTTGTCATTTTACCATCAATGTTTTCAATAATATTAGTTAATGTTATTGCGGTGAACATATTTTTATCTATTGCAAAACGTTCTAAAAAGCAAACTGTGCAGTTGTTGAGCAGTAGCAAAGCATCTGCAACAGATGATTACGCATCAGCAACAGAACTGCCGCAGTGATGCACAAATTTTAACGAACGTATCCTCAATTTTTTATATGGTGTATAAAAGTTTAATTCACGTGATACCCGAACAGCTTACTACGCTTAATAATTGAAATTTTGATTTTGCTCTAATAAGTATTTATAGTACAAAAGTATTAGAAATAAGTGAATACTTAAGGCTGAAATATAATTAAATTAATTAACTTTAATTTTGACTTGGTATGAAACAAAATTTTAGAAAGACAAATTTTTAAAAGTTTTTTGTTTTCTAGGTTTTTTTATACCACTAGGTTTTTCCTAACTTTAAAAAATTTTGAATTTTACTTTCAGAAGCTAATTTTGTTTCTGCCTTTAGGTTGAGTGCAAAGTAGCAAACAAATACTCAGGTTTTTATGAAGTTTAACAATTTTTAAAATACATTTCAAAGCAATTTTAAACACTTTTGTTCATTTTTATTTAGCTTACAATAAATTAATGACCTTTTAATAAAAAAATTTCAGAGTTCATGCAAATATTTTTGATGTTTTCGGAATTTCAATTGATATATTTTATTTTACTTTTAAATAAACTGCTTTTACACAAATTTATCAAATCAAAATTAAACTTTAGTTTCTCAGTGTACCGTTAATATATATTGGATATTTAGTGTAATTTGAATTTTATTAAAATTTTTCAGTTTTAGTTTTAGATCTAAGATCTGTTCAAAATTTAACTTTTTTTATAACACAAATCTCAGTCCCAAAACCGAACGCTTTAATATCAAGCGGAACTTTGTAAATCAGGTAACTTTTAGAACAAAATTTTAAAGCAAAGTAGGCGAAATCAAACATAAAAATTGAGCTATTTTATAACTGATTCCATCCTATAAGTAAATATGTCTAAAGGCAATTATTTTAAAAGAATTTTTGAAATTTTATGTGACTAAACAAAAATACCCCTAAAGACTGTTCATAAAAAAGAACACAAAATCAACGCCAAAGGAAATTATGAGTATTTTGTTATTGCAACAAAAACAAAACACTTACAAATCCCCTGGATGAATTATTTCCTTCTCGCCATAAAAACAGGGGGTTGATTTTTCGAATATTTAATAAGTTATAAGGCGAAGGAAATTATTTCTCTAGTGGAATTGTTGTTATTGTTACAATAGCAAATTACACACAATTCGTCTGGCGGAATTATGCCATTCGCATTATAAAACAGGGTAATTATTCTAATTAATGCTAATCATACCAAATATATAAAAGTAAAACTATCCCAATAAACATTGAAAAGTTAAAAATTCAAGTGCTTTAAATATTGCTTGTTTTGTCCTTTATTTTAAGTGTTTTTTACAGTCAAAGTCAAGTGCATACAAATGAAAATATTTTGTTTTGTGTTTTTCCTTTTTTTTTTTTATCAATATTTTAAAATAAAATCAAAATAACAATTTTCCTATAAAGTTTTTTAAAAAATCTGAATTTCTTCCGCTTGAAATTGGAAAATATAACTTGAATTACACTTGATTTTAGCTTTATTTCCATCAAAAATGTTTATTGAGTATAATTTTTGTTTTATTTCTTACAATCCGTTTACACAATTGCACGTTACGTAAATTTTGAAAAATTTTATAAAATGAGATTCAAAATAAAAGTTAAAGAATATTAAAATCTGAAAAAATTAAAAATCTATTGCTAAAAGTTTGATCTCCATTCACTTTGTTTATTATTAGGGCAACATAAAATCTGCAGTCAACTTTCAATCAAAGGGGAATTTTAATATAAACTCGATTCATGAGAAATTATTTTGAGCCGTAATTGTTAGCTAATCTTTGCTATTTTTCTACTAAACTGATTATTTTTGCTATTTTTGTTAATACTTGCTTATTTTTAAGGAAAATTTTTAATTAAAAACGTTTTAAATTTGGCTTAAGCAAATAAAACAACTTATAAAAAAATATTTTTTTTATATTAAATTAAGACAAACATTATGTGTTTTTTGTACAAAAATATTGAAATAATTTACGAAAAGAATTATTTTAAGGTAAAATTTAAATGAGCTTAGTTTAATATTTTAATTGTGTTTTGTTGCTCACACCTAAGATTGAAAAAAAAATATATAATTTATTTGTATACAATCGTTGACGTTGAAAAATTATAAGTGTCAGCCCAGAATAACAAATTGACAATTCAAACTCGCCGAGCGTTGCAGTTGTGAAATAGAATCTTTTTTATATTCAAAACTTTTTTTTCTTATTCTCTTGTTTTTGTTTTTAATTCTCTTAACAGAGTTCCCACATTTTAAAAGATTTTTGTAAACAAAAAACATATGAAGAGTAGAATTAGCATACAATATTCTATGCAGCAATGCCAACTTTTTAAAAGCGAAAAGCGTTGTCCAAGCAGTTAAAAAGGTTTATCCCTTTTTTTACTACTTTTTTGAACGATCTTAGTATGTTCGTTTCTAAATTTTTATTAAAATAATTATTTTTTTATTGTTTTTATAAATTTAGAATGTAAAAACCGAAAAAAAAAAATTGGGTCGTTAATAAGGAAAGGAGACACTGGATAGTAAAGAATCTCTACGGTACTCTTTACACTTAAATGAATATGACAGTTTGTGTGTTAGCACTAAAGGACCAACTACAATTGGCTTACATGACTTAAGTTGTGTTTTGATATGAAATGAAATTTTAGAAATATAAATTTTTAATTTTAGAAAATTTTGTATTTTCGTTTCATACCGATACCTTATCTTAAGTCTTTTAAGCTAATTATGTCCAATTTCAAATTTTGTATGAAAATCAAAAATATATACCTATTTGTGGTCTATACTTACATTAAATTTAATTTTGATTCAATTTAATTTTGTAAAAGCAGAACAATTCATATTTTCTTAAAAAACATATCTTCTTCCTAATTAGTTTTTGAATTTACGATTCGAGATTATTTGATTTAAAACCGCTTCAAAGCAAATGTACGTTTTAAATATAAACATATAGCCCGATGTATCAATTCATATTGTTCGGAATTTTGGACCATACCACCTCGCTGCAAGCGTAGATTGCATACAATACCCAAAACATCAACAAATATATTGGACATTTTTGGCAGTTCAGTTAACGAAGGTAATCTCCAGCTGGTCTCAATATATGGTTTTAAACAATTCACATCGATTTCCTTCTCCAGCTGATCCTGCTGTTTTTCCACTTCCCCAGTCCTGGCTTGTTCCTGCGTCTTGATCTCTTTTTCCATTTTCAAAATGTACCGTACATAAAGTAAAGTATTACGTGTGAAACTACAATCAATATCAGTGGGTAAAGGATTTTCCAATGATAAATCCTCTTCGAGAAATTGTTTGGGTAGACGAAAATCGACAGGACTTAGGGCCTGATTGGCTGTAGCTTGTTTGGCAGCATTTGCTGCCATTGAAGTCAGAGAATAAGCTAAAGATTGTCTTACCTGACGTACACCATTTAAAATAGCTGTCATACAACCCGTACGACCGATACCAGCCGAACAGTGTATCACTGGCAAAGGTTGGACAGCATTGAAAATATCCTGTTGATAAAGTTCTATGGACTGAGCATTAATGTGGGAAGGGGGCGTAATGGCAGCATCACTGAATACTTCAAATTCTGCCTCACATTTACCCAAATTCATGACATGCAATGATATGTCTACCAAAGTATTAATGTCACGTGGTGACCTATGATCTGGCCAGTCCGGATACCAATAGTGATAACATAAGAATTTATTAATTAACAAATGATTGGCAGCTTCAGTGTAATTAGCACAATATAGTATGATAAGTTTTCTAATTGAAAAACCATTTTTGCGTACTATACCCACATTCTTGATGACAAAGAAACTGGAACTTTTCGGCAATTGTGTACGCAAATCTTCAGCCACATGTTGCCGTATAGTATCAATTTGTATCATCTGCACTGATTCAGCCGCATCACTTGACTTGGCTATTTTCATTTCTTCATCCTCATCGTCAGCATTATCTTGGGGCATAAGTAAAATATTTAAAAATTCTCTTAGCATTTCAGTTGGTTGTACAACTTCTTCTTTGGGGGTACTTATAAATATTTCATTTAAATCGACTGGAAAATATATCGAACATTTTTGTCTATTATTTTCCATGAAATTTGTAAGCATAACAATCTTCTGATAATACTGTTTTAAAGTATTTCCTTGGCGGCGGCTGGGACTATCGGGTCCTTTAGATTTTTGTATATATTTTTTGGTGTTTTGATAAATCATAAGCCAAAAATCGTAGATGGTATTGGGCAATGGACCTTGAGTGGCTATATAACATTTTGAAGTATAATCTGGACCCTAAAAACATGGAAACATGGATTAAGTAGCAATAATATTTGGCGGAAATGCTATAGAATCTTACCTTTATATAGTTGGCATTAATATAGGTAACTTCTTCTGAAGTCATGATTCGTTTTGTTATATCGCTCAGCAAATCTTTTTTGACTTCCGGACATTCTTCTACCATTTCCATTAATAATTGCGATTCTTTCTTCAACATAACACGTGAATTTTCATTAGGCAAGATAGTTTTATAACGATTCTTTGTTTGTGATCCAAAAACAATGGGCTTCTCTTGATGATTCAGGGGTAAATCCCAAAACTCTTTATGTAGACTACGAAACATACGCTTTTGTTCTTCATCATTTGGTTGGAGGGATTGTAGAATGTCTTTGACTACCAGCAAATAACGTTCAATGATTTCACAATCTTCTGAATTGGATACCAAGGCCGGTGGGGGAGTTTCAGCTTCTTTATCAATAACGGCGGGCATACTTAAAAGCGGTATACTTTGTTCGGCTATACTTTTGGAGTTGGATGCATAACTATTATCAAAAATATAATTCAATTTGATTAAATCATTTTGATTAAGAGTATTTGAAGCATTTTGTAACATTTGTATGTTGGCCAAATATATTTTGAATTCTTCACTGGTCGTTTGGGGTGAAAGGGGCTTTGTCATAATGTTGCGAACACCGGTACAAGTACAAACGGCAGATTCTTGAAAATCAAAGTGCTCAGCATTTCCGGTAGTTCCTCCAATATCATCACCACCACCACCGCCGGATTGATCACGTCTTTGATGTTCTGACAACTCCCTCTCACTGGGCTTAAGGTCGGTTGCCGAACCAAAGCAAACTTGATTGGAATTTCTTTGGTGGGCCTGGTTTAAGTCACCAAATTGTGTATTGTTGCGATTTAAACTTTCACTGCTAAAGAAACGCCGTTGATGCGAATGCACCAAACAGTTGGATACCACTGATTGATGTATGGGCTTAGCCTCCTCCTCTGTGGCCCTTACTTCCCCTAAATTCATGCTACTATTACCCAGTATTCCTTTTTCGCTGCCAATACCACCAAAAGAGCTACTCATATTTAGAGTTAAGCTTTGATTTGATCCCCGCCTTTCCAGGAGACCTCTACGGGGAGTGGTACTTAGCGAAACATTCGCTGTAGGCCTGGGAAATGTAGTTACTTGTGCTCTGTCGACATTTAAGGAATTTTGACTAGCAAAAGAATTCAAATTACCACAGGAAGCGGCGGTGAGATTAGTGAGCGTAAGACTTTGGTTAGATCCTCTTCTGCGAAACAAACTCTGTTTGGCTCCTTGTGTATTAACGGCTACTGCATTGGTGGTTTGTGAAATTTGAGAAGTGGCTATATTAAGATTACAACTAGATTTCGAATTTATATTATTGGTAGAGTTTCCCACCGAGCCCAAACTATAGTTGGACACACTGAGGCCAGAACGACATGATCCCAATAGGTTGCTGCAAGAACCGTGCAGATTTAAGGTTAAACTATGATTGGAACCTCTGCGCTGCAATAAATTAGTAGATGATGTAGAGTTGCCTACTGCTTTGCTGGTCAATGGTGGTTGATGGGCAGTTGATGTTGCTGTTTTTGTTGTTGAACTTGGCAAATCCATAGATTTTTGTTTAAATGGATGTTCAATTTGGTGTCCCAAATTTGGTGTGGTCGAAAACTCTACCAGTGTTAAGAATTCGGGTAATGTTTTCAAATTGGTATTGGAGTTATGCAACAATGGATTATGCTTAAATGGTGTCCTATGGCCCGATGATGGAGTTGAGGTACAGTTACTGGAACTGGGAGTCTGTAAAGCCGAATATGTAGAATGCAGCTGATCAGCTAATACCTCGTCCTCTTTCAATATATCCACTGATTTTTCATCGCGACTCTCGCACATCTTCGATTTGGTAATGTCGGGTATATTGAAGGAGGTGTGTTTGCGTTGATGTAACTGCCAGTCCGCGCTGGAAGAGTTGGGTATACGCCTTCTTATGGAGCCCTTATTCAATTTGGCCACATTGACTGGTCCTGTTAGTTGTGACAGAGATGTAGATCTTATATTTGGTGCATGTGGCCGCAAACGATCATGTGATAGAAATTGTTGTTGCTGTTTGTTTTCGGGTATATCAATTGCATCAATTTCATCACAACTTAAATTCAATTCGGGCTGGACAAATGATGTTTTATTAATACAATCCTTTACAAGGGGGGCTGAATCCAAAGATAGTGCCTTTTCTTTGGTGGACTTAATAGTAGGAGTTTTTGGTTTATTAGAAGATGGAGAATTGGATAATTTCTCTTGTGGTGTGGTGGTTTGGTGATACGATGAGTTGTTGATGATTTTTATAGTTAAATTATTTTTATTTTTACGGTTTCTTTTGGTTTCGATTTTGGGTAAAATTGCACTTGTGGTTGATTCCCTAGCGAGCAAAGATTCATTTTCTGTATTCTTACAGTCAGCAGACGATGCTGACGAAGTGGATGCGTTTTTCCCTGTAACACAACGTTTTAACACTTGATTGTCCCTGTGGGATGACGAGCCGTTATCATCCATTGTCGCCATCATGTTGGTAGTGTTTTGTTGTGCATTATCTTGCACTACATGGTCGATTTCGGGAAATTTAAAATAATTACCATTCTTATAACCAGCCGAACTGATAACACCCAAAGGTGAGGCCAAATGTAAGTTATTGATAGACGTCAGCAATTTGGGCGAATACGTTAGACGTCCGGACGATAACATGGCTGCTTCGGCTGATGTTAGTATTCTGGGTGAACCGGTTTCCTCTGTAGTCATACTAGGCGAATTATTGCCACTATTTGTTTCTTCGTTTTTATCAGCTTTAAATTTTGGTTTGGTATTTTCTTTATCCGTCTCCACTGTACATTCGACCGATGAAGCATTTTTAATAATTAAATGCTGAGGCGAACACGATCGACGATCATTTAGCGAGAATCGGCGAAATTTCTTTTGAAATTTTGGCGATGAGGGCTCTAAATGCTTAATAAGACTTGATCTTGAGCTTGATTGCAAAAATCGGGGACTTTGATTCAATTCAATTTCCTCTGCTTTTGATGGCATGCCTTCTAATTCAACAATATTCGTCGACAATTGTGCAACACAAGAACTTGTTATCGCGTTAGCAGCACTTGATGAACTGCCGTGTGTTAGATTTTCTACGTCCGTTAGACGTGGTGTTGGAAATTCAAAAGGGCTTTGTAAAAATTCCATAGGTGTAAAATACGGTGTACTTTTATTACTTTCGGTGTCATCATCGTCATTGGTGGGAAATGAGTACTCAAAGGCAGTGCGTATTAAATCCTCTTGACCTCGCTGCATTGTTTCTGACTCAAAATTGTTGTTGTTATTCTTAAAAGCGTCCATAATGTCGTATTTTCGGTCGACCTCTTAGTCTTGTAAGTTTAGGTAGTTTTTTGTACCAAACATATTTTAAAGTCACTAAGAGAGAGAGAGATGAAAATGCTAAATATTAATAAAGGTAATAATTACACTGAAAATCTAATTACTGTTAATAATAAATATACTCACACTAACTAAACATAGTTCTTAAGAATTTTAAACATTATTCTTAGAAATGTTTTTTTTTCTATTCGCTATTACTATTAATGAAGGTTCGCCAGGTAGATGTAGTATTATTAGGGTAACGTTATAATCTACTCTATCCTCTCATTGACATATTCTTAGTTCGTTCGTTCATTCAATGTTGATTCGATATTATTTCATTCAAAGGTCTTTACTACAAATACGCACTTTAAGCTGGAATTAGAAGAAAGTAAAAGTATTTTTATTGGTACTTGGTATATGAATGATGATTTCCCTTAAAAATGAGATGTTTATTTAATATTTTTCCAAAAATTTTTGAATGAAATTTTGGGTTTTGATTTTTTGTAAATTGTCAATATTTTGCATCAACCTTTTTCTGATCAATAGCCAACAAAAATTACTTTGGTAAATTAGTTTTGAAATTAATTTTCGATGTTAAATTGTTTTGTTGAAATTAACTGAAAATGTAATTTAAAATAATTGAAAAATCACCGGATGCCAACTTTTCATTTAAATTGAAAATAATTTTGATTTATTTTTAAATCTTAATAAATCTATCTCTAAATAATAAATGATTTTTCATTTATTTTAACTGTAAACAATTTAACCACAAATCCGTAAAAACAAATGATATTTCTTTTAACTGTAGACTACATAATCTATAACAAATTCTGAATTTTCCTTTATATCGTTTCCTAACTGTCTATGGGATGACTATTTGCAAGCAAGATTTTTCACTTTGTAGATCTTCCCGGTACTATTTCAATGTTTTTTGCAAAGATTTTCTTCGCCGTAGGCAAACATAAGAAACTGGGTGCTGCATTTAACATAAAGGGTGATTCAAGTAGAGATACTTTTTCCAATAGCCTTTTTTTGACAGATCACGTGTGAGTCGTGTCCCGCTGTTATGTTATTTTTGTTTAGTATTGTTTGGCATTTCATAATTGAAAGATTTACGCCTGAACAACGTTTACAAATCGTTGAGATTTATTACGAAAATTCACGTTCTGTGAGGAATGTTTTCGAGGCAAATTTTGTTTAGCGATGAGGCCTATTTCTGGCTCAATGGGTATGTAAACAAACAAAATTGCCGCATTTGGGACGAAGAGCAAGCTGAAGAGATTCAAGAACTGCCACTTCATCCAGAAAACACAACGGTTTGGTCTGGTTTGTGGGCCGGTGGAATCATCGTCCATATTTCTTTAAAAATGATGCCGGTGCGAACGTAACCGTCAATGGCGACCCTTATCGTGCCATGATAACCGACTATTTGATGCCTGAAATTGAAGCTCGTGATCTCGGCGACAATGTATTTATTGAGAGAACACTTCGGGGAGCACATAATTTTACGTTTTGAGCCGGTCGATTGGCCACCAAGATCGTGATCGTTAGACTTTTTCCTGTGCGGATATGTAAAGTCTTAAGTTTATGCGCACAAACCCGCTTCGATTCAGGCCTTGGAGGAAAGCATCACCAGTCGAAATGCTCGAACGAGTCATCGAAAATTAGACTCAACGGATGGACCATCTGCGACGTAGCAACGGCCAACATTTGATAGACATAATCTTCAAAAAATAAATGCCAAAAAATGTTCTTTCAAATGATAATAAACATTCCCCATTAAATTTGAATTTTCTGTTTTTTTTTTCTTTAAAAAAGTAGTGAACCTCGAAATGGATCACCCTATATCTAAAGTTTTTTTTAAATAATTAAAATTTTTTATTTGTTTAATTTTTTTTTTTTTGCACAAGGTGATGCCAGATGTACACAATATTTTTATACATACTATTGCTGAATGCTGTACAAATATAACATAATTATAAAAATAGATTTTCCGAAAATCTAGTTATGAGAGTGGATTTTTTTGTTTGGGGAATCTCGTTTAAATCCAGTTATTAATAAGATTTTTGCCCAATTACAGTTTAAACGAAATTTCGGGCAAAATGTAGATTCAGTATTAAGAAAACATCTACGTGTTCGTCCAAATTCAATATAGAAGAATTGCTCTAAAATCCCTACAAGTGTAATTTAAACGCATATTCAAAAACATGTAAATTTCTGGCCACAATGGTTTCTTTCGTCGATGTTTTTCTAAAGTTTACTCTATATCAAGGGTGCACAAGCCCTATGCGCTTGATGCTCATTTGTTTTTGTAAAGCGCTTAGCTATAGGCTGTGTGTTTTAATACACATAGAGCACTCAGCAATACGAAATACACAAACAACTTTGCCTTGCTAGTTTTTTTGTCGTTCTTCACTGTATACACGCAAGTGCAAAGCTACAACACTTTCGTATGCTTTGCTGGTAAACATTGACGATATGAAATATCTTTTTTCTTTGTATGTATTGGTTTTTACAATAAAAAATATTGAATAAAAATTAGTCATTCTTTAAATGTATTGGTCTTTACTCTTCCATAAGGAACTTTTGGGCACCCCTGCTCTATATATTTTATTTATGTAGCAATATTAAATTGATAAACATACATTTTCTTTTGTTTCTATTTCCATTGTATTCAACCGTTTAATTATAATTTCCACGAAATATATTTAAAATGTGTGTAAAAAAAAATTAACTCGAAAAGCAAACGCCGTATTTTTTTTATCAAACGTTCGGAATTGTTTGTCTTACAAAGAATTTCAAAGTTAAACTTTGGTTTGTACTTCAAACTTGTCAAAAACTAATATTGAACGTCTTTCATAGAATATTTTTGTAAATACAAAAGAAATATATTTTTTTAAAAGGCGCCAACAATGGAATTTGTAAATACATAAAACTTTTTCTTAATTTTTTTTTCTTTTTGTAACTTAAATTTTAATTTTTAAAGAATTTTTATATGAAAAATAACAATTTACAAACAATTCAAACAATATATGCCAATAAACATTAAAAAGTTAAAAATTCAAGTGCTTTAAATATTGCCTGTATTGTACTTTATTTTAAGTGATTTTTTACAGTCAAAATCAAGTTCATAAACATTAAAACATTTGCTCAAATTTACAATTTTTCTATGAAGATTTTTATAAAATCGGAATTTCTTCCATGAATTTTCACGAAAAGGTAAGCCACATAAATTTGGAGTTAAATACTGTCCCTACATTATCTTTTTTCTTATTTCAGAAAGATTCTACAAATTTCCACGCTTCTGAATAAAAGAATTATTAGTGAAAAAAAAACATCGAAAAACAAAAATCAATATTAAATATAAAATATTAAAATTATAGAAATGTATGTATGTTAAAAAAAGAGTTAATAAGTTTTACCAAAAATAAACATTTCCGTGTTTTTATAGCTTTGTTTAAACTTGAAGTTAGGGCTTGAATACAAGTGTTTATGTTGTTTGAACTTGAATTTAACTGTGATTCAAGGCTTTAATTAAAGTATATTCTCACTGTAATGTTCGACTTGAATTCCAGTGTCCGTTTTGCTGGAATATGCTATTGAATTAAAGTGTAATTAAAGTATAAATCAAGGCTTGGAATTGGAAAATATTACTTGAATAACATTTTATTTCGGCTTTAATTCCAGCAAAGAACAATTTTGGGTCCCTAATTTTTTTTTTTAAATATTTGTTTTTTGTTTTAAATCGATCCTTTTTAAGTTGGGTTTTTTTTAATTGTTGTTTTCTGGATATTTTTAATGAATGGTTTAAAAATAATCCTGTCACAGGTAGAAAACTATTTATGTTAAATTATTTTAAGGATTTATTTTTAATTATAGGATATAAAAATGTACATATTTTTGAGTCGAAAAAAATTCCCGATCGTATTTTTTTTTAAATTATATCTGCATTACTTTTTAACCTTATCTGTTGTATGTTTCAATGGATATTGTTCCGTTGTACTTATTTTTAATACAAATTTGTTTCTATTTCCATTGAAAATTTCCAATTACGTGGGTAGTTCGAAATATTCTTAGCCTAACAATAAAGAACAAGATTCCGATTTTTAAAATTATATTTATTTTTCACTATTATCTCCTGATGCTTTCCTAGCAATTCTATCCTTTGATTAAAATAACATAATTTCCCAGAAGGTCTGCAAAATAAATGCTTGCCAGCTAAGATTTTTTTTAGAACAGATAGAAGTCACAGGAAGTTAAATTAGAAGAATAAGGTTTGGTGGTCAAGCAATTCGTTAATTCGTTGAATTTTGCCATTAGTTGTCTTGATGAAAAATTTGTTTTTGTGTTTTAAACCAGTTTGTTTTTCTAAATTTTCGCATTAAATTGATCAAAAAGGTCACAATAATCTAAATTTATTCTTTTACATTTTTGAAGATAGTCGATGTATAAAATACCGTTGCCATAACCTTACCAGCCGATTGAATTTTGTTTGCCTCTTTGGTGCACTTCCACCATCTTCAGTCCATTTTTTTGATTGTTCTTTTGTCACAGGGTCCGATTCCAATCCACTACTAAGCCCAGGCACAATCACAATTAAAAAAAATCCTCAAGCCAACGGTCGGGTTTCTCATTTTGGTATTCTATACCACCTTATACTCCTGATAATATAGAGAAATGGACGCTGGTTTATTTCCCTCCTTTTCCAACAATCATTCAGTAAGTACGCGACAAAAAAAAAAACTTAAGAAAATCAAAAATCCAAAAAAATCCAATTCGAATAGATTCTAAGCAACCATTATCCCCAAATTTATTACTTCATCCCTAACATATATGTATTCAGTTAAATGTAAATAACAATGAATTCTGCTATATTCAACAGAAATATTAGCTGAAAAATAGAAAACTGCTGATTTCAGAAAGGAAGATTTCTTATTTGCATTAAAAAGATTAAAAAACTTTGAAAGTATACATTTATTTGAAATTCTTTTAATCTACACTCACAATATATTTTCCGTTACCGACTGTAGTTTATTTAAAAAGTAATACGTAAAGTTTGTTTTTAATGAAGAATCAATTGAAATTAATAGAAATATATTTTTTTAACTATTTGAATCATTCATTCAAAAAACAAACTATAAAAATTTACAGACATTCAGTAGGAGTTGATATTTTCAGTTAAATGTAAAATTTTATGTTTTCTGCTTCAAAAAATAGAAATTCATATAATTCCTTTTTGTTTTTTCACCAAAATAGTTTGTATATATACAAAATTATTTCAATAAAAATTACAAGAAATTATTCAAATATGCATACACATAAAGCCAATAAAAATATATACATCTGCTTGTATTCTGCTTTGTAATTACATACAAAACTTTCAATTTGAAAAACAAACCACAAAAAAAGTAGTTTTTTCCAACTTTTTAAAAAATTTGATGGTTATTTTAAACGACTTTCTATTGTTTTTACTTTTGTCGATTATTAAACAATGATTAAAAATAAACAACAATATGGGTTGAATATTATGGAAAATCAGTAGTCCTCTTTTTGATTGTATTTTCGATTAATTTAATATGTATTTTAAGTTGTTTTTAACGAAATAATATTGCGAGTGTACTAATAGTCAACAAATTTCTTTTTGCTGATTTCATAATTCTATATTGTTATTTACAATTAACTAAAATTCAGCTAATTTTTTTTTTTAAATTTTACACATTTTTTCTTGCCGGTTGTGTCTCACTATTATAGCGCCCTTTTGAACTTATTTTTAGTAACTTTAACAAACATTTTTACAGATTTTTTTCTAATAGTGCAGAAACATAACGTATTTATAAAAAATTAACATGAATTTAAATATAAACTCAAAAAAAAATTTGGTAGAATCTACCGAAATTTGCAAAGGGATATGCAGTTAAAAAAGGCGACAAAAATAAAAAAATTATCGAATTTGTTAAATAATTGAGCTCAAGGCCCTTTTAATTTTTAATATAAAATATCTTTATTTTTTTTATTAAAAATATTTTTTTTATAAATTGTAAAATTGATGAATTTGTTAAATACGTAGTTGAGCTCGAGGTCCTTCTAATTTTTAATATAAAATACATAATTTTACATATATTTCACCGATATATCATCATTCATTGAATGAAATCTTTAAAATTTTAAATGTAATGTTTTAATTGTTTACCTAAAATCTGAGGATATCATTCAATGAATGACAAAATATCGGTGAAATATATGTAAAATAATAAAGATATTTTATATTAAAAGTTGAAAGGACCTCGAGCTCGATTATTTAATAAATTCATAAATTTTAAAGCTCGAATAACACTTTACAATTTATAAAAAAAAATTATTTATTTTTTACTGTTAAAAGACAACCAACAAATGCTGTAAAAATAACTAAGAATGTCGTAAAAATAACTGACACATATTTACTACAAACATTTTGAAACGTCTGACAAAAATTCTTAAGAATATATAATTTTTTTTGTTAGTATAAAATTATTTGTATAAAAAAGAATTACAAAAAAAAAAACAAAAGTAGTTAACTTTTTTATTCATTGGAGATATAACAAAATTTTCTGATTTTTAATTACAAACTTATAATATATCAATAATAAGAAAAAAAAATTAAGAATTTTCAAATATTAAGAAAAATATTTATTGTTTAAATTACTATAAAAAATAAATAGTTTGCTGCAAAAACCTTGATTTATTAGTTGTTTATTATATAAAAAATTAGCAGGTCCCGGCGTGCTTCGCTACGCATAAATATAAACATTGAATCAAATTCATTGGTTCATTGGTTTCTCGATCCGCGAGTTCGATGAAAATGAACCTAAAAATTATCACTCACTGACAGCTGTCAATGTATATACGTGTATGCGCTACAACGTGTATTTACCGTGTGTATGAAGTCAGCACACGGTATACATGAGCGTGTGCGGTTCATGGACGCCTACGTATTTGTTGTTGTTTTTTTATATGAACAAAATCACATGTTGACATGAAAAGTTATAACTCACGAACGCGTCGACCGATTTCGTGCAAACTTTAAATAAACCTTCTACACGACCATACGAACAAACAATCGAATTCGGTTTGACTGTTCGTGAGTAGTAAAGTCACAACACACTTGCAACAATTTTTTTATATATATAGATAAATGATTTAAACAAATGTATTTTTCGTTAATTTTTTTTTAATAACTGTGATAGGGTGATTTTTTAGCAACTTTCTTTTTGTCAACACTGTTTTTGGCAACTCAGCTGTTTTCGTGCAACATGTTACTGTCAAATATGTTCAGTTTTGTCTATAATTTAACCATGAATCGACTTACGAACAACGCTTGCAAATTATTGAATTTTATTATAAAAATTCGTGCTGTGTGAAAAATGTGTTTCTATCGAAAAATTGTCTTCAGTGACGAAGCTAATTTTTGATCGTGCAATTTAATGCCTTTAGATTATTTTTTGTGGGGCTATGTTAGGGCTCATGTCTATAGGGGCAGAAGCCCGCAACGGTTGACGCACTGAAAGCCAATAATGAAGACTTTATTCGTCAGATACCGGCCGATATGTTGGAGAGAGTATGCTAAAATTGGACCAGCGTATGAACCATTTGAGGCACAGCCGCGGTTAACATTCACATGAAATCATGCTTAAACATTGAATTATTAGACCGTTCTATCGACACAAATAAAGATTTTATACATTTCTCTAAATTTTAAGGGTTTCCATTTAAATAAAATTCGAAAGCTCTTAAAAAATCACCCATTAGTTGTTTTGTAATTTTCCATAGAAAAGCTATTAATTACACGATGAACAACTGTCATGTAGTAACTGTCAAACTTTTTTGAGTGCGGAAAATATTAAGTTTGTTCTACAACAATATCGCGGGGTCACATTTAAAATTTGGATAAATAAGAGGGCGCATGGCAGTGTATTCGTGTTTTTCTTTTTACCGAAAGTTACCCTAAATTTTTCTTGGGGTAAGTTTTGTAAAA
Organism: Eustalomyia histrio; assembly: GCA_949748255.1. Lineage (NCBI taxonomy): Eukaryota > Metazoa > Arthropoda > Insecta > Diptera > Anthomyiidae > Eustalomyia > Eustalomyia histrio. The sequence continues at coordinate 4,776,135 of OX456527.1, read as the reverse complement.
TGTATAACTGTATTTGTGCAATTGGGTTCTAACTAAAATCTTTTGTCTTTGGCTAGAAAAGTGGTTTCTTACTTTCCCCAGCTTTTGGGTAATTTTGTCATTTTGAGCCCATTATCACAATGGTTCGTTAAACTGTGTGTACATTACGCTCGATCGACATCTAGTTTAAATCGGATTTCGATCATATGGTACTGTATACTATTCTACACAAAGTTATTTCTATATAGCTAAAGGCTTTGTAAAATTTCAAAAATAAAATCAATAGGAAAAACGAATTTGGAACTTTAAAAATAATCAACTTTGCAAAAAAAAAACACCAGTTTTATAACAAATGTTTTTTTTTTTTTATATTAGTTTTGGAAGGTTAAAGCGTTTTATTGAAATTCCTAATGGAATCGTACATATTCACGGAAGTGTATACATATTTTTTGTAGAGTTAATGTTAGTGTGGATGTTTTCTTAGCTCTTGGTTAATAAAAATAATTATAAACAAATCACTGCATGCAAATTTAGAAGAGTACTTGTGTTCTAAAATAGTTTACTCAATAATCTGCAGCAGCAGTCGTTCGTAACACAAATAAGAATGAAAAAGGTGAAGAATTAATAGCAGCAGCAGCAGCACTAATAATTAATTTTTTTTTTATTCTGCTATTTTTCGTATCTAATAGATTTCTATTTTCGTTACAATTCACAGTCGTCTATTCCCCTCAACGATGATAGTGATTGTATACGTTAAGTGACCAAAACTCAAGTTCAATGAAGTGTTCATCACTATTATTAAACATTATTCAAATACACAAATAATAATTATAATTAAAATATGCAAACGGGAGGGGAAATTACTTTGTTTTTCTTTAAAAATATTTTAATTTTTGTCGTAGATATTTGAGCAATAAGTTGATTTTTTTTTTATTTGACTATTATTTCTTTGTATTCTTTTGATATTTTTTTTTTTATAATTTTCTTAAGTATTTTCTTCAACTCTGCATGAGTCCTCATCTTCCAAATTATAAATGAGGTGTCATAGCCCGTATTTTTATAATTTCGTAATTAAATTTCCGTCGTTTACCGTATTTAAATTGTTTAATTTATTGCATTATATTGAAATTAAGCTTTAAACTTAATAATATTTTTATAATTTAAGCAACTATTGCTTAAATTAATGTATTTATTTTGTATTATGAATTTTTTTATGAACGTTCTACAAAGAGAATATGGTATTTTTTTTTTAGGCAGACACAGTGAAAAATCTTTAATATACACAATAGTGAACTAATTTCTGTATTTTCAACGAGTATCTATAAGATACAACCAGTGTTACCAATTTGGAGATTTTTCTAGCTAGATTTGATGTTTTTGTTTCTGCTTCGTTAACTATTTAAAAAGTGATTTAGCTATTTTTCAAGCAAAAAAAAATATTACAAAAAAGCAAAAGTAAAAAGTTGGAAAAATGTTTTTTTAATGGACAAGACTTAAGTTCAAATATCTTAAGAAAAATCTCAAAACTAGCAAATTCAAAAAAGCAATTATAAGTAAAAAAGCAAATTTGTCTTCTCTGTGATATAATGGTTTGCTCGTCGGACTGTTCACACAACGTTGCTGGTTCGATTTCCAGCGACGACAAGATTAGTTTAGAAGAATAATATGTAAGAGTTTGCTATCCCTCATACATATCGTAATGCCCTAATTCGTTGTTCCCGTACCACTTAACCCCACTTAATTAGTATAGATTCTATTAGTTTTGTATATAATTATATAAAGGGTGTCCCAAGAAGAACGCAATTTTTAAATTTTAAATAAAACACAGCATGCACGCGATCTTTTAATGAAATTTAAAATGACCGTTTTGCATGAATGCTGCGGTATTTCATTAATGCAGCGTCCAATTTCCTCTTTTAAGGCTTAAGTCGTCGTCGGCTTATTCGCGTAAACCATCGACTTCAAAAAACCCCAAAGAAAAAAATCTAATGGTGTTAAATCGCACGATCTAGGCGGCCAATTCTGATCTCCAAAACGCGAAATAACACGACCGGGAAATGACTGATGCAGCAATTGAATTGTTTCTCTGGCTGTATGACATGTGGCGCCGTCTTGTTGGAACCACATGCCCTCCACATTCATTTCTTCAGTTCTAGGCAAGAAAAAACTGGTTATCATTTCACGATACCGAACACCATTGACTGTTTGCGCTTGACCTGCCTCATTTTCATAAAAAAAGGTCCAATGATTCCTCCAGCCCAAAAACCACACCACACAGTGACACGTTGAGGATGCATTTGCTTCTCGTGAATCACTCGAGGATTTTCCTCACCCCAAATGCGACAATTCTGCCTATTGACGAAGCCATCAAGATGAAAATGGGCCTCGTCACTGAAGATGATTTTATCGGCAAAATCAGCATTTTCATGTTTCTCCAATACCCAATTAACGAACTCCCTTCGCTGTCCATGGTCAGCTGGCTTCAGTTCCTGAGTCAATTGAACTTTGTATGCATGAAGATGCAAATCTTTCGTCAAAATTCGCTGCTAAGTGGATTTGGAGACACCAATTTGCTGAGCTCGGTGTCGAATTGAGGTGGATGGAGTTTGAGCGACATCATCACGTACAGCTGCGACATTTTCGGTCGATCGACCTGGTCGATGGCGCGTTGTTGTCTTTAAATCACTAACAGACCCAGTTTCGGCAAATTTATCCATTAATCTCTTTACAGTTGACTCCTTTGGAGCATTATTGTGACCCCAAATTGATCGCAATTTGCGAACTGTAGCCGCAAAACTTTCACCATTTTGGTAAAACAATTTCACAATGAGAATGCGTTGTTCATTCGTGTAGCGCTCCATTTTTACTAACCTCGTACCTTCTACTAGCAAACAATAACAATTGTTCAAATGTCAAACAATGACACTTCGAATGTTGCCAGATTTAAAAATTGCGTTCTTCTTGGGACACCCTTTAAATATACAATATATTGTAGAATTTCACAAAAAAAAAGGTATCACTTTTTATATACTAAAAAAATAAAAATTATGATCCGTCTCATAATAGTTTCACCCAGTAGTATATCGTTGGAGAGGTACTTAAAGTATTTTATGGCTCATTGAATATTTTTATATGCTCACCATTATTTCTTCTTCAGGGAAATTATATAATTTTTTTCAACAATAAAAACATATATATATATAAAATTTTTAAAAAAGGCGGGAAATTATAAAAATATGTTTTTATTGTTGAAAAAAATTATATAATTTCCCTGAAGAAGTCACCCAATATGGTGACGAAATATTGGAAAGAAAGAAATAATAAATAATCATTATTATTATTTTTTATAAAAATAGAGTAGAGGCTCAATAAAATACAAGCGACGCGTGTTTCGTGAAGGCCCGGTTACAGGCACTATGCAAAACCCGAGCTCCATATTTAAATCTGTTCTAACACCCGAGGCCGTCAGAATAATTGAACTCGATTTTAAAGAATAATATAAACCCTAATTCCTTATATATTTGTATTGGTTCAGATATAATTTTATACAGTTCTACAATGTAAAATCTGGTAAAAATTACATAATTATATAAGTGTATTTCTCGTATGGAATTATACATTTCATATTACTACTAATATATATTCCCTCATTTAAGTTTTTTTATTCCAAGAAATAGCAAATAACTCAATTATTTTAAGATTTTTTCAATATTTTACTATTCTTTCACCTTTCTAGCAATTTTTTTAGCTATTTCTAGCGATTTTTTGTCCAAACTTAGCTACTTTCCTAAAAAAAAATTGGCAACAGTGAATACCATGTTGGTGTTCATTAATAACAAATATTAACAGATAAATTGGAAAAGGGATTTTTACCAAACACAAACGGGGAATACAAAACTATTATTTTTCTAGTGAAAAAGTAACAATTTGGGTTTATTGTGTCTGTGTATTTTTTTATAAACTAAACTAATTATTAATTTTTACAAATTTAAATTTAGATAAGTACATTTGTTGTAATAATAAAAAAGTTATTTAATACGAATAAAAAAATTATTAGTAACATAAGCAAACATTAAAACGGTTAACACATTTTCAGTAAAATTTGTTATACATATTTAAAAAAAAACTGTAAATAGTTCCCCATTTTTTAAATGGTAATCTGGCTACTTTAAGATTCACACTGAACATACTCATTCTGTATCTTTTCTTGTTACAGTCGATGGCAGACAGTTTTTAAAATCTTAAAAAATTAAGGGGTTTCATGCTTTTAGAGGTTAAAGCATAGCTTTTGTTAATAGACTCGTTAACAAACCATCGAAATTTTCATTGAATCATTAAATTAATCTAGTCTTTTTAATTTGCGTGACTTTTTTATTTACAAATTATTTTTATTTGTTTTTTATTCGCGAGATAGTTTTATGTGTTTTTTAGATAAAAATATGAGCTCTCGCAAATTAAAAAAAAAAATAAATTTATTCAAAAATATTTAAAAAATTAAATTACATATAGGAGGAAAATTTAAAAAATGTATATATTTTTTAGATAAATTTTTTTTTTTAATTAATCTAGTTTTTTTAATTCGCGTGACTTTTTTTATTTACAAAATAATTTTTTTGTTTTTTATTCGCGAGATAGTTTTATGTTTTTTAAGTAAAAATATGAAAATTTCAGATACAAAATTTAATTCGATTTTATAAATCAATATTTTAAACGAATTAAAAAACTACGTCACGAATTAAAAACATACAATAGAACTCTCGCAAATTAAAATTTATTCAAAATTATTTAAAAAATTAAATTACAGGAGAAAACCCCAAGATTTTTCTATTCATTATTAAATTTCGAGAGATTTATTTATTAGAACTTTTTGTGTTTCATTAAAAATCTAACCTCTATAAAATTTTCTTTATTATTTTTTCACAGTGGTAAATATTAAAATTTCGGTACTTCGATGCAGGATAAAATAGCTTCTGAGCAAAAAATAAATAGTTTTATTGGTATTAAATGTAAATACTGGAGAATTGTATCTAAAAACTTAAAAATTCACAATTTTTTTACAGTCATTATGGTCTTTTCTATTAATTTGATGCGAAAAAAATTCACCAAAATTTGTGAGAAGCTTTTTTCAAAAGTTTGATAAAAACTTTGGAACTTATGAAAATTGTAGTAGTAAACTAGTAGGAAAAAGTAGATTTAGATAGTCATTGTGTAAATAGCCCTATATCATTTGATGTCGCGTGCTTTAAAATTCAACGTTTTTTTTTTCTACCAACATGACAACATTGTTGAAGTATCTTTTTTATGTTTTCTTTTCTCTATAATTTTTTTTTTATTTGTAGTTGCGAAAAATTTTAGATTCGTCTTGGAATAATTAAATTTGTGGAAAAATACATAAAAAAAAATTCAAAATAGTAAATGAACAAAAATAATTAAAGACAAACATTAATACTACAGGAAAAAAGAGAAATATTAACAAAAAAAAAAAATTAAAGTGAAATCGTCTTTTAATGACACGGTTGAATAACAAACAAAAGATGGAATAAAAACGAAAAAACAAAGTATCCAAATTTTATTTTCTAAAATATAATTAACAATTACTATTTGTAAACAAATAAAAAAGAATAAAGTTTTTGAAATTTGATAAGAACGCATTAAACAAAAAGAAATTAGTAAAACAAAAGTGATTCATCATTATCATATGCAATACATTTCTCCTCTATACGGCCCAGCTAAAAATTAACTCCCTCCTGCATTGGGTTGGCTGGTAGGTAGATTTGTGTTTGTTGCACTTTTTCGTTAAGTTCATTGTATATATGTTTTCGAGATTTTGGTTTTCTCATCCTTTAAATATACTACCTTCACTATAAGATACGTCGTCTTGTTTAGCACCTCCGGCAGCTGATAGAGGGAAATGATACAATTGAATTCAGTCAGCTGCTTTGTTTGAAAAAGAGAAAAGTGTAATTAATTTTTTTGTTTTTTTAATGAATGGAAGATTTTTAGTATAACTCTAAAGCTCTCTCGGTAAATAAAATGGATTTAGTAGATATCGATCAAGTTTTAGATAACCTAGAGTTGCATGAAGAGGCAGCTAATGAACGAAAAAGAGTCGAAGAAAGTCTTCAAAAAGAACAACCAAAATCGTCCTCATCTTTGGCCAACACTAGTAATGGTTTCATACAACTGCCCAAGGAGTTTACGGCAGATAAATCCGGTTATAAGTCAGTCTCTAATAGTTTAGATGATTATTGCAAAAATGTTGAATCTTTAGAATCAAAAGTTTTTCCCAGTATTGCGGAACAATGTCAAAAATCTCATGATGATTATGATAATCATAGATTTCAACCCTCACATATGATAGCATCTGCCAAACTGGAATTGGCAGAATATGAAAATGAGGTAGAGGAAAGTAAAGATATACATAAATTTACTGAAGAGAGTAGAAATAAACTAATGTTGGCAAACAATGATTCCTTGGAAAGGGAAACAACTGATTCCAATAATTCAATAACGTCAGAATCACTGACCACTTCATCAAATTCGACATTTTCTTCGGGTCCTTCGCTAGATGTTGAATCATCATTAGAGGAACCTACTCCCTTGACAAATTCAAAAGATAATGTTATGACGGAAGATCATATAAATTCTTCTGATTTATTGGAAAGTAAAGAAAATTCTCAAATTATTGTTAAAGAAGTTGATGAAGTTGAAGTCTCTGAGGAATTACCTTTGACAACAAATTCCTTATATCCAAAGGAAAATAAACAAAATCCTGAAGAAAATATAAAAGATAAAGAAAATCTTTTGGAAACAATAAATTCTCTGAAATTGCTAGAGATTACGCCAAATCATAATATAGAAGATTTAGCACAAGGCCTATCTTCTATATCAATAACCAGTGTCAATTTACAATCACAATCTATATTGCCATTGGAAACTTCAATGTCATCATCATTGGGTAAGGTATTGGAAAATCTTACTGACTCTAATGATACCTCAGCTTTAAGTCAAATACGTGATATATCGGAAAAACCTGAAACGAATGAATTGAAAGCAGATTCAATAATGCATTCTGAACAACTTAATACATCGGTAGAAGTTTTAAATGAACCTGCTAAACAAGACCTACCACATCAGCAACAAATTCCACAACAGCATCAGGTGTTTGATTATGGCCCAGCTAAATTGGACGCAAAGCCCCCCATGAAAATACAACAGCCCATAACATTTTGTTCTACTATGGATGATATATCTGATACAGAATTAGATTCCATGTTACAAGAAATGGATATAGACGATGATGCCGATGAAGAACAAGAACAGGAACAACTAAAATCTAAAATGAATTCTGTAGAAATAGAAAATCAAGATAATTCAAAGTGTATAATCCCCTCCCAAGAAGATGTTAAAAGTATTGCAATACCTTCAATCGAACAAAAAGATGAAATTGCCTCTGTGTCCAGTTCCGTAGGTGATCATCCTAATGGTGATAGTTTTTCACAAGCTTCGACAGTAGAATTTTCAGAAATTAGACCACAATTACAAATACCCCAAGAGTTTAAAGCAACAGAAGATAATGTTATTATGAATTCGGCTGCCTCTTCTTACAGCAATAGTGAAACTTCTTCTCTGGAAGGTGATTTAATACAAGCGAAACCTTTAGTAGAAGGAGAAGCAGAAGACGGTGATGCTTCTAAACCCCAAAGACCTACTTCACTAGATTTACCAGCGATACAAGCCTTAGATATATATGCCAATGCCGGACAAACTCCTCCAGGCAATGAACAGCAACAACAAGAGCAGGAACAATCTGACGTTCATACTCCATCTCCCGATGTAGAACCTCCGATAAATGATGTAGCTGAAGCTACTGGTTATAGTGAAGATCCTTTTCCTAAATTGGGAAAAATTCCTCCTATTTGGGTACCTGATAATATGGCCACTGGTTGTATGCAATGTTCGGCTAAATTTACCATGATTAAACGTAGACATCATTGTCGCGCCTGTGGAAAAGTTTTATGCGCGGTGTGTTGTTCACAAAAATTCAACTTGGAATTTCTTACTGAACCTGAATCTCGGGTATGTGTTGAGTGTTTTTGGATACTAACACAAAGGCAAGCATGTGCAGTTATAAGCTCCTCTAAATCAATTCCTGCACTTGCGGCTCCTACGCTAAACACTGCTGCTGCTGCTGAGGTTAATGAATCCACAAACAATACTTCTGCCTCGGCAAGATCTCCTAATCCTAACAATCCAATGGAATACTGTTCCACCATACCACCTTATCGACAAGTTAGCACTGAACCAAAAACACCACCAAGTGTTATTGTTCCCGTTGGGGTGTTGAAAAAAGATAATGGTAGTTATTCTTCAACTTCTTCAAATTCAAGTGGTCAAAAAGCCCGTAAACGTAAATCTGTGATGTTTAGTGATGGCATAGCACCGGGCAGCGATTTGGCTAGCATAGATCAATGGAATGAACCTAAGCAACCGCGAAGACAAAGTGATCGTTTGAACAGATCTTCATCTTCGGGTAACAATAAACCGCCAACACCAGCTAAATCTGAAAATATAACAGATGCCACTACCATGGGTTTAGTAGCACAATTATTTAGAGGATCAATACCACCCTCAGCAGCTGCCGCCACCGTAAATGCAATACAATCTAGTACATCTTCATCAGCAGGCATTGGTGCAAAAGGCAATGGTAAGTAGTAAATACAAAAGTATTCCAAAAAAAAAAAATATTTTATTTTAAAAAATATTATTCTAATTCTAGTTTCCAAAGCAACAGCATCCACTAAAAATAACCCAACATCTGCGGCAGCGACTAAAACCCAAGAAAATAGTCGTGCCAAACGTTTGCCACCCTCCGGTTGTGATGATCAAGGCTGTTTTATACCCACAGCCGATGGAAGTTTGCCACCAATTGTGATTATAAAAGATGAAAGTGGTTGTGATTTTGACTACAAAGATGTGGCCAATAATTTTGAGTTAGTTAAACGTTTACAAAATGAAACTCTAAAATTTGCAGTGCAAAAAAATTTCTTTGTTTTTGTTAAAATAATAAATTGTAAGTATTATTGCAATAATAATAAATTTTTAAGTTTTAAACTTCGGGCGGGAACGGTATACAATTAAAGGCTTCAAGAGATACCCGAGTAAAAAAGTTTAGATATAATCATATGTGGCCTTATCTTATAATATAATATTAAATATATTTACATATTTCAGTATGCATTTCCAAATAAAATCATATATTTAATTAATTTTTTTTATCACCTTATATGATGTCATATATAACCACATCTAGTTGTGTATTGATATTTGTAAAATTAGATAATAATATATGGTAGATTATTAAAAATAATTTTAATCTGGTATGAGATATAATTATATACGATTTAATATATGGTCCAATATAAGAAATATTTTTAGATATGGTATAAGATATAATTATACAATATTTGCAAACAATTTGGAGATATTTTTATATTTAATTCCATATCTAAGGTATATTTGATATGATTTAAGATATAATTATATGTGGTTCCATGCCAATAGTTCCAACTCCCAGCCAGGGAGATAATTTATTTTGTGTTTTAAATTTTATTTTATATTAATATATTTTATTACTAAACTTTTAAATTTTAACCCATTCCGGGGCAAGACCTAAAATTTCTTGATAAGATATGACATAATTAGTTCATACACATATAAAGTGAAAGCTGCCGCATGCGGACCGACCGTCGCGCTAATTTTGTTCGGTTAAGGTAGATGTCCGTCTACAGGATAGTTTTTTCTTATTAAGTTCCAAGAAGGGACCAATGTATTTGTTCGTCTATAAGAACTGTCCTTCTACTGGAGCTGTCCGTTAGTGGAGCTTTCAGTGTAATTATATATGATATTTGTTTCCAAAAGTCCAAAAAAAAAAATATATATTTATTTTTTGGTTTAAATATTATAATTATTTCTTACTCCATTTTTTTTTTTTTTGATTATATATAATATTATATATAGTTATAAATAATTGTATATAATTATATAAAATCTGAAAAATACAAAACCAATTTAGTCTCATTAATTCAGCCATGATACGTAGAAATTTTTCAAATTTTCCTCAAATTTCCCAATATATAATTATATATAACTCCCGAAGATATAATTATATATAACACAATTATACAAAAAATACAGTCTTATAAAGTCAGTCACACACTGCTGATTGCTTAACTCACTACAACTCTGGCATACCAAGTTCAAATCCTGGTAAAGGCAATGTTTTTTAGAATTTTTATTTTTTATACGTTCTTTAATAAACTAAATTCTGTATATATTATATTGATGGATCTAATCCGTTCTGCCATTTTTCGTATCAATTTAGATAATAAGGAATATAAAATTGGATATGATTAAATATTGTGCCAGATACATTTTTTTTACGCGGGTATTTAACTTTGAAAAAAACCATGAATTATATTTTTTGATTTGTCAAATATTCGCCCTATTTATAAACTGAATACTTCAAGAAACTGCATTTTCTAAAAACCTGGTTTTTGATTTTTTAAATTCAAACCCGGTTCTAATAACCGGTTTTTACAGTTTTTTTATATTTGTTTTGTATTAAAAAAAATTGAATTTTTTTTTATAAGAATGAAAAAAAAATTAAATTTTTAAAAAGTTAAAGGCTCCAAAAATAAAAACAGTCTCCTTTCTTTTGTTTTATCCTTTTTTTATATATAAATTGTTTGTCAATCGAAAAGAAATTTATAGCCAGATTGAATGGTCATTAAAAATAAAATTCGAATGTTTTCAATCCAATATTTGCTTCTAGATATCGTTTCCGCACAGGTTCTGTGCACAGGAATCCATCTGATTTCGACCAAATTACTGTCCAGCAGAAGCAGGAGTCAAAACATTTCAGCCTTCGCTTCAAATGTGGACATGTTCATTTATTTTGTCTCCTCTAATAGATATTGAAATTTTATCCAAATCGCTAGTAGTCCCGGTAGAAACGGAATATTTTATATCCTTCACAGTTATTATACTTGTTGGCATTTAAAATTGAGGAATTTTTGAAATTATTTAACAACAAAAAAAGGTTAATGCATCAAAAGTTTTCAGTTTAAAAAATATTATTAAAATACTGAATTATTCGATTCGATAAAGAAAACGGAAAAATTGAACAAACTGGTTTATCGAATAATTTGGAAGCCCATGTTGTCAACTCTGGTATGTTTTTAATAGTTACAAACAACACCACTAATTTAATATACGAGGGCGGATCAATAAGTCCGTGACTTTTCGAACTTCCCTCGTAGTTATATGAAATGCAACACTGCTCCCATCAGGTACCACTTGTTAATAGACTACTGTCAAATTTTGAGCAAGTTCCGTCATTTACTTTGCGTTTATCAGCATACATACAACCTCGTGGATTTTTTTTAAATGGAAAAAAGTGAATTTCGAGTTCTCATTAAACATTTTTTTTTGCGAAAAAAAAAACCGTCAATCCAACCAAGGAAAAGCTATGGAGACTCTGCACCATCGATTTCAATGGTAAAAAAGTTAAACCACTTTTTTCGTTGTGGTCGTACAAATGACGCTGAACGTTTCGGACAGCCAATTGAGGTCAATACACCCGAAAATGTCAAAAAAATCCACGGAAATGATGTTGGCCGATCGAAGAGTAAAAGTGCGTGAGATTGTTGATGCCATAGGGATTTCATATGGCAGTGTGGTTTCGATTTTAAATTATCAGTTGAATTTAAGAAAGATGTCTGCAAGATGTGGTGCCGCGTTTGTTCTCAATTGACCATAATGCACGGGTGTACACGTGTGTAGTCTCAATGGCAAAATTCCATGTATTGGACTACGAATTGCTACCTCATCCGCCATATTCTTCGGATTTAGCCCCCCAGTGACTATTTCCTATTTCCGAATCTAAAGAAATGGCTGGGTGGAAAGAGATTTAGCTCCAAAGATGAAATTATTGATCAAACAAATGCCTTTTATATGGACCTCGAAAAGTCCCATTTTTTTTTTGGAAAGGATACAAAAATTGTAGAAACGTTGGACTAAGTGTATTGAGCTAAAAGGAGATTATGCAAAAAAAAACTTGGTTTCATTCAAAAAGTCACTGACTTATTGATTGGCCCTCGTACCTTAAAATGCATTTGCTAACTTTGTTCGTATATTTGCTTGAGGTTATATTAAATCGTTGGTCTATTGATTCGGTGAAAAGTCAAATTGTCTCAGAATTTTCAAAAGCGAGTTATCTGTCTGAAAGTTTATAATTACAGTACCACCTGACACAACCCTCTAACAGAACCCTCGATATGAGCAAACTTTTTGTTTGCTTAAATTTATATACGTTTTTAATGGTTTTAGTTGATTAAACGTATAAATATTATTAAGATGCAATTGATAAAACAGCTCAAAATTTTCGGTTGTAAATTCGTGAATCGGGTATTTCTACATTAAATCAACAGATTTTTTTCACATGGTTTTTTCATCTGACTCGATTCCTATTAGAGCCAATTTATACGATGCAATTGATTGCGTGCAATTTTCTTTATTCCCTTTTCAAAGTTGCTTCCAAAGTTATGTCTATTTATACGGTGACATTTGTTGCACGAAAACTGAATGTAAATGAAGCAACAAAAGCATATGAGTGCGAAAGAGAAATAACAAAAACATGCACGAAAAACGAAAACCGTGCCTTCTTTGTTACCCCGCTTGCTTCTCTACCCCGTTGGCCACCAAACAACAATTGAACGCAATTATTGCATGCAACAAAGTCACTGTGTAAATTGGCTCTAGTTGCATTGAGCGAGGTTATACTGTATATATTAATTCTAAATATATTAAAATTTTATGTTTTCTAGCAAAAGATAACAAAATTTTTTATATAATTATTTTTTTTTCAGTAAAATGCTGCTTAAATCGTACTGTAATTAATTTTACTACCAGCGGTATGCATCATGTTGGCAATGATGAAATTGTCATTCTATTAGAATTTGAACCACCAGCTTCTAAAGATGATGCTGCATCAGTGGGGGGCCCCTTAATACCCAAGGATATATTTGTACATTTGAATGAAATCTATAATAATGCCGAGTTGGGTAATCCCATACAAGAACTTACACATACCAGTCCGCAGCAAACGAATTTCTTGGGTTCACGAGACTATGGTGGTTTCATATTTATACGACCAACATTTCAATGTATGCAAGATATAATACATCAACAACCGGAAAATCCCTATTTGATTGGTATACTAATACATCGTTATGAGGTGCCGTGGGCAAAAGTATTTCCACTACGTTTAATGTTACGATTGGGTGCCCAATATCGATACTATCCATGTCCACATGTATCGATGGTAAATCGTGAATCAGTTTATGCCGAAATAGCCCAGACAATAATAAACTTTTTGGCAGTAAGTTGATGTAATATAATTTATCATATAATATTTTTTTAAACTTGAGTATTTATGTTTAAGGATTTTCGTAATTATTCTTATACTTTGCCATTTATAAGAGGCATGTATATCCACATGGAAGATCGTCAAACTACGGTGTTAATACCACGCAATCGTTTAGAGGATGTTATTAAGGCCATCAATAATTCCAGTGATCATATTTTAGCTTTTGGTGGTAATTTCTCAAAATCAGCCGATGGTCATTTGGTGTGTATGCAAAATGTTAATGATGATCGTACCGAAATGTATGCTTATTCTACACAAGCTATCAATATACAAGGACAGCCTAGAAAGGGTAATTTTGCTAGAATATTTTAAGAAATGTTCAATTTTAATGTCTACTTTCTAATTTAGTGACTGGCGCTAGTTTCTTTGTGTTGAATGAATCATTAAAAACTACTAGTGGTTTATCGGGTAAATGTAGTATTGTTGAAGATGGTTTAATGGTACAAATATTACCCTCAAAAATGGAAGAAGTACGTAATTCTTTAAAGAATCAAATTGATGTTACCATTATTTGTGGTCCGATCGATGCCGATGAACAACATACCGAAATTGTATGTCTTAAATGGGTTGATAATGATAAAGAATTTAATATTGGGTAAAGATTATTGAAAACAATATTTGGATAACATTTAACTTATAAAATATTTTTGTATTCTTGTTTTAGAGTTAAATCTCCCATTGATGAACGTTTAATGGATGGCATATCTAGCATGCGTGTTCATGCTAGTTTTAATTATTCAAATTCGAATTATGCTATACGTTTAACAGATATTTATGTTGTTAAGGTGGGTGGTATTTGTTAATTTTTTTAATCTTTGATTTGTTAATAATAAGTTTTTTCACTTTTTGTTTAATCTGTTTATTTTTAGTACGATGATTGGTATAATACAAATTCATCGACTATAAGTGCTGCCACTACATCGGATATTACACGTATGACAGAACAAATTGCTCGCAGTACTTCAATGGCTTTAGTGCCCTTCTTAGATCTTTTAGCAGCTAGCAAAAGTACCAAAATTGGTTTAAGAGCTACATTACATCAAGATAATGTAAGTACATTTTTTCTGTTTATTTCATAGGAATTTTATGCATCCTAAAAATATTGTTTTATGCACCCTAATCTAACAAAAAAAAAGGAATATTTATTTTCACTTTCAAATTAAATTTTTTTTTTTGAAGAAAATAAGAATATGTCAAAAAAAAAAACCTTAAGAGAACACCAAGATCCGGCGAGAGGCTTTTTGGTATTGAAACCTGGGTTTTCAATGTTTCAATGGCATATATCTTTATTAAAACTTATTAAATTATTCAATAAATATATTTTCTGTAGAAAAATATAACTGTGGGCTTAGCACCCAATATTTTTCTGATGTCCGGCAAGTCCTAAAATTTAAAAGTATGAAATGTCATTCTGAACCAAATAAAACTAAAAAGTAAATTAGGCTGAAAAATTATAATAAATAATTTTATAATGAAGAAATTAACTTTAGTGGACATATATCTCCTTCACAAAAATAGTTTTGCTGAACATATTTCTTTTAAAAATATCTTATTTAGATGCCAAATCATTTCAAACATATTGCTTTTTAGGTAAAAAACTATTTTATTTGGTAAATTTTTTGACCAGTGCTGGCTGTCGGGTAGATATCTATAACTAATAAAAAGTACCAACAGACTTCCAAATGCCTCCTTTTTCAGAAAAATTAATCTATAGGAACATTTATTAGAATATATTCGTTTCGTTACCTACATATCCCGAGTAGAAATATTTTTTAAATAGTCTTATATAATATGATCCAGTTTTATAAAATTTAATATAGATTTGTATGGTATGATATATAATTAGATATAATTAATTTTTTTTTTATAGAACAGCATATTTCATTATATCTTTTTATGTATGTTATTTGATTAAAAATATATAATTTGATTTGCAGATTCAAATTTAATGTGCTTTCATATAGATTTATGTATGGTGGATTATAAAACTGTATATAATTATATAAAAGTTCCATAACAAAATTATTATTTGCGTGATTATAAACATATGTATCTGGACTTAAATCGACTTTAGAAAATTTTTCAAGAATTTTGTAGTCAATAAAACTTATTTCTGTTTTGTCCTAACATTTCTACATCGTTTACACAAAAAGACATTAGACCCCTTAAATCAGCTTCTAAACATTTTTGCTGGAATTAAAGCTAAACTCAAGTGTTATTCAAGTCATGTTTTCCAATTTCAAGCCTTGATTTATACTTTGATTATACTTTAATTCAATAGCATATTACAGCAAAGCGAATACTGGAACTCAAGTCGACCATTACAGTGAAAATATACTTTAATTCAAGCCTTGAATAATAGTTAAATTCAAGTTCAAACAACATAATAATAACACTTGTATTCAAGCCTAAACTTCAAGTTTAAACAAAGCCATAAAAACACGGTAATGATTGGTTTTGGTGCAATTTATTAACTCTTTTTTTTTTAACATACATACATTTTTATAATTTTAGATTTAATATTTAATATGCAATCTAAACTAAATACTGGTTTCAAAATTTCTTTAAAATTTTAACATTTTTTTAAATATTTTTGAAACAAATTTTAAACCCTTTTGTCGATTTGTATTTGGTTAAGAATGTATTTAGCCATCTCGCACAGGGCCTTAATCTTGATTTTTTTGACGTTCGATGTTTTTTCACTAATCCCTTTTTTATATCTAGAAGCGTAGAAATTTTGTAAAATCTTTCTGAAATAAGACAAAAGATAATCGGGCATGTTCTGGATTTCATTTTTAGGTGAAAGTGAGAATTTCATATTTTTTTCTCAATTTCTTATAGCTTCGTTAAAAATTTTACTGAATTATGATTGGTCATTGAATGCAGTTAATTTGAAATCGCATCAAATAAAACTTTGGAATACAGTGAAATACGTGCCATAAATTTCAATTTTACGCGGATTTGAATACTCATTATTTCCAGAACATGACCGAATGTAAGGACAGAGTTAAGCTTCATATATATGTGGCTTACCTTTTCGTTAAAATCCATGAAAGAAATTCAGATTTTCCAAAAATCCACAGGAAAATTATAAACTTAAACAAATATTTTAATTTTATTTTAAAATATTGACAATAACCGAAAAACACGAAACAAATTATTTTTATATGTATGAACTTGATTTTGACTATAAACAAGCACTTAAAATAAAGCACAATACAAGCAATTTTTAAAGCACTTTGAATATTTAACTTTTCAATGTTTATTGAGCAAATTATATTAATTTCCGTTTGATAAAAGAACTTATTTCATTTGTAACATTAGGCATTTTTACTTCAGCAATTTTTTTTTTTATGAAAAAAAAAACTAAACGTGACATGTCTTTACGTTCATTTCAAGATCATACAAATTTTTTAAATTAAAAATTATTATATTTTGTAATCATACAGAGAATATACAGAAAAAGTTATAAGACACCAGCCGAATGAAAATAATTTTCTGGTCAGCTACGACCTTCATCAACATTCTGCGGGCCTTGTGGTGTTATTGCGAAATATCCTTTAGAGATTTGTGCATTAGAAAAATTCTAAAATAATCAAAAGATGCTTTCACTAATTTTAAGCATTTTTTTAGATGCATTTCCAAATGGGCATTTTTAGCCATAATATCAAGAATACCTGTCAATTTGGTGGAATGAATTACTCAAATTTGTATTGATGCAAATTTCGCTAATATTGCAGCAAGATAATATAAATAGATTTCAAAATGTCCATACCCAGGTTTATAAATTCAAGGATCACTTAAATTTTAGTATTTTAATAAGTGTATGAATATATTTTTGGCGAGGTTTTGTAGGTTATCTAAATTTTTTCCTTTAATAGGTCTGAACGAGGTAATTTTGGGTAAAGTCTGGTAAAATGAGAGTAAGCAAAAAATTCTCTCACAAAACCATAGAAATGCCCAAAATACTGCGAACGCACGAAACCTTATTTCATACCCCAAAATAAACGTCAAATTTATTCATATTAAAAGACAGTTTAATTAATAAATATATTTGAAATGGCAAATATCTACTTACATTTTCAAATCTATTTTTCATTATTAAGAAGGAAAAGTTCTTTATAATAAGTTTTTAGTTAACTTTAATTTTTTTCAAAAATGCAAAACAGCTATTTTATTAGCAACAGCTGATGATTTGAAAATTTTACCATATTACCCAAACAAAAAGTACGGGTAATTTCTGGTAAAATGAAAAACACAATTACTCTCTCATGAACGCTCTCATTTACCCAATTTTTGTTACAAGAAACGCTTTCTGGAAAGATTGGGTTCCCGCGGGCACCCGCGGTAACGTACGTCGAACACACCTAATGTTAGCGAAATTTTAAAAGCAATCATATGGTATTATTTGAGGATTCTGTAGCTATAAGACGCCGTATTAATTTTGCTCGCCGGTCTTTTTAAGCAGACGTTGTGGCTTTGAACATAAAGGGCTGAGAATGTGTATGGTTAAAGCTATGAAATTTCTTAAAAATTTGTTTAAACTAAATTTTGTAAAACTTATAGTGTACCAATTGAATTAGAATCACTTTTTGAGTATTTAACGGTATCAGTCTGTCCGTGTTTCTGTCTGTCTGCCTGACATTCTGTCTGTTTACAGGTCGCAAATATAAAAATAATGGCCCAAAGAGAAAAGCTTTTGAATTTGTTCATATTCAGACCTCTACTTCTCATAGAAAAGTCTTTTCTTAATTTGCCTTAATAGGAATTTATGGATCACAGTAGATATCTGGTAGAAATTTGGGATGTGAATGTTAAATGGGACCATAAATCACGCCTCTAAATTTTCTTTCTGGAATATGCATAAATCAACTTTAATTAAACTAAAGGTCGCATTAATTGGCCCAATGACAAATTTACTAAGCATCCGCACAAATTCACACCCACCTCCCATATAAAGGTCCTATCTAAAATTGGCTTAAGACACAGAAAATCGAAGATATATGATATTGGACCATAAATCATGACACAAAAACTAAAGAATATCGGATCATATTTGGAGCTAGTCCCACCACGCCAAACCCACCTTTCCTGTTGTTCTTGCTTAAATTAACTTTTTCGGCCATTTTGTTGAAATTTATCTCAATTTTTTCCGCCTTGTTCCTAAAAAAAGAATCAGGACTCTACCCGTAGTTTGGATTGCTTCCCGAAAAAATACCTAAATTAATCTTGGTGTAGGGTTTCATATGCACGACTTTAATCTTTTTTGTTACTAGTTTTTAACAAATTTTTACATAGCTTGCACAGTAGTATTAATTTTTTTTCATTTTCATTTAAGTTTACTTTATCAAGACATTTTCATAATTTCACATCAGGTTGATGTGTGTGTATGTTTTTTTTGTTTCTCTACTATACTCCCTAAAACTCTTATTTACTTTTCTAGGTTTGTTATGAAGCTGGAGCACGTGGTTCAAAATTACCACCACTGTATATGAATGCAATGGATAACCATTTAATTCCTACTCTGCATAGCATTTCTTCAGGCATTGAAGAAGCAATAATATTAGAATTAATATTTTACATATTAAATGTTTAGTAAATTGTTAATAATACTTACACATGCAACAACAACAACAAATGCGATACAACAACGATTCTCTCTTAAACAATATTCTGCCTATTAAACCTCTCTAGAGATGTTTTAACTTAAAAAATTGAATTAATATCTAGAGGTTTTTTTGAAATGGCTGCTTTAAAAAAAAATAGATTTGAAATTGTTGCAATAGACAACAAGGATAGAAATATAAATATATAATTTTAAGTTAATGTTGATGGTTTTTGTTTTTTCGCAATTGTTAATTAATATTTGAATTTACACATAGAATGTGTATTTTAGAGTTTTAGTTTTTTTTCCTAATTTTTTTTTCGCACTGAATATATAGACTCACTCTATTTGTCATTTGTTTGGGGACTATTAATTAGTAACTAATTTTTAGTAATAACTATAGAAATGTATTATAAAACAGAATGCATATTTACTTTTATCATTGTTTAATAAAATAAATATAAATATATATATTTTTTTTTTTCATTTTAAAAATTTCAACAAAATATATTCTACTACATAATACTAATATATAATCAATAAAGCAAAGTACCTTTAATTACAAATTAAATCAAAATATATTACAAGTGTTTTTTTTTTGTCTCTTTTTTGGCAACATTTTTAAAATTTTGTTTCTAATCCAACATTTTTGAAACGATTGTACAAATGATATTTTAATCAATCAAAGTTGACTCGGAATGGTCAAGTTAAGAACGTTAAGGTAAATTGTGTATCAAACAAGAAATCTCTTGTGTTCATCTAAATAGGCTCCATAAATATTTGAATATTATTTTATATTTATAAACATTTCCATATTTGTTTGCCATTATCCCACAACTGCATCTTTTTTGTTGCTCCAAAATTAAAATTCAGTTTATTTGATTTTTTTTTGTTTAAATAAATTACTTTATTTACTTACAAAATGATTTGTGAATATTTTTTCAATACAAAAAGATGTGACTTAAAATTTACACATTTGCTTCATTTTAATAATTTCCAACTCTTCATTTTATTACATCTTACAATTCCCTTTTCTTTTCTTGTTTCATAAATACAAATATTTATATTATTTTAAGCTAGATTTTTGTTTAACAACTTAAATGTACAATGTTCTTAGCAGCTATTATAAAAAAAAAAGAAAACTCAAGATGATTCTTTAAAAAATGAGAAAATTTAAACCAAAAAGAAAAGTAATAAAAAGAAAAAAAAAATGGTAAGAAAAATTTGAAAAAAATATGTTGCTACTACTCTATCTAAGAGTAGAGTGTTAAAAAGTTTTATGTATGCAATAATAATAATAATATTAACTTCTTTAAAATAACTTAAATTAGACCATCAAATTAAAATTATATTAAAGAAATGAAGTTGAAAGTTAGAGATGGAATTTTGTGTTTATTAACTACTTTTACAGTTCATCGTGTTTGGGACCCGAAAATTCATCATGAGAAATGAAACCATTTTTGTCCTTATCTTCATGTTGGAAAATTTCTTCTACTAATTTATCATTTTCTTTCAACATATTTTTCAATTCATCAGAATCACCACCTTCAACGGCAGTCATTTGTTTCCTTAAATATTCACTGACCTAAAGAGTTTTATTAAAGAAAGAAACATAAATATTACAAATATCAAAATAGGTTTCAAAAAAATATAGTATAAAGAAAAAGGATCTTTAACAGAAAGTGCTTTAAAATGTTTTCTATGATTAATGTGAGTAAGAAAATGTTAGTATATTTTATTAATTCTTATTATTTAGATAGTAACTAAAAGCCATCACACCCTTTTATGATTGAAACAAATTATGAAATAAAAAAAAAAAGTGCGATCCATACATAATCGTTTACCTCTTCGCGGCTCAATTGCTTGTCGCCATTTTCATCGATTTCTTTAAAAACATTTGTGGTGGGTGGGCTGTTGCTAATGTTGATGAGTTCAACATCAAAGATCAAAGTTGCCTTGGGTGGGATGACATTACCGGCACCACGATCACCATAACCCAATTCTGGGGGAATGGTCAATTTACGTTTTTCACCTAAAAATAATCATAAAAAAAAACAAACGGTGATTTAATATATTTAAACGAAATGTTTCTTAATTACTACATGACTGTTGTTTGTGTTTTTCACTCAAAAAACTTTTTACCAATAACTACATGACAATTTTTTGTGTAGTTACCAGTTTTTAACTGTAATTGCAGTTGTTTTTTATTTATTAAAAAAACAGTCTACAAAAAGTACTGCATTTCCTAAAAGTTGTTTTTAATATTGTATTATAATAAACAATTACCCACACAGTACTTTTGCACTAAATTTAAGTTAATTTTTGTTAGTTCTTAATAAAAAAATGAGTTTTTAAAAATTCTTGTTTAAATAATAATATTGACAATAGCGTAAAGGATTTACAGATTGTTTTTGTAATCGAGACAAAATTAAAAAAAAAAAATTAACTGAAAAAAATAGTTTTTAATAGTTTTTACTGAAAAAATTCAGTTTAAAAATTTTGTAGTACAAATTTTACAGTTTTATTATTGCATATTTTTAACAGTCGAAAATTACTAACTTAAATGTACAATGTAAATACAATTGACTATTTCTGAAATACAATTGACTATTTCTGAAATACAATTGACTATTCTAAAATACAATTGATGATTTCTAAAATACAATTAACTATTTCTGAAATACAATTGACAATTTCTGAAATACAATTGACTTTTTCTAAAATCCAATTGACTTATTCTGAAATACAACTGACAATTTTTGAAATACAATTGAGTATTCTGAAATACAATTAACTATTTCTGAAATACAATTGACTATTTCTGAAATACAATTGACTATTCTAAAATACAATTGACTATTTCTGAAATACAATTGACAATTTCTGAAATACAATTGACTATTCTGAAATACAATTGACAATTTCTGAAATACAATTGACTATTCTGAAATACAATTAACTATTTCTGAAATACAATTGACTATTTCTGAAATACAATTGATTATTCTAAAATACAATTGACTATTTCTGAAATACAATTGACAATTTCTGAAATACAATTGACTATTCTGAAATACAATTGACTATTTCTGAAATACAATTGACAATTTCTGAAATACAATTGACTATTCTGAAATACAATTGACAATTTCTGAAATACAATTGACAATTTCTGAAATAAAATTGACTTTTCTGAAATACAATTGACAATTTCTGAAATACAATCGACAATTTCTGAAATACAATTGACAATTTCTGAAATAAAATTGACTTTTCTGAAATACAATTGACAATTTCTGAAATACAATTGACTATTCTGAAATACAATTGACTATTTCTGAAATACAATTGACTATTCTGAAATACAATTGACAATTTCTGAAATACAATTGACAATTTCTGAAATACAATTGACAATTTCTGAAAAACAATTGACAATTTCTGAAATACAATTGACAATTTCTGAAATACAATTGACTATTCTGAAATACAATTGACTATTTCTGAAATACAATTGGAAAAGGTGTATATTCGTATGTTGTTTTTACTACATTTGTCAGTTGATTTTAAACAGTTAAAATAACTTTATTTTGCATTTGATTTAAAGGCAAATGTGTTGTACACCTTTTCAACTGCAAATACAGTACTGTCGTTTGGAGTTGTTTCTACCTGCATAATTTCGTGAGTGTAAAGATTTCTTAAGTCCTGCCAAACCAAATATTCGTTTTCGACCAAAACGATTGGCAACTATTCGGCATTCGTCAAAAATTTTAATCGAATAATTATTGAAACTTTCTTAAATTTATTTTATACCATAAAAAATATATCTGTGGACAAAATCATTTATTTCAAAATGAAAAACACCTTTACCGTTGCATAAAACTTTCTTATGATGTAAAATAAGATTTATTTCCTTCATTCCAAAAAAGAGTTTTCTCAAAAATAAAAACTAAAAAAAAAAGTTATTAGAAATTTTGTAACTTAAGTCGGCTTGTTAAAAGAAAAAATTTTTTTTTTAAATCTTAAGTAAAAACAAATTGTTTTCTAAAGAATATTTAAGAATTCGCTTATCTTTCCAGTATTTATTGTACAATCATAAAAAAACGTTACAATTTATTGCTTTCTTTTTAAAATTTAGTTTTTTTGCATGAAAAAAGGCGCAGTAGTAAAAATTCCTAAAATTACATACATGAAATAAATAAGTTCTTTTGTCAAACGGAAATTAAACAATTTTGGAATAAGTTGCTTTCAGGGGTCTCTCATACAGAACATGCGTATACAAAAGTTTTATTGACTGCAAAAATCTTCTTAACTCCACTATTGTGAAAAATTTTAGTGCTCTTCCATCACAAAATTTGCAATGAAAAGAATTTTGGAACTGCTTATTGGGTATGTATGCACTCACAATATTATTTCGTTAAAAACAAATTAAAATACATATTAAACTAATAGAAAATACAATCAAAAAGAGGACTACTGATTGTTCATTATATTCAATCCATTTTGTTGTTTATTTTCAATCATTGTTTAATAATCGACAAAAGTAAAAACAATAGAAAGTCGTTTAAA
The DNA here is from genome assembly GCA_949748255.1 of Eustalomyia histrio. Taxonomy (NCBI): domain Eukaryota; kingdom Metazoa; phylum Arthropoda; class Insecta; order Diptera; family Anthomyiidae; genus Eustalomyia; species Eustalomyia histrio. The sequence continues at coordinate 4,752,493 of OX456527.1, read as the reverse complement.
ATAACCATCAAATTTTGACTGACAAAAAGTAAGAAAAAACTACTTTTGTGGTTTGTTTTTCAAATTGTAAGTTTTTTTATTTGTATGTAATTACAAAACAGAACACAACACATCCAGATGTATATATTTTTATTGGCTTTTCGTGTATGTATATTTGAATAATTTCTTATAATTTTTATTGAAATAATTTTGTATATATACAAACTATTTTGGTAAAAAACAAAAGGAATTATATGAATTTCTATTTTTTGAAGCAGAAAACATAAAATTTTACATTTAACTGAGAATATCAACTCCTACTGAATGTCTGTAAATTTTTATAGTTTGTTTTTTGAATGACTGATTCAAATAGTTAAAAAATATATTTCTATGAATTTCAATTGATTCTTCATTTAAAAACAAACTTTACGTATTACTTTTTAAATAACTACAGTCGGTAACGGAAAATATATTGTGAGTGTGAGTTTATATATTTCCCCAGTTGACCAAATGGTCGTAGACGACATTGTCTTTGACGAATTATGTAAGACATTTTTAAATTTGTCCCCTGTCGCTTAAGTAAGCTTAAACGATGATGTGTAAGAAATCTCCGATAAGCTAGACACACACGCTAAATTTGTGCGAGTGATTTGTTCGTGTTCGACGTCTTGTCAACTTCTTGTGATTTGTTCGATGTGTTATTGAGCTTGTGTGCGAATATTAGACAATTTTTTGTATTTTAGTTTACAATGAGACGTCAAAAGTGTATGTATTGCGGAGATTGATAGCAAGCTAAAAATAAAGTTTATAGTGTTCTGGAGTTGTAATATTTATATTTTTTTTTTAATAATATTACATAATAACGCCTATTTCTTTTTAAAATTCGTTCACTTGCTCCTTTTAATTTTCTTTACCCCGTTTGGCATCAAACAAGAATTGCGGGCAATAATTTTATGCAAAAAAATCACCGTGTAAATTGGCTCTTAAGCGAGAGATGTTTTTTTTTTTTTTTTGATATTCGTATTTGCTTAAGTAGGCGACTTCCAAAGTATTTTTTTTACCTGTATGACAAATATTTCAAAAAGGTGGCGTCCAAATAAAATTCATTTTGAAATTTGTAAATTTCACATTTTTTAAGCCAATGTTTTACCCGTTTAATATGACATTGGGCCGTTTGGACATTGGGTGCCATCAAAATCAAAGTGAACCACACCGAAAACCTTCCTTGTTTCTAAAACTTTAAATAAAACTGTGGTTTAACTTTTTTCTTTCAAGAATCTGTTAATTTCAACAAATCTGATTCTAAGAAATGTTTCTGTCGATGCTAAAGACATACACTCAGAGAAGTATTGCAGTTACTTCCAGTTATTCCTGTCCTCTCTTTGATTGTATTTTCGATGAATTTAATATGTATTTAATATTGTTTTTAACAAAGTATTATTGTGAGATAAGTCAGCAGGTCTAAATGTTAGAAAAATTTCAAATGTTTTCTCTATTGTTTTTACTGCATTTGTCAATTGCTTTTAAACAGTTAAAAAATCACTGTATTTTTCAGTTCATTTAAATAAAATTGCAGTTATTTGAACTGCCATTTATTTTGCTGATTTTGCCGACATAATGGGTACGTTCGTACGGTAGTTGCACATCACTGCAGCATAATAAAAGTAAAACTTTCAAAAAATCATCACTTGGCAGCACTGATTTACGTCAAACGTTTTTTTTTTTATGCAAACAATTGACAGTGTTGCCGCGAATTTTTGCAACTATTTCATCATTAAAGTTTCTGATGAAATATTGCGAAATCAGTTTTCTTTTTCGTGTTTATTTATTTTTAGTAATTAAATGTTTTATCTTTCTATTATTATTTTTTTTATTATAAGTTAACAAAAAGTTCTCATTTTACCATCAAGATTTTCAATAATATTTGTTAATGTTATTGCGGTGATCATATTTTTATCTTTTGTAAAACGTTGTATAAAGCAAACTGTGCAGTTGTTGAGCAGTAGCAAATCATCTGCAACAGATGATCACGCACCAGCAACAAAAATTGGCATAAATGCCGCAGTGATGCACAAATTTTTTGCATTTACGAACGTACCCAATACTCTTATTATTTTAAATGTAGTTACCTTCCTTGAGAAACCTGTTTGTTTTAAGACTTGCTTGATACTTAAGTAAACCAAAGGTTTTCTTAAGAAATCATGGCTTGACTGAAATCAGCTGGTCGCACGACCGGGAAAAATGGCGATTGTTTGAGGTAAAGGAATTGTTCGATCCTCAGTAAAATTAGAACCTAAATGAAAGCGCCAAACAAGCCGAATTTCAGGATTTTGTTCTACTATTGGACATGAGTCAGTTGTGAAAAGTATCTTCTTTTCAGATTCTTCTTTTTCAACCTAACCTTCCTTGTAGTAAGTTATCATTTAATAAGTACACTGATAATAATCCATGCATGAAAATACAAAAATGTAAAATAAACGAAAAATAGTTAATTTTACAAAAGTTTTACAATTTCGTATTTGTATGCCACGATTTTTATGAGTACAAGCTTAAATTAAAGTTTTTAGTTCTATGTATTTGTTTTACTTACCTACACACATATCAACTAAACCTTGATCCCATCCTTTAATGACTTGACCAGCACCCAATTGGAAGGTAAAAGGTTGATCACGATCCAAACTAAAAAAAAAAAAAGAATAGAAAATTCATATTAAAACATTGCTGCAAAAGCATACACTTCAATTTTATATAAAAAAAGAACAGGAATTCAAGAGTCCTTAAAATAAAACCTTTAACAAGAGCTCTCTTCAACATATGAAACACTTCAGTTTTTAACGTTTGCTGTATAATTTGTACCGCTCGTTTATTACTTTAAATTGTGTGAACAATCCATCATTTGGGAAAAAAAAAACATAAGGAAATGATGATACAATAATCATATGGTGGCATATATTCACGGGTAACATCGTTTTTGTTTTTTTTCCTAAGCTACTAAGGGGAATTTATGTTTATTTAAATATTTATAAACCTTTCTAAACAAGATATATGGTGGTATTTAAAAAAACAAAGATGAGGATTTTATTTACATTTATTTTTTTTCAAAATCCTATTTATGCATTATTAATTATATTTTTAATGTAATTTTTATTATATAAAATTTAATTTTATATATTTTTCTTTTGCTTTAAGAAATGGAGAAAGAAATATGTTGTAATGCAAAACCAAGTTGTCACAATATTTGCGTTAATGTTTAGCTAAATAAATGACACACGGGGGTAAATAAAAAATTATTATCATAACTTGCAACTTATCACAAAAGGGAGTTGTAAATGTTGCTTGTATCGTACATATTATTTGTACACTCATGTCTCTTAAGGATAAATATAAAAAAAATAAACATTTTGTTTACAAGAATTTTCTTTAAGATTTTGCAAAATACGTACACTGCCTTTTGACAGTCTTAGTACACTAGAGGTACAATTTGTTTCCCTGTAAAAAATATTGTCTCTTTCTAAGGCAGAGTAACTAAAGTTCGTCTTAACCATTTACTTTTATTTTTACAAAGTGCTGTGTTAAAATTGCCAACACACTCACAAAAAATTGTCTGTAATGGCAACTGAAAATTTTGCTGTTATTACGGGAAATTTTGCTAATTTGAGCCCAGCGGTATTTTTTGCTAATCTTAGCAACACAAGTCTGCTGACGTGTAGTACAATGAAACTTGTAGAAAAATTAGCTGCCGCTACTAAATTTTTGTAAAGTGGAATTTAAAATCTGTTTGCTAAAATCAGCAAAAAAAATTTACTAAATATTATTAATATTAGTACAAAATTAAAATTTTTTTTATCGAACATCAAAATTTTTTTTATTTTATTTATTTTTTTTTTCAAAAAATATTAAAAAAAAAAAACAAAGACTTCAAAATTGTAAAAAAATAAACGAATTTATCATTTTGTTTTAATTTCTTTTTGAAAAATATCTAGTCAATGTGAATACAATTGTGTTGTGCAATTACCTTGGCTACCGGGTTCTTCGATATGCAGTACACTTGTATGTAAACCTTTGCTTATAAATGCCTTAATGAGTCCAAGTGGGGCAATCTATAATTAAAGGTGAATTATAATTACTCGGGTTAGAGCAATTATAATTGTAGGGTTTTGGGAGATAAAAAAAAGGGGGGTGATTAGGTTGTGGTTTCTGGTTCCTTTGGCATCAACGGGCTTACCCCTTTTATTAAGCGTTCCCTTTGCAAATAATGATTCAACTAGGGATTTACTTCTGGTATAATTCAGTTTTTATTTTAATAATTTGGGTTGATTAACTGATCGCTTAGGCGGTTCTTGTGAGACTCAAAGACTTATTGTTTTAAAAGATACAGCAATACATAAACTTTGACTCGCTTTTAATTTCCAATAAGTCTTTGCGGCGAAAACTAAATTAAGTGCTGCCATACAGTTTGAAATGCTTATATTAATTGTTATTTAATGATTAATATAAAAATTATAATTTGGGGTAAAATTCATGAATTATAATTTAAGTGTCCAAATTAGTTTGGACACAATGTTTTTTTACTTTTAATGACCTTAAATTTTAATTGTTTTTAGGGCTGATTTTAGAACAAAAAAAAACTTTATTGCTATTTTAAGTAGATGTACTATTTTTAAACATGAGTTGATATATTCCCTTCCGATCCCTTTTTGTAATCTATGGAACATTTTAAGGCAATTTAAGTTTGTAGGTGTAAGTTTAAATTAGAAATAACATTTCCTTCAATATCCCCTTTTTAAAATTAGTAAATTTCTTTGCAAATTTTAGAAAATCGGTTTTCAAAAATTTGTAAAATGATTTTTGAAGTTAGCAACAAAAAATTGTAAATATTCTGTAAAAATTCTGTAATTTGTAAAATGTAAATAACAAAAAGATTTGCTAAATAATATTTTTTTTTACTTAAAATCAGTACAAAAATAGTAAAGTGGGATTGAAAACCATTTACAAATTTTTCTACTAACTTTTTTTTCTGAGTGCAAAAACTTAGTTAATTATTAGATGTCTTCAATTTAAACATAAAAATAAACAAATTTTACATGTTTGCTGCCTGCCAGCAAAACATCATTATTTCAAGCAAAAAAAAAAATAAAGCCCAAACCTTACGATTATCACTTTACCAAAAAGTTTACAAACCAGCCTCCCAATGCAACACTTTAAAGTTACCAAAGTTACACTAGCAACATTTCTCTTCTGTTCAAACAAACACGAGTGAAGTGTAAATTTTTTTATTCACGCTTTTTTTAACAGCAAGTGGAGGAAATAAAAAAGCAAATACTTGCAGCGGTTTTAAATATTTTATATGCCTTCCTCTGGGGCTTGGTAACAATTCAAAAAATTGTATACTATTTACAACAACAATAAGAACAACAGGAATATCAGCAATTGTAGTAACAAATGAGAAGCTTAACTAACGATTTTCATACAATGATGAAGCGTTTTAAAGCATAACATAATGTTTTTGTGTTTGGCAACAAAAAAAAAATAAATAAAAATCTCCTGTGAGGATAAAAATAACAAAATATTATAGAAATAACTACATGCAACAACAAAAAAAAAAATTAACTTCAAATGTCATAGTACAGGGTGACACAAAAACATTCACCAAAAATATTCACATCCCATTTTGTTGTTTATATTCAATCATTGTTTGATAATTGATTGAAAGTAGTAAAATCAATCGAAAGTCGTTTAAAATAATCATCAATTTTTAACTGACAAAACGTTAGAAAAAAACAATTTTTGTAGTTTGTTTTCAAATTGAAAGTGTTTTTTTATTTGTATGTAAATACGAATACACAACACACACATACGTTCATATTTTTCTTTTCTATCTTTGCAAAAAGAAATTATTTGCATTTCTAATTTTACATTTAACAGAAAATATCAACTCGTCGGCTTAATATGCAAACGTGCTAACTCCCTTTAAGCACATTTTACAGGAGAGACAAAAAACTTCTTATATTTCATATATGAATTTTTTTCATATTTGTGTTTTTTAAATTATAATACTGCCCATATTGCCGCAAAAAAAACAGCTGTATTGGAGTTAGTAACAAACACTGAACTAATAATGTACTGGATTTAGCAGTTTTTTTTTTCAAACCTTTTTACACACTTCAAGACTCAAATTTAAGAAAAACTACATGCTGGTCAAAGAGGCCTATCTTTCTCTACCACACGGCATACCACACGGCATCAAAATCTCAATTTACTTAAAATGTGGATTTAGCAGGTTTGCACATTAAGCCGACGAACTTCTACTGTGAGTCTGTATTTTTTATAGTTTGTTTTTTGAATAACTGATTCAAATAGTTAAAAAATATATTTCTATGAATTTTACTTCATTTAAAAACAAACTCTTACGTATTACTTTTCAAATAAACTACAGACGGTAATGGAAAATATATTTTGAGTGTAAAACTAAAAAGACTAAAAAGTTTCTACTTTTCCCGGGCTGTAGGTATCAGTTCACTTATCTCGCCAGAACACTTCCAATGGTAATATCGATAGCAGAATGATACAAAACCCACATTCCGACGATACTTCAATGAGTCAATAGAGCTGGAAGCCCTACTGTCATTAATGAGTGCCGATGCCCTTCTTTGTACACGGTCCACAAGCTTCAAAATAGACTGAAGTTGCTGCCCTTATATGGCAGTTGTATTTCAACTTCGATTGGATATAAGTGGTGTAAATAGTAAGGAGATCGGATGGAGTGAAATATTTTTTATACCGGTTTAGGAAGCAAAGGCACTTAAATGCTTCCTTCGTCACTTCAAATACGTGCTTGTTTCAATGGACATCACACTGATTTTTCATGCCTAGAACATCAAATGTATCAGATTTCTCAATACTGGCATCACCCAAATTTACTGATGACATTGACGACCCGACAGCCCTATGGGTCAACATACAACATTGGGTTTTATTAGTATTAAAATCAACTCTATTAGCTAGATCCCACTCGAAGATTGTCAAAATGTGACGATTGAGTCAAGGACCCTATAAAACAGGATGAACAAACTACAAAATTTTTAGCCAAATGGTGCGACTATGAAAAAAATCTTAGTCGATTTACAGAAAAACTTAGCTGCTAGCAAGGGTTGTACCAATTCAAACACACAATCAATGTACTTGCGCTAAAACCCTTGCTAGAGGCTAAGTTATTCTGTAAATCGGCTAAGAATTTCGTGGTCTCGACTAAGAATTTTTTCGTAGTCGCACGATTTGGCATCACGGGTGGCTAAAAATTTGGTAGTTTGTTCATCCTGGTTTATAGAGTCCTTGATTGAGTGTGTCATTTATAATATGCCTTTTGCCCCCCAATCTCCAAAAGGCTTGGCCTAGAATCGAAGGAAAATGAGTGACAAATGTTGCTGTCATCAGCGAAAGAGTAGATAGGGTTGAAAGTTTGATCAAGTAGATCATAAATAAAGATGATAAAAAGAGTGGGAGAAAGAACCAAACTTGCGGTACTTCTGAATTAAGCTGAAACTCGTGGGATGAAATCCCATTTACAACAACACGTATAGTGCGATCTCTGAGAAAGCTCGCAATAAATCTAGAGAAGTCATTACTAATATTAATAATGTTTTAGCGAAAATATCGATTTAATAAATCGTTGTTTTCTTAGGACATGGACATGATTCGGCACAGCAGAATTTATTTATTTTCTATTGTTTTGCATATATTTTTGAACATTATATTAGTCAAGTGGATGCAGGCATTGTTGATCATCATTTGGACTCTTTTTGTTGCATTTTCCATTGCTCTGGAGAGAACTTCGGGCTATAAGTTCTCGCACTCTTGTAGGATATTCTCTTTGAGGGCTACCAGAGTTTGTGACTTTACAAAACTCCAAAGAAAAACGTCTGGAGGGATTTAATCGGCCGATCTTGCTAGACATTGCAAATCATCAAAGGAGTCATTAGAGGACGCGGAATCGCATCCTTCAAAATGTTTATTTAAGACCCGTGACACCTACGTCGTAAATGACGCATTATGTAATGACTTTGAGTGGATGTAATGGCTCTACGTGGATTAAAAGTGCCCCAGAAGCGCAAATTTTGTTTGCGTTACCATTCAGATGAGAATGGGTCACATCCCTCATGATAAATTTGGACAGACATAATTATTCACGTGTATTCCGCGTTATTGAGGTGTATGAAGTTCCATGGGTTGTCGTCGTGTTTTCTGTATCTTTTTACTTTAAAAATATTTAAACAAAACTGACAGTTGCCATCATTTGAAAATAGCATCATCCAATAGGGTGATACATTATGGGTCACCTTGTATATAATTCTTTTCCAAAAGAAAAAAAAAACTGAATAGACGACTAACACTTTAAATAAATGCGTTTATAAAAAGACACTAAAACAAAACAAACATCATATAAATGTTGTTCAAGTTTTCACAGGATTTAGGAGGGTTAACATCCTTACACACACACACACATACTTGAGCAATTTTCAATATGTTATGCATTTTTATCTGTGTAAATATATATTTTTACCTTGAATTTTTTATTGTATATATTTTTTTTACAAATATTTTTCTGTTCCGCCGCCACTTGTTTCAATGTGAAAATTTTATAAACATGACACTTGGCTTCCGTTTTTCATCTCTCTCTCTCTGTTTGGCTGCGTGCATGTGTGAATGTATGAGTGTTTAAAAGATTAGCTGGTGATGATGATGATTCCATAAGATGTTGTAGGAATTTACCTTCAACGGAATTTATTACGTATGTTTTATACTTCTTATGCATACATATGTTTATATTTTTCTGTTTTTGGTTTTTCATATTAGATTTTTATTGAGCACTTTACTTACAAATGCATATCTAATTTTATGCGTATTTGTGTTTATTTTTGCTATCACAAAATCTAGAGCTTTATTGTTGTCAGACAGTGTAAGTTGAGTATATGAGAATTTATGCTTTTATATTAATACCCGTATCACATTTTATTAGGCGGATATCAGAGACATTGATTTATGATCATCAAAATGATAATTGTTAATTTTTATTACTCTTTTTTTTTTAATACAATTATGAATTTGTTAAATATTCAATTCATAATAACAGATATTTTAATGGCGGAAATTGTACAATGTTTATTTTACATCAAATCTATATCTTTACAAAGAAAATAAGATGTTATTTAAATGAATGCATGGATAAATTGCAAAGTAATGACACAATGTTATTGTTTCAATAAAACTCTGATATACAGTAGTGATCAAAACATTTGGAACTGAGATCGCATTTTAACTTTTCATTAATTAATTTTCTCCAAATCACATTTCGTTACTAAAATTTATTTTTTTTTATATCATGATACATTGTTTTTGTTAAAAATATATATATAAAAAAAAAAACAAATTTCGTTAAAGTAAAACAACAAAAAAATTAATTTTAAAAGATGTATTCAAAATGCAGCTGTTCTAAACATTTGCAATTCTTATTACTCTTACTCTTAACTATACTATTAACACCATTTAATGTTAGGAAATAACGGTAATCGTATTCCTTTTATTAATTGGTGATTTAGATCTTTGCATATTATCAAAAAAAAAAAAACTCTTCATAATTATTTTGCTATAAAAGTTTTAATAAGATATTGGAAGCATTAACATCGAAAGAATTACTTTTGTGAAAAATGGCAGGAAACAAATCAATTCCGATTTCAAGGTCAAAGTTTTAAATCACTTTAAAATGGACTTTCTCAAAAACACATTTCCTTAAAATATTCCGTTTCAAAATCAACAAGTTGTCGCATTGTGGTAACATCCATACAACTCACAAAGGAGGAAGATCCCGTTACTGTAAGAGAAGACAGATCGATAAGTTCGTGACTTTTGGAACTTTCCTCGTAGTAATATGAAATGCAACTCTGCTGCCATCATGTACCACCTGTTCATAGACTACTGTAAAATTGTGAGCAAGTTCCGACATTTACTTTGCGTTTAACAGCAGGATTTTTCGAGGTCCATAAAATATGCATTTTTTTGATTAATAATTTCATCGTTGGAGCTAAATCTCTTTCCACAGAGCCATTTCTTTAGGTTTGGAAATAGGAAATAGTCACTGGGGGCTAAATACGGAGAATAAGGCGAATGATGAGGCAATTCGTAGTCTACTTCATGCAGTTTTGCCATGGAAACTAAGCTGTCACACGATTCCGTTGGTGGTCGATTGTGAGCAAACGCGGCAGCCATCTTTCGGAAAGCTGTCTCATGTGATCATTCAAAATTGAAACCACTGAGCCATGTGAGATGCCTATGTCTTACACAATCTATCGCACAATCAATCTCCGATCGGCCAACACCATATCGTGAATTTTTTCCAATTGTTTTGGCTGTAGAGACCTCAACTGGGCGTCCAGAACGTTCGGCATCTTCCATGCTTGTAAGGCCACAACGAAAGTCAGTAAACCACTTTTTTTACCATTGAAATCGATAGTGCAGAGTCCCCATAGCATTTATCAAGCTTTTCCTTGGTTTGATTAGCGTTTTTTTTTCCATAAAAAATAATGTTTAATGAGAACTCGAAATTCACTTTTTTCCATTTTTAAAAAAATCCACGAGGTTGTATGTTTTGAACAGCTGTTAAACGCAAAGTAGTCTATTATAAGGTGGTACTTGATGGGAGCAGTGTTGCATTTCATATAACTACGAGGGAAGTTCGAAAAGTCACGGACTTATTGATCCGCCCTCGTATACTTTAATAAATTTCTGTTGAAATTTACCCAACTTATAGTAGTCCTACTATAAATTGGGTAAATTTACTATGCGTAAAGTACACACATTATGCCTACGTCGGTACACACATAATGGGTAATTTTACATTTTATATAAAAAATGCGTATATTTACCAAAGCATGGTTTAAAATAAACTGTAGAAAAATATTTTTTTTTAAAAAAATAAATTTATTATATGTATGTTATAAATACAATACATAATATATTCTGAATGGGTATGTGCTCTCATGATGGTCATCTTGAATTTAAATTCACAATATTCACAAATATTATATTTATAAATTTTTGAATAATTAATTTTCATTTTTAGCTTTTTTTTTATTTTTTTTAATATTTTCCAATTTACAAATGTCAAAATATTTATTATCATTCTAAGTTAGTATATTTACAAAATTTGTGCGTAAAATTTTAATTTAAAAAAAAAATAATACTAATTTTAGGCACAAAGTGTTTAATTTTAAGCACATTATGTCTAAAAATACTTCTTGTGTGTATTATTGTATATGAAAAAGTGTAGAAAACATTTTTAGACATTTTCTGTTTATATTTACCGAATTTTCGTAATATTACATAAAACTTTACCCATTTTATTGTAGTACATTAAACATTTTGTAGAGTGTAGTTGCAAATGTTTTTAACACCACTGTATTTTGTATTGCAGGCCATTATTCTTAAATTATTCCTTAAAAATATTAAGGCCATGTGCGTGGTGGCTAAATAAATAATTGACAAAAGGTTTTGAAATTTCTTTAAAAAAATATTTGAAAAAATTTTTAAATTTCATAAAACTTTGGAAACCCGAATTTAGTTTAGATTTTATTTATCCAGTTTGCAACCACCCCAAATATTAATTAAGAAATTGTTAGATTCGATATTATAATTTTATTATTACATTGATTTGCAATAAAGTTTAAATTTTAACAAAAAAAAAAGTGTTGATTCTGCTACGACTTTCTTTTTGTATTTCTTATAATTTTTTTAAACTGCCTGGTCGCCATTTTTGGAACAGGTTGCGTATGAGTTATGTAAATTAAAAAAAAATATTCATTTTTAGTTTCAGCCATCTGAAACACTTGTTTTTTTTTCAAAAAACTTGAAATTTATTGTATGTTGTACAATGTTAAAGTGACCCTACAACGCAAAAAATAAAAATGAATTACAGGTGTATGGAGTACAACTTCAACATAGTTTGCATAATTAACAACAGCAACGAAAAACATGAAATCCTTAAACCATTTATAAATTATTTAACACCGGCAAAAGGATTTGGTCACGTTTTACAGGCTTTTATTATACACTCATACATATTATATCCTTTCGCTATCTATTCAACCAACAACAACTAAAGCAAAAACAATTTAACGCTGTTTATGAACACTAAAACAAATGAAACAAAAACAACAACGAGAAAAAAACATTAGAAGCACGTGCTTCCAAACAAATGAGTGGATAAATTTCAACATATAAAATGATGATGAATAAGACAAAAAAGCAAAAAAAAGAAAAACTCCAGACAAGACAAACAAATTCAACAGAATTCAACTGCAATTGAAAAGAAGTGAAATAATAAGACAACCAAACTGGAAGGGATTCACGTTCTTAATTCTATACAGTACTTCACTGTGGTCTATTGTCTATTTGTTCCCTTTATTATTTTTTAAGGCAACAAGTTTTTTGTTAAAAAAATACTTTTACATTTAAATGAACTCTTCTTATCTTACCAACCTTACGGTTTTATTTATTTGTTTATTAATTAACATTTAAATGTGACCTGAAAACCTAAATTTTCTTTTGTTGTTTGTTTTGTAAATAAATTATAATTTATCTATGAATTCATAACTCTTTTTTGTGTAAATTAGTCTTCACAGTATGATGAACTTTTACTTATGTCACTTCATTTTCATCATTTAAAATGATAAACGGCCTGAAGAAACACGAAATATATTTGTGCTTTTAAGGTCGCAAAGAAACAAAAAATAATAACCAACTTTTGTAGACTCTCATGCATCATCTGTTAGAGCCAAACAAGCTGAAGTTTCACATAAAGAACAAATTTATACATTGTTGACATGAATTTTATTTATACTACACCATATTTTTGTTCTCAGATTTTAAGGTTGTTTTTTCCCCTATAGAAAAACTTTGGAGTAGTTCACAAATTCTAAGGAATTTTCGTTATAGAAATTAGAAAAATTTGTATTAGATCGAAATACCGTTATTTTTTTATTAATGTGTTTTAAACGGTTAACGGAATAAAAAAATTATCGAAATTTTGATTTTTTTCTTACACTTCAAATAGTTTGTAAGTTAAAATAAGAGAAAATACAATTTAAAAGAAATAATATTTCATTTAAAAACCAGTAGACTTTTCATTTGAATCAAATGGTTTTTGTTATTTATTTTTAATGTTGTTTAAACAACTGACACATCAGTAAAAAAAGACAAATGATTAAATAAGTTAAAAATAAATGTTAAAAGTTTACCTACCAATTCCGTAAAAAATAATTGATTATTCATTTATTTCAAATTTGTTCGGTTTTTTGTATTTTTGTATTTTTGTCTATACAATGTATACTCAACACTCTATAGACACATTTTGTGTGAATTTTCTTATATGTGTGTGTGTTTATGAAGTTCTTGTAATTTAAATTTAAATTGGAATGTTTTGAATGTTTTTTTTTTTTGTGAATTGCAAACAAAAAAAATTTAAATTTTTAATAACTGTAACGGAAACAAATAAACAACAAACTTTTCGTTGTGGAGGTAAATTTTGATTAAATTTCAAACAAAAAATGAAAACAATAAATGAAACTAAAAAAAATCTTTAAATGATAGTAAATATTTCTTCGAAAAATAAATGTATGTTCCTTTATTTTTAAATGGCACGGAAAACTTTTTTTAAACTACAAGCTGTAAACTACATACACTCACCAAAAAAAATCTAATGGCAGCTAAAAACTTTGCTGTTATTACGGTAAATTTTGCTAATTTAAGCCCAGCGGTATTTTTTTGCTAATATTAGCGTCACATATCCGCTGACGTATAGTACAATGAAATTAGTAGCAAAAATTAGTAGGCGCTACTAAATTTTAAGTAAACTTTTTGTAAAGTGGAATTTAAAATCTATTTGCTAAAATCAGCAAAAAAAAATTACTAAATATTAGTTAAAAACTTTAAATTTATTTTTTTTATCGGGCATCAAAATTTTTTATTTTATTTATTTTTTTTCAAAAAATATTTTATATAAATATTTTATTTATTCAGCTAAAAATCTTTTCTTTTTTTTTATAAAAATTCTTATTTTATTTTCAATATTTCGCTAACAATTTGTTAGCATCTTCAGGAAAACAAAAATTTTTTATATATTATATTGAAAATAAAATAAGAATTTTTATAAAAAAAAGAAAAGATCTTTAGCTGAATAAATAAAATATTAATATTGAAAAAAGATCAAATAAAGTTATATAATTATTTTATATAAAATTAAAAAAAAAAATCAAAGGCTTAAAAATCTTAAAAATTGTTGAAACATAAACGAATTTATGATTTTGTTTTAATTTGGTACTTTCTGTTTTAAAAAATGTTTTAGTAGATTTTTTTTACTTTTAAGGTAAAATTTCAATTGTTTTTAGGGCTGATTTTTAGAACTAAAAAAACTTTTTTGTGCCATTTTAAGTGGATGTCCTATTTTTGGTATCTTAACTTCCGATCACTGTTTCTAATCTATTTAACATTTTAAGGCAATTTGAGTTTGTAGGTGTAAGTTTTAATTAGAAATAAAATTTCGTTCAATATCCACTTTTTTAAAATTAGTATTTTTTTGCTAATTTTAGCAAATCGTTTTTCAAAAATTTGTAAAATGATTTTTGAAATAAGCAACAAAAATTTGTATAAATTCTGTAATTTTTAAAACGTAAATAGCAAAAAGATTTGCTAAATAATATTTTTTTTTGACTAAAAATCAGTACAAAAATAGTAAAGTGGGATTGAAAACTGTTTACAAATTTTTCTTCTAACTTTTTCAGTGTTTACACAGAGAAAAATAATCGTAATTAAATCAATTATTATATCGCCTTTAAAATAATATCTTATTTTTTACGAAGATTTTTAAATTGAGTATTAATTAATATGGAAAAACTGGTACTAATGTGAAACCCGCGGAAATAGTTCTAAAGTGCAATAGTACTCCACCAGAGTTTGATTTTGCATGAAGAATCAGTTAAAATTCATTGCATTATATTTTTTAACTATTTGAATTAGTTATTCAAAAAACAAACTATAAAAATTTACAGACATTTAGTAGGAGTTAATATTTTCTGTTGAATGTAAAATTTTATATTTTCTGTTTCTATAGAAATTCATATAATTCCTTTTTGGTTTTTTTTACTAAAATAGATTGTTTATATAAAAAATTATTTCAGTTAAAATTACAAGAAATTATTCAAATAAAAATATATACATCTGAGTGTGTTGTGTTTTGTTATTACATACAAATAAAAAAAAATAGTTTTTTTCTAACGTTTTGTCAGTTAAAAAATTATTGTTATTTTAAACGACTTTCTGTTGTTTTTACTACTTTTGCCGATTATTAAACAATGATTGAAAATAAAGAAAAAAAAATTAGTTGAATATAATGAAAAATCAGTAGTCCTGTTTTCAATTGTATTTTAGATTGTTTTTATCGTAATAATATTGTGAGTGTAAGAAACAAATCTTTGTCTTTGATGAAACATAGATTAGACCGACAGTTTGTTCTTATTAGAATAAATCGGTCCATTAGTAAACTATATCTATATTACAAAAAACAAATGTTAGCAAATGTTAACAAAATTAGTGTTTCTAAATCTCGTTTAAATTAAATTTTATAAAGCAGCCTATTAAATATTTTCTATGAAACCAATTCACAACTGTTTAAAAATTACTGTTTTAGGAATAAACCAGGAGGAAGTCACACTGGTGCTTGGTACCAGTACTGTATCAGTTGATATACACCTGAATTCAGTTCATCAAACTGACTTTTGGGCTTAAGTGTTTGTCGATTTTTTAGAAATCAGTCTCAGATGAGTTCACTTCCGATTCCACTTCCGATTCCACCTTTTAACCTAACCTTAAAAAAATCAAAATAATTATTACAGATATTTTTCGATTTTTCTATGCTAAAAACAAACAATCGTATTCATAATGATTTTTAGAACTCTTTTTTTAATTGTGCTATGATCACATTCCTACAAGGAAATTATTTAAAATTCCAATTAAAATGATTTCAAATAAAAGAGAATTTTAAATTAAGGTTTGGACGCATGAAGGAGTAGATAAGTTATAAATAATAAACTTAAATTTCACTCAAGTCGATATAAGCTATTATGCACAAATAACACAGATATTACAATTTCTCTCGATTTCCCACTATCTCATTCAGTTTTCCAGAGTTAAACAATTTTTGGGAACGTGAAAACGAAATACTTTTTAAATTATCAATACGGCTGTAAATTTTAAAAGAAGTTTTACTAACAATAGAGCAAGTTCAAAATATACCGATCCTGTGTAGAGGTTTTACGAGGGCGGATCAATAATTTCGTGACTTTTCAAACTTCCCTCGTAGTTATATGAAATGCAACACTGATCCTATCAAGCCTACTGTCAAATTTTGAGCAAATTCCGTTATTTACTATGCGTTTAACAGCTTTTCAAAACATACAACCTCGTGGATTTTTTTAAAAATGGAAAAAAGTGAATTTCAAGTGCTCATTTAACATTTTTTTTGCGAAAAAAAACCGTCAATCAAACCAAGGTAAAGCTTGATAAAGACTATGGGGACTCTGCACTATCGATTTCAATGGTCAAAACGTGGTTTATAAACTTTCGTTGTGGCCTTACAAGCACGGAAGATGCCGAACGTTCTGGACGCCCAGTTGAGGTCTCTACACCCAAAACAATTTAAAAAATTAACGATATGGTGTTGACCGATCGGAGACTGCATGTGCTATAGATTGTGGAAGACATAGGCATCTCACATGGCTCAGTGGTTTCAATTTTTAACGATCACTTGGGTATGAGCAAGCTTTCCGCAAGATGGCTGCCGCGTTTGCTCACAATTGACCACCAACTGAATCGTGTGACAGCTAGTTTCCATGGCAAAAATCCATGAAGAACACTACGAATTGCCCCCTCATTCGCCTTATCCTCCGGACTTAGCCCCCAGTGACTATTTTCTATTTCCAAACCTAAAGAAAAGGCTCAGTGAAAAGAGATTTAGCTCCAACGATGTAATTATTGATGAAACAAATGCCTATTTTATGAACTTCGAAAAATCCTATTTTTGGGAAGGGATACAAAAATTGCAGAAACGTTGGACTAAGTGTATTGATCTAAAAGGAGATTATGTTGAAAGATATTTTTCTTTTTGCAAAAAAAACTGTGTTTCATTTAAAAAGTCTCGGACTTATTGATCCGCCCTCGTAAAACAAAAAACTAAAATAATTTGTAACTTGTGTTATTTAAGACCAGGCCGACAATGAAAAAAACTAAAAAAAAACTTGGCCATATTTCTTGTCTGTAGTCTAACGAAAAGACACCTTATAGTAATATAACTTTTTGTTTTTTTTTTTAATGAATGTGGAACTGGTTGGCATCATAACATCTAGTATCGTATGTATGTTTATAAATTACGCGTTTTTCATATTTTTTTTTTTTTTTGCTCACATCATAACATTATTCAACATTGTTTTAATATTTTCTCCGGTTTGGAATAGGTACTTTTTATTTTTTGTAATAACACTATCTTTTGGATGTTTTTTTTCTCTTAACGTACATCATAAGGAATGCAGTTCAGATGCTGCAATACTATAACCATGTTGACTTGTTTTACTCTCAAGTACATGTTATAAATTTCCTTTTATGTTTGTGTTAAGGAGTTATAAAATTGTTTAGTGAAAGTCTGCAGTTGTTGCCAAAGTTGAATGACCACAATGACATTTTAAGATGATCTTTATAAAACTGAACATACACACACACACACCCAAATGCAATCTAATCATGGCCTTTAAGGCCAACACTAAAACGGTTTTTGAAACTATAACCAATTATAATTTTTTAAATTTAAAAACCTGCTAATGAACCAAACATGTTTTTTATTTGTTTGTTGTTTACTTTTTTTCCATAACACAAATACAAATTTAAGCGTTATAGATTTTAATCGTGATTTAACCATTATGTTTATTTTATTATTACTATTTTTTTTTTTAATTTAATAAAAAATATCTTTTAAATCATTCCCATAAAATGTATCATCTGAAAATAAAAACATTTGCAGCTGCTTGCACCTGTCGATTTTTGGTTTGTCATTCAGTCAATTCATCATAATTTGATGAGTGTGATAATGGAATGATAAATGTTGTAACAATGTTGTTGTGCAGTTATAAAAACCATATGTATCCACTTCATGGATATATTCTCATGAAAAATTGTGACAATTCAATTATCTGTTTACAAGAACATTAAAAATTTATCATCCACCATCAATAACAAATTAATTCCGGCTATAAAAAAAATTATTTGTTTTAATAACAAGTAAAAGTATATGAGTGTGTGTGTATGGATTTGTGTAATTGTTGCTTTCAACTGACTTATTTTAATTTGAATATATTGCGGCAACACATGAGGATAGTTCTGTGAAAAGATTTCGGTTATTGGTGGAATTTGAGATCAATGGGCATGCTTTTATAAATTTTAAAATCCAAAATTTTATATTTGAAAGGTTTCACAAAATTTTGTTAGGGGATACAGTACTTTTCTTTAAATGTTTTTTAGAAAAACAACTGAAATTACAGTTAAAACAACGTTTACTGATAACTGCCCAGTAGAAAGAAATACTTTCCATTATACTCGGACTTAAGTAATAATTATAAATTTTTTTGTTTTCTAGGTTTTTTTTTTCATATACCACGAGTTTTTTATTTTTTTTTTTGTTATTATTGAAAAAAAATAATTCTTTTTGTAAATCAGCGAGTTAATTTAATATTTTATAAATCATTTTTTTTTTAAATATTTTATAAATCATTTTTTTTTTTTTAATATTTTATAAATCATTTTTTTTAAATATTTTATAAATCATTTTTATTAAATCAGATTTAAAATCATAATTGATTAATCAATTTCACTTAAATCTTTTTTGATTTAATTGAATCAAATCATTCCAAACATAATTCATTTTTATTAAATCAGATTTAAAATCATAATTGATTAATCAATTTCACTTAAATCTTTTTTGATTTAATTGAATCAAATCATTCCAAACATAATTCTTTTTTATTAACTCGCGAATTAAAAAAAAGATTGATTTGATTTTCGAATTAAAACAAATAAAAAAAAACTTTAAAATTGACTTGCAAATCTCGCTTAGTTTTACAGATATTCGCCATTTTTTAAAATGGTAATTTTGTAAAATGGCCGGTATCTTGATGGGGAATGGGGATTTTTACAGAGGTGCACTTAGGTGTGGAAAGCTCTCTATCTGCCATTCACTTGGGAAAAGCAAGAAGCGATTCCTCTGTCGGTTCTCCCAAGCAGCTCACTACTTCCGGTTTTAGACCAAGTATTCCCTGGAAATGACGATCAAGCATCCGCTTGTCGACAGCTAGAGTGAGAAGGCGAACTTCCAGCTGAGTAACCTGATTGCCATGCTGGTACCGAAGCGTCTCAGGAATTTAGGTGACAAATATATTTTAAATGGTCACTGAAACTCACTGCTCAAAATATATGTCGGACTGGAGACTGCAGCTGGCAACCCCCTTACCAGTCTAGGACGCAATAGGCTAATCACATGTTCGTTCGAATCAATCATAAATAATGAAACTAAATATATCGAAAACTAGCGAGTTAGGGTAAAACGGACAAAAATTTTGCTCTGATAGAGTATTAATATACTTCCATAATAAAAATAGGCCAGGTTCGGAAGACATACCTAAGTATCTATTTTTATAAAACAGGCACAAAGAGACCCATATTTATACGAACTAAATGGAACGGGAAATGAAATTTGTATTATCATATAAATTGATAAAAAATATAGTCACCCTGTGACTGTTTTTAAAAATTCCATGAAACCCTTCGGGCTTAAAATTAAATTAATCGTGATTTTAAAAAAAAATATTTTAATTCGCGAATCAAACCATTTTCGAGAATCATAATAGTTATTTTTTTTTGATTTGCGAATTAAATCAAAATTGATTTGGTTCTTTGATTTAAAATTGAATTATTGTTTGATTTAAAAAAAGAATTATTAAAATTACTTAATTCTTCTAATAAGATAATAATTGAATCATGGTAGTAAATGATACGATCTGAAAAATTTATTCTTGAATTAATTCGTCAAAATTTATATGAGATTTGACAAATTGATTTAAAGAATTATATTTTTAAAGGTCTGCCTACAATCGATACTATTAATTTAATACACAATTGGTTTAAGATGATTATTGTAAGAACTAGTTTTGTAATTACTGGTCCAAAAGCTAGTACTTTTTAAAACTAGTTCGACCCTTTGCTACTGAGATTTTTTTTTTAGTGCGAAGAAAATCCTCCATTTTTGGTACGTTTTTGGGAGCATTTTGGAATCTTCCAATATTTATATAAAAACGGAGAAAAATAAAACATGCATAATGCCTATATTATTGCACAGGGTTGCCAAATTGTACCAAATAGTACCAAAAAAAGGGCTTGGGCAAAAATTCTACAAGAGATAAAGAGACTACGAAAATTCAGTAAGTTATAGTTATACATAATTCAATTTCTAAAAAGCAATCAATAAAAATATTTTTTTATGTTTTTTTTTTTATTATTTTTTATTATATTTTTTTATTCGCAAATTAAAATAGTTGCTTTATAATTTGAAAACAGTACTGAAAAATAACTTTCTGAATGCTACTGGCAAAACATTATGCTTGCAAATAAAATATTGTTTTGCTGGTACAATATTAGTTGTAGCTTTGGTGATTTTCTACAGGGTGGGTTTTGCAAGGAAAACAGTAGTTTGCCAGTACTATTATTATTTTTATACCCTCTACCATATATGTTGAGGATATATATCAGTTTGTCATTCCGTTTGTAACATGTTAAAATATAGGTCTAAGACCCCATAAAATGAGCAAAATCGGCCCAGCGGTTAAAAAGTTATGAGTGAAAATGTGAAGGTACCTCTAAATTTTCCATACAAATTGGTGTATTTTAGTAGAATTTCATAGTAGCGACTGGTATATAACATATTTTCTAATATTTTTTTCACCAGTCGCTCAGAGGTGAATAATATTTTGTATTCACCTCAAAAATTTTTTTTCAGTACAAATTTTTTTTTTCACCACAAAAAAATTTTTTCTCCTAAAAAAATTTTTTTCTCCTCAGCGTTGAATAATATTTTGTATTTACCTCGAAAAATTTCTTTCACTACAAAATTTTTTTTTTTACCACAAAAAATTTTTTTCTCCTAAAAAATTTTTTTCACTTCAAATTTTTTTTCACCTCCATAATTTTACTTCAAACGTTTTTTTCATTATTTGTATCAAACCCAGCAGAAAACATTTTTTTAGTATATTGGTGGAGGGTATTCAAAGATTCGGCACACCCGAATTTAAGCCTTTTTTTTACTTGTTTCTCTTATTTTTATACGGTTGGCAATTTTTGACTGATACTGAAAAAGGTAATTTTTTACCGCACTTCTAACTCCCCCAAATCTCCGAGATGACTGATAATTTAAGACACCTCAGCCTTACAACATATCTAAATATGTATCATTGTATATATTATTTTAAAGCACAATTTTTGAAAAGTAAAAAATTATCAACAAAAATAATTTTAAAAATCATTACACATTTTTTTGATTCATTTCAAAGTAATTTATAACCGATTTTTATGATACTCATACAATAGTGTCTGCATAAACCAAACATTATCATAAAGTCAGTTTAATGTTTGTTTCCTTTTTTTTTTTGTATTTACCTCCCAAGTGGTATGTAATTTTTTAACTGGAGCCTAAATATTTAATAAGTTTCGATTTTCATTGAAAAATATACAGGGAAATAAGAATGAAAAACAAAAAGACGCAAAATACTATAAACATTCGTAATGTGAATGTTAAACAGGATGAAATTGATTGCAACACAAATAAACTCATCCTCATCAATTCACTCACTTTTACAATCAAAGTGGGTGAAAGTAACACATTTAAAATGTAAACAAACCCCCCCCCCCCCACAGACCTTTTCATTTTCTACATAAAAAAATGCATAAAATGTGAGGGTTAAAAAACATTCATATGAATAAATAAACCAATAACCAGTGGTAAATATTCTGAAAAAAAAATAAATACACGTGATGGTATTTGGCATTGAAAGCAGAAAAAAATCATATCATTTACAAAAACCTGCTAAAAAAAACGGATAAAGCTCATCACAGGTTAATAAAAATACATATCGATGTATTATTTTGTGTTTTATAAGGGTTTGGAAAAAAAAACCAAAATTCCATAAGACATGAAAAATCAAAATTCTTGTTTTTTTTTTGTAATTCTTTCCTACACATGAGTCCATTATATATCCCTTACTAATGTGATCGAAAATGAAATTTAAGGTTTGTAGTACTTTTTCCCATTTTTGTATACACTGTGATTACTATGAGGTTTGTTTGGTAGTTGACTTGACTCACTCTCACCTCGGGGATTAATCGTTTTACTTGTATATAAAACTTGGACAGTTTGTTCATCACTTTAACACTTTATACCACCCGTAACACAAACAAAAAAATAAAAAACTTTAAGAACATTTATAAACTTCTTGTTAGACAGTGTAATATGTTAAATAAATTTATATTCAAGTTTGCCACTAACACGTACAATGTACAAAATTTAAAACAAATTTTCATTTTTTAGCGTTATTGCTTTAGCTTTTAAATTATTCAAAATATTTTTGCGATTATATGTTGGATTGTACATACATATGTATTCAACAGCCACGTTGTATATGTAATAAGAAAAAAATGCTATAAATGCCATGTATTTCTTTTATTTTAACTGTTTTTGGAAGACATCATATGTAGGGAGTTTTTAGGAGTTGTAAAAAATAATAAAGAAAGAAACGATATCCTGAAATTGTTAAGATGTTAATGTTAATGTGTCTGCCAACAATTGTGAAATGAAAAATTGAAACCATCATCATACAGCCGCCCTATAACGTAATCATTTTAAATTTCCCAGTATGCAAAGTTTAATTAAATCTTGTAAACTGCATGATTATTTTTTATAGGAAAAAATTTTTTTTAAGGCAGCTCTCCCAGATAAGAAAAATAATTTGGAATTGCTGCTGCCATTTCAATTAAAATTTTGTAATATTAACAAAAGAAAAATTGGATTTTTACAATTAATAAATACAAATAATGTTTTTGTTAATGTAACAAAGTTTTAATTGAAAATGCATCAACAAAAAAAAAAAATTATTTGGCCCATTTACTTCAAGACTGTCATAAGTTAAAAAACGTGCTTTTTGAGTTCATGAGTCACACTACAATATACAACATATTAAAAAATGGTATTGATATATCTTTTTCTCATTGAGTTTCGACCAAAAGTGTTTTGTACTTTTCTCAGTAGTTAGACAGAACGCGTTTTCTGCAAAATCGACTTTTTGAGTTATGACAGTCTTGAAGTAAATGATCGATATGTATATATGGAGGAGACTAACTATCCTGCGGGAAAGAGACCGATCACGTGACGCGTCTTGGGATAGGGCACATTGTGATAGACTGGTTACGGGTTTGGTTTTTTAATGTGAAAGGCACCGGTCGATTGTAACATAGGCGCAAAAGCACATATCACAGAACCAACGATTTTTTTTTAAAGTTATTTATAATTTTTTTTTTTTTAATTTTTAAAAAGCCTTAAAAAAATCAAGAAATCGTTTGTTAAATTTTTAATAACTGCACTATCCAGCCCTGAAATTTGTTTTAAGGAAACCAAGAAAATTAATCCATTTTGACTATTTGAAGTAGTATTTTTTATTAAGTCAATATCTGGACCCACGGCCGGCACTGCGACCCATATGTCCCCGATGACCTGGTATCCAGTAAAGAGTAACCCTGTTACGCGCCGCCAACTGTTGAAGGGTATCAAAACACTCAAGAGCTATGTGAATGTCCAAGACGACAAAGCCTGGAGTGCCGCTCAGCTATCAGAGAAAATAGAAATATATGCACCCTTAAGACCCTTACCAATATTCAGTATAGCGCATATGAGTATAGCCTGTAGTTCAGCTTTCATTGGCTCCGATATCCTCTTGTTGGGTCCAAAGACCCCCACTCCCACACCAAAGTCCATTTTCGACCCGTCAGTGTACCAGTTTAGACTGCGATTGTCTACTACCTGACCGCCCACTGCCCATTTCGTCCTGCTTGGGATGACAACTCCAAATTTCCTACCGAATCTCAATTCAGTGGTAATATGGTCTGTCGGCATACCTAAAAAGAACCATCATGTTCAAAGTTCAATGTACGTGCAGCCAATGATGTCGAGGTTCTAATGAAGATATTTAAGGTGATTAGACAAACAATGGCTTCCATGGCCAATGTTGGGCAGGTCCGCATTGTCCCCCGCAAACTTAGCTATAGCCGTTGATTGTAGTGTTTTCGGCCACCAAACAATTGCGGCATACGTTATTATCGGTCTAACTATCATCCTATGGATCCACATAACAATTTTAGGATTAAGACCCCAAATCCTACCTACAAGACTATTAGTTGCCCAAATTGCCCTAGTGGTCTTCACCGTTATGACATAAATACAGGCACAACTTAAAATATTTCCTTTTAGTTGAAACAAAACTGATATGAATTGAGTTTAGATTTGGGACACCTCAAAATATTTCTCTTTATTATTATTATTTTTTTTTTGGCAAAAGAGTAGAGAAAATGGTGTAAAATGTTTACATTGCTATATATTGTTTTCTTGCAAAAAGCAAAAAATTGCAAAATTTTGAGCTGACTCCCTTTAGAGGAACCTTGCCTACATTTTATTATTATTATTTATTTTTTTTCATTTTGACACCTTCCTCTGCCCCCATAAAATTTCCAAATTTCAAAATCTGAGGGAACTCATAAGCGGCAAAAAAATTAACGTCCTAACTTTCAGTAAACAATTCACACGCTACTTCAAAATTTTCATTCAAATTGTTTACTGGGCTTCGTAGTTCTATCAAGTAAAATAACAGTACAAAGCTGAGAAAATACGCGAAAGCTTCTTTTTAATAAAATTACAACATACATAATTAAAACCAACATAATTATTTTTTTTTCTTTCTTTCAAAGCAAAAATGATTGCATTTAATCCTTTTTATAATTAATCAGGCACGTATGCAATAAGAGCCAATTGATATTTTTGGTACCAATGGTGTAGCAAAGACAACAAATATAGTAAAAACGAAAAACATTATTGGCCTGTCGTACAATATTTCAAAAGGACAATCAATTTGATTGCAAAGTAGACACTTAAAAGGAGAAAAATACATATACAATATGAAAATGTTTTAGACGTGCTAACAATTGATTAACATTTTACCAAAGACTTATTATTGTGAAAAATAAAATGTTACTGATGTAAAAATGTCATTAACAGACTTAAGGTAATGAATATAAAAAAAATGAAGAAGAAGAAAAAACAAAGAAATTAAAATTTATGCTCCAATACTATTTTTTTTAACTATTTATGAGTATTTTACCTTGAAATGTTAGTAGTGCAGGTTATAAAACGTTTTAGGTAAAACATTTAATTACTTGTACAATACACTTAATACACCAAGGGAATTATGTAGGTAAACTGAAGTGCAAATGACAGCTAAAATAATTGAATTTTCAGTTAAATCAACTGGAATATGTAGTTATTTTTAATTATTAAAAGTGAACTGATGAAATGTGATAAACTCGGCTACAAATACAGTTAAAACATCAAAGAAACTATTGTTAATCTGAAAAAAAAACAACTAAATATTCAGTTTAAAACATAGTTTTCTTATATCCCATATAAAAATCGAAATATATAAAGGGTGTCCCAAGAAGAACGCAATTTTTAAATCTGGCAACATTCGAAGTGTCATTGACATTTGAACAATTGTTATTGTTTGCTAGTAGAAGGTACGAGGTTAGTAAAAATGGAGCGCTACACGAATGAACAACGCATTCTCATTGTGAATTTTTTTTTTCCAAAATGGTGAAAGTTTTGCGGCTACAGTTCGCAAATTGCGATCAATTTGGGGTCACAATAATGCTCCAAAAGAGTCAACTGTAAAGAGATTAATGGATAAATTTGCCGAAACTGGGTCTGTTAGTGATGTAAAAACAACACCGCGCCATCGACCAGGTCGATCGACAGAAAATGTCGCAGCTGTACGTGATGATGTCGCTCAAACTCCATCCACCTCAATTCGACACCAAGCTCAGCAAATTGGTGTCTCCAAATCCACTTTGCAGCGAATTTTGACGAAAGATTTGCATCTTCATGCATACAAAGTTCAATTGACTCAGGAACTGAAGCCAGCTGACCATGGACAACGAAGGGAGTTCGTTAATTGGGTGTTGGAGAGACAACATGAAAATGCTGATTTTGCCGATAAAATCATCTTCAGTGACGAGGCCCATTTTCATCTTGATGGCTTCGTCAATAGGCAGAATTGTCGCTTTTGGGCTGAGGAAAATCCTCGAGTGATTCACGAGAAGTAAATGCATCCCCAACGTGTCACTGTGTGGTGTGGTATTTGGGCTGGAGGAATCATTGGACCTTTTTTTTATGAAAATAAGGCAGGTCAAGCGCAAACAGTCTGTTCGGTATCGTGAAATGATAACCAGTTTTTTCTTGCCTAGAATTGAAGAAATGAATGTGGAGGGCATGTGGTTCCAACAAGACGGCGCCACATGTCATACAGCCAGAGAAACAATTCAATTGCTGCATCAGTCATTTCCCGGTCGTGTTATTTCGCGTTTTGGAGATCAGAATTGGCCGCCTAGATCGTGCGATTTAACACCATTAGATTTTTTTCTTTGGGGTTTTTTGAAGTCGATGGTTTACGCGAATAAGCCGACGACGACTCAAGCCTTAAAAGAGGAAATTGGACGCTGCATTAATGAAATACCGCAGCATTCATGCAAAACGGTCATTGAAAATTTCATTAAAAGATCGCGTGCATGCCAGCAAAGCCGCGGCGGCCATCTGCACGATATATTGTTCCATACATAACCTCATTCTGTCTACTTTACGATATAATAAAGTTTTTTTTTAATATCTGTGTTTTATTTAAAATTTAAAAATTGCGTTCTTCTTGGGACACCCTTTATAAATATACATGATCATACATGGGCTTGTATATTTATTTATTTATTTCAGTCTATAGACACAAAACTCCTTACAGACTATGATTAAAGTAAATATAGTATTATATAATAATTTAAAATAAGTATAAAAAATATTTATAAGAAAAATAAATTTTATTGTAATACGGCAAAAAGAAATAGTTTAAAATTATCTTTTGTTGTGCAAAATTCAATAAATGATTTAGATTTTTTCTGAAGACTCAAATTAATATGATAAAAAATAATAAATGCGCGGGTTAATGTACCATTGATAGCATAATTAGTCCAATGATTTGGAACATTAAAGGCATCAATAAACCTAAGACTACTTAATGGAACATAAAATGGAATCAAAGATAGCAAGTCAGGACAATCAATATTATGATTGATTATATCAAATAAAAGTAAAGCCGATTGAAAAGTTTGGCGGAATTCTAAAGTTCGCAAACTAATAAAAAGGCATTTAGATTCATATTGAACAGATTCGAGGTAATAAAGTGATCTTAACGCAAATTTTAAAAATAAACGTTGAACTCTCTCAATACGGGAGATATGAGTAGAGACATGAGGACTCCAAACGATAAAAGCATATTTTAACTTCGATCTCACGAAGAAAGTATAAATATATTTAAGTGTGTAAGGATCAGAAAATTCATAACAATATAATCAAACATGGGCATACATGGTCATAAACGTCCATACGTGGTTCAATATATGACCATACATGATCTCATATATGACCATATATCTTCGGATCCTAAATTTGAGGGTATATGACCGTATATGGTCATATATTTTCATGTATTATTCATATATGCCCATATATGATCATATATGACCAAATACGTCCACAAACTACCTTCAAATTTCTGATCCCAAGATATATGGTCATAAAGGGCATGTGGCTCCGTCCTGTTGGAACCACATATCAGTAAGATTAACTAATGCCACGTAATTGAGATACGAAATAATTTCGAATCATGTTCCTTTACCGTCGTAACATTCTCACCATCATCGTTTTTGAAGACATATGGGCCAATGACTCCGCTAGCCCATAAAGCGCACCAAACAGTAATTTTCTGTGGATGCAATGGTGTTTCCACAAAAGCTTGTGGATTCTCCTCAATCCAAATGGTCCGAAAACGATCTATTGTTCTTCGAATTAGCCGCTCTGAAGGACGATTATGTACTTCATAAAATGGAAGAAGTGCACGATGAGTTTTACGAATAAAACAATTATTTTGATTAAAAATTTCAACAATTTGCACGCGTTGCTCTGGTGAAAGTCGATTCATAATGAAATTTGAAAGCAAACTAAACAAAAAGCCACTATCAGCTGTTAAATGAGTTGTCAAATAAAGCAGTGATGCCAACTCAAAGTTGTGACACTTTAAAAAAAACACGCTTTATATGAGATCATGTATGGTCATATATTGAACAATATATGGACGTAGATGACCGTATATGAACATGTACAAGCCCATGTATGATCATATATGCTCATATATGTTTTGATTTTTACGTGGAATGATTAACTAAGTTAAGGAGAATTCTTTTTAAATATATTTGGAAAATAATTTAATATGAAAAATTATAATTTTTTAAAATTAATTTTAGTGCAGAATATTAACCCAGTTTTTTTTTTTTTTTGATAAAAATGTTTTCAAACATTTTGATGAAACAACTTGACAACTATTACATTTCATTTTATCGAGCAATTATTTGTTTGTTATAAAATTCGAAATAATTACATAAATAGTAGTTTTTGTAGGTTAAAAAAATCAGTCAAAATATTAAAAATTTTCCCTCAACCCATGTAAAAATCGAAATATATATGAGCATACATGATCATACATGGGCCTGTATATGATCATACATGGTCATATACGTCCATACATTGTTCAATATATGACTATACATGATCTCATATATGATCATATATCTTCGGATCTGAAATTTGAGGGTATATGGACGTATATGATCATATACGAGCATACATGAATAATATATGAGCATGTATGATAATATATGCACATATATCACCATATACCCTCAAATTTCGTATCCGAAGATATATGGTCATATATGAGATCATGTATGGACGTATTTGACCATGTATGCCCATGTATGATAATATACAAGCCCATGTATGATCATGTATGTTCATATATATTTCGATTTTTACATGGGAAGTTAAAATAACTTCAATCGCTTTAAATACAAATAACCGTCATGCACAGTAACTGTATAACTTTTCTGAGTGTATTGATACATAAATGTATAACTGGTTGTTTGAATGAATGGATGATGATTATACGCCTAAGTGCATTTTCTTTTAACATCAAAAACATAAAAATTTAAACTTGATAGTAGAAAAAATAACAAAACAGAGGAGTGGGTGGGTGTTTAAGGGTGGGTGTTTAAGGATGTTATTATATAACTTATGTCTTATGAAAATATGAAACATGATTATGCGTGTTTTGTATATAAACGCGTATTTGTATACCTAATAGACAAAACTATAAATATTGCTATTTAAACAAAAAAAAAAAAAATCTCCACAAGCATACACAACCACTATTACCACAGCTACCGTTATTGTTGATAATTTCCGGTAAAGACTTTACCATCTTCATTTTTTCAAAAGTGGCAACAAAAAAAGTGCAGTTTGTTTGCTTGGTTGACTTTTAGCTCATCTTAAACCGAAATAAAACAAGCCACTTTGACAAGACTTCTTCTTTTTTTCTTCTTTCTTAGTTTTTTACCTTACATTTCGCTTTAAGCCATTTTGTTTAAACAACTAAACTTGATCAACATTTTACCCGTGGTTTTTTTATGCATAAACTACACCTGCAATTTTGTAATAAAGATTTTTAAGGGATTTATTAAGTAACCACATACAATTTTAACTTTTTCTTTTAATGCTTAAAACAAAATTGAATGTTGAATAATATTTAATGGTTTGTTATGTAAGCAACAAGTGTCAAGCTTTACTTAACTTTTTCATCTTTTCTATTAACAACGCATGTACGTTACACTGAGACTATTATCTGCATGATATTCACGAATTTTTACATTAAAGGAATTAAATTGCAGTGGAAATTGTACATTGAAACATCAAAAAAAAAAAAAAGTTTCTTAAAAAACTCATTTTAGAAAAATAATGAATCTTTTCCAATAATTTAAAGAAAATTTTCATTTACTTTGTGAAGAATAGTTCGATTCGTCTAAATTCTCTCTGTGTAGTACTTATGATTGTTGTGATGAGAGATGTTGTAGATAAATGATTAAATCACGGTAAATTAAACACAAATTATCATGAATATAAAAATTTCAACAAAACTTTCTCTTTACTGGCAACACAGAATAAACTTTTATAAAATTATAAAGTTGTTATTTATTAGTGTGATGCACCAAAATGACAAAATAACAATTTAACCCATTTATTTCGTATGCTAAAATGCCAAAAGGCGTAAATAACAAAATTTTCCAAACCGGTTTTATTCATAATTATGATCAGATTTCGAAAAATATAAATCATTATTGAATTAATTCACGAAAAAAATAATTATTTTTGTAAATCAGCGAGTTGATTCAATATTTTATAAATAAATTTATTAAATCAGATTTAAAATCATAATTGATTAATCAATTTAATTTAAATCTTTTTTGATTTAATTGAATCAAATCATTTCAAACATAATTATTTTTTTAACTCGCGAATTAAAAAAAATTGATTTGATTTGATTTTCGTATTAATAAAATAAAATAAAAAAAAACATTAAAATAGACTTGCAAATCTCGCTTACTTTTCTAGATATTCGGCGTTTTGTAAAAATTTAATTTTTTTAAATGATCGGTATCTCGAAAACTAAGCGAGGTAGGGCAAAATGGACAAAATTTTTGCTAGGCTCAGAGGACATACCGAGGTTTCTATTTTTATAGAACAGCCACAGGGTGACCCATTTTTTTTACGAACGAAATGGAATGTGAAACGAAATTTGTATTATCGTAGTGTGTTAATTTATATTATCATATAAATTGATAATAAAAAAAGAGTCACTCTGTGGCTGTTTTGTACTATATCGCTTAATTTCCGAGATATTCGCCATTTTTCTTTAAATGACCGGTATCTCGAAAACTAAGCGAGAAAACGGACAAAAATTTTGCTCTAATAGATTATAAATATGCAGCGATAATAATAAAAATAGGACAGGTCTGACAGACAACCCGAGATATCTATTTTAATAAAACAGCCACAGGGTGACCCATTTTTATACGAACGAAATGGAATGTAAAACGGAATTTGTATTATCGTAGTGTGTTAATTTATATTATCATATAAATTGATAATAAAAAAAGAGTCACCCTGTGGCTGTTTTGCACTATATCGCTTAATTTCCGAGATATTCGCCATTTTTCTTTAAATGGCCGGTATCTCGAAAACTAAGCGAGAAAACGGACAAAAATTTTGCTCTAATAGATTATAAATATGCAGCGATAATAATAAAAAATAGGACAGGTCTGACAGACAACCCGAGATATCTATTTTTATAAATCAGCCACAGGGTGACCCATTTCTATACAAAGGAAATGGAACGGAAAACGAAATTTGTATTATTGGAGTGGATTAAATTTCCAATTTAATTTAGCAGTTCTATACAATATGTCTGTAAATTTTTTCTGTGTGTGTAAATTTAACAATTATATGTTTTTTATAAACTTACAAATATTTATTCTATAATCATACGCTTTTTATTTTCTGCGTGTTCTTATAAATTACATAAATCATTGTACATAATTAAGCATGTCTTGTATTCCACTAGACAAATATCAAATACCTTTAATTTGCTCCCCAATTTGTGTTAATTTCTTAAAAAAAAACTTTTTTACCATACCCTTCAACCTTTAAACTTTTGATAGGGCCGCTAAAAATACGAGTTTATTAATTATCTCTCATTTATCACATATCCAAATTTCAGTGAAAAAATTCGTGGTTGGTGACGGGATAACTTTCTTGCGATTTAATAAAATGCTTCCGAGAATTTTGATCTGCAGCAGGAAAATGTTGTAAACCCATTTTAAAGTTGAAAGATATATGAGCATACATGATCTTGTATATGATCATACATTAGTATACGACCAAACATAGTTCGTTATATGACAATATATCTTCGGCTCTAAAATTTAAGGAGATATGACCGCATATATTCATATATGATACATGTATACTCATATATGAACATCTGCGTGGGCGTTGTGGTGTAATGATTAGCGCATTGGACGGTAACACAGAAGGTCAAGGGTTCGATTCCTGGCGACGGCAACATTAATTTAGAAAAAATAATATGTGTGATTTTTCTCTTCCTCCTTCGTTGATTTAATAGCACTTAACCCCCTCCGAAGTAAAATAACATAACAGGGCTATTAACTAAAAAGCTTCAACAACTTTCGCCAACTCCCCATCAGATGCCGAGCAACAACTGTTTTAAGATTTATCATCTTGCGCAATTACATTCGGTAAATCATTAATGATTTTAACATTGGCGTGTCATTGGGAGGAAGTAGTTTGTTTCGGTGCTATGAAAAATCGATGATCAGATGGACTTCTTAAATATAGGGACTACAAAAACATATAGGGAGTGGCTTTGTTGTAAAGTTAAAAATTTGATTTTGAACACGCCAAGAATTATTATTCCGTCCAGGACATAGTGGATATCACTGGGATGCAAAATATGGTCACAATAAGGCAACTAAATAATTGTTTTTTTTTTTATTTTACTATAATTATAAATTGTTATAAATTTATATTAAAATAAAAAATTTACATGCTTTTCAATGGAATCGTTACAAAAAATTTTATTCTTATGACTTCAACATTTTGAAAGTTGTTTAAAATGACTTCTTACAAATCGATAAATTTGCACTATTAACTTCTATGGATGTTCTGAAAAAGAGATTCGTAAAGAATAAGATCCATTTTATTTTGCTGGGGTGTTGCCATATTTGAAGTCTTTCATCTTTCACCAACTTTCATCCCTCCTCTATCCCGTCTATCCAATGAAAGCAAGATCTTACGAGTAACTAGAACGAACAATTTTCTGAGCGTTCCTTCTCTTAAAAAAAATGTGATGCGAAGATATATGGAAATATATGAGATCATTTAAGGTCATATCTTGAACTATGCATCATATATGTCCACGTATGATCGTCTATGTTCATATATATTTCGACTTTCCTTAAGTGTTTCCAAAATCCTACAAAATTCGTTGGTTAAATATTTAAGGTAAATAAATACATATTTTTGTGATACATTTTTAAAAACAATTTAAATTTAAACTAAATTTAACTACACCTTTTCTAACAAGGAAGATCTGCTCTGTGGCTCTCTCTCCGATTTGGATGAAATTTGGATATATTGAACACATTTTTTAAGATGTCCAATTTATGTTTAGTGGATACAAAAAGCGTGGAAAAAGGGTTTTTCTTTGAGATTTTTCAGATTTCTACAAAAGTGACTGTGACTACGTATTTCGGTATTAAATGAAAGGTATTTGGTAGATCTACCTGTGGGTTTACAAAACATGGGCTACCATGTTTAATTTTTTATGCTATGATTAAAAACACATACATTTTTGGGGGTAGTTGCAGCCACCAAATTTATATATTTTATTCGTCATTAGATTTAAGAGACACCCCCGGCTTTTTTCGATATTCAAATTATTTCGGGTTGAAAAAGATCTTTTCCAAAATGCTTTTTCACCTGCAATTCAACAACTTAGGAAAGGTGGCAACTCTCGGCCCTAAACATCCCAGCAAAACCACACATTACCAAATAATGGGTAAAGTAATGTATAGCCATAGGCTGATGGATTACTTTACACCTTACTTCATTGATAAATTTTACAGGCGATGAGCCTCAAAATAACGTATATACCCATTACTTTAGAGGTGATAATGTAAGGGGTTACTTATATAGTTACGAGAATGGAAAAAGTAATGTGTCTAAAAATAGATTTTTAAAAAAGAGGAATTTTTATTAAAAAAATTATTACAAATATTTTATTTCAAATATTTGTAAATATTTTATTTAAAATATTTGTAATTAAAAATAATGTGGTCAAGATGGGAATCGAACCAGGGAAATCTGGTTGCTAGCCAAGAACTCTACCCACTGAGCTATCGACGCATATACTATTTGATTGCTTTAAACTAAAATGAATTGTTGCGCTTCGTTTTTACGCTAGTGTTATCAAAACAAACATACATTACCCTTTTGCTTACAAAAAAACACAAAGTAATGTATCTAAAAATAAATTTTCAAAAATATTTCAATTATTAGTTTACATTTATAAATCATATATTATGTACTTAATAATCAGTAACTTATTACTTTATGCTTGCAAATAACGAAAAAGGTAACGAACTATCATTACAAGGTAACGCATGAGAATATCGCACCCATTACCAAAGTTTTGCTGGGATAGGCAATATGGTTATAAAAATTTTGCAAATTTCAACGAATTTTACGTGTTCATCAATTTTGTCTCTTTTTATATCAAAGTTGCATTAAAATCAAAGTGAACCACTCTGCACACCTTCCTTGTATATAACTTTTTTGGTCACCCAAAGACAAGTTTATACAAATAAGTTAATAGACCATATGATGAAGGCAAAATTCTCTAGATATTAGATGCAGAAAAATTACCATTTATAAAAATGTAATAAAATCATAAAGTAATTTCCTTTTTGAGTTAAACAAATAAGAAAAAAAAACACAAACTAAATTAAATTTGAAACATTACAAGATAAAAACTTCTTGTGAAAAAAAAGAGTTGAATTTGAGTATACACTCTATAGTTTGACAACCATAATATTTTTTTAGATTAGAAAAATTTTTGTATTCCCAAAACGAATGCTGTTGCTGGATAATAAATAATTATTTAGTAAAATTAAGAAATAATGAAATATAATAAGTATACAAACACTTGCATACATACAAACATACATTTACTGATAAGGGTAAAATTTTTTTTTATTAAACTCATATGCGTCCAATAAGGTTCACATCACTGGTACTCGAATTTTTGTTATCATTAAATTTCTATACTATTTTTGGGGTTTGGTGGTTATCAGGTTTCTATTTGGCGAGTTTGCATATGAATGATATTTTGGTAGATTTTTGTTTTTTTTTTTTTGGTTGGTTCGTTCTGGTCAACACGTATATGGGTTTAACTATAATTTATGTCTCTGTTGAATTCATTGTGTTTTTTTATTTTATATCTTTATAAATTAGTTTAGCGTTATTTGATTACAGGTCTATTGTTTTGTGAGGTAGACATGGGTCATGAACGTTAATATGAACGTTTTTAACTATTGAAAATTTTTCTTAGTTTTCTTCGATTTGCTTGATTTATAATAGGTCAATTGAGAAGTCCCCGGTCTGACACATAGATGGCGCTACTAGACTTAAATCGATATGATTTTTAGTTATCCCTAACGTGTATAAGTTTGACAGTTAGCCCTAACGTGTATAAATTTGACAGTTAGCCCTAATGTGTATACATTTGACAGCTGTCGGATCTTTAGTTTGTGAATTATAGCATTTTGAGTGAACCAACTTTTGCTATTGTGAAAAAAATTGATAAAAAGGAATTTCGCCTGTTAATAAAATATTGCTTTTTGAAGGGAAAAAATACAGTTGAAAAAAAATGACAAGTTTCCGGATACTGCCCCAGGAAAATCAACCATCAAGGATTGGTATGCTAAGTTTAGACGTGGTGAAATGAGCACCGAAGGCGGTGAACGCAGTGGACGCAGTGGACGCCCAAACGAGGTTGTTACGGACGAAAAATAAAAAAAAAATTCACAAAACGATTTCGAATGACCGTAAATTGAAATTGAATGAAATAGCAGGTACTCTAAAGATATCAACTGAATGTGTACATCATATCATTCACGAATATTTGGATATGAAAAAGCTCTGTGCAAAGTGAGCTCACTTTTGACCAGTGAAAACGAAGGCGAAAATTCATGAATTGGGCTTCGATTTGCTTCCGCAACCACCGTATTCTCCAGATCTGGCCCCCAGCGACTATTTCCTGTTCTCAGATCTCAAAAGAATGCTTTCTGGGAAGAAATTTTCGTCGAATGAAGAGGTGATTGCCGAAACTGAGGCCTATTTTGAAGCAAAGGACAAATCGTACTACAAAAATGGTATCGAAAAGTTGGAGGCTGGCTATAATCAGTGTATCACCCTTGAAGGGAACTATATTGAATAAAAAAAAAATGTTTTAGTATGGTAGGCCGGGGACTTTTCAATTGACCTGTTATATTCTTTTAAAATGAGCTTAATATCTTGTTTTTTTTATTAAAAATATATGATAATTATTCATTTATCCCAATATTTCGTCACCACATTGGGTGGCTTTTTCAGGGGAAATTTTTATATAATTAATAAATAAATTAAAAAAGATGTTAAGCTCATTTTAAACGAATATATGTTATTAATTATTAAAAAGGAATTTTCATATGTGTAGTTAAAAATATGTTTTAAATCTATAATTCACTTCAACATTAATCGAATATTTTCCCTTTATAAATGTTAAAATATTTGTTTAAAATTACTATTAAAAAAAAAATAATAATATTTCATTAAATTTGCAATTTTTGGACAATAATGCAACAATAGCTTTAAAAATAACATAAAAGAAAGTCTATCACATGATTTTGTTTTGACCAACAAAAGCTGCATAAAATTGAGATTGTTATCGTCATTTTTGCAGCTAATTTACGATGAAGTATTAACGTTGAACAATATGAGTACAGAGAGCTCTTTCACGCGACAATAATAAAAGGACATAAATAAAAAAGGTCCAATAAATAGGGATAAAAACATGAAACATCAAGCAAAAACACACTCACCTAGAATCGAATTTTTTGCCATCAATTAAAGTACCAGTGTAATGCATAGTGAGCTGTAAAAGAAGACAACAAATTGTGGCTATGTTTATTCAGAATAAAGTTAAAAATTAAAAAAAAAATAAATAAAATTTAAAGCCCTCTTTACACTAACACATTTTATTAAGTACCAGAGTTGCTTTTTGTCTGCGGCTTTTAAAATATAAATCCACTGAAAAAAAATCGTCTTTCGCATAAATTATGCCAAAAAATAATAAGGTATGGGCAAATTTTTTCTCTTTTCGGCTTAATGCTTACATACAAACACCTTTACCTTTACTTTTCAACATTTTTTTTCAGTGTAGTTTGAAAATGGTAAACATGCTACTCAGACCTTTTTCACATTGTGAAAAAGGTCTGAAATAGTAAGAATTTTAAGTTATTGGGTAAAAAGAGAGAAAATATCAATACCACTTTGTCAGTTGAAAATTTTAAATTTTACTAATTTTTGGCACCTTTTCGGTTCAAAAATTACAGGAGAATTTACAAGATTAGCTTAAAGGGAATGCTTCCAAATAAATTTTTGTTATGAGATGGCGAATCAATCCAATATCGACTTTTTATGTATCAACACTCAGGGGTTGCACCCTATGTTGATGTCAGGAATATAGTTTATAAGGAGGAGGAAAGAGGGAGTAGTGTTTTTGGATATTTATTTATTTATTTCATAAAGTCTATAGAACAATATTCCTTACAGACTATAAAAAATTAATTTATTTATTTATTTCTAAAATAACAACTATGACTTAAGAAAATTGTATAACAAAAAGTTTTTAAAACTAGATTTTGATGTATTAAATTCAATGACATGATTAAAATTTAATAAATTATAATCTTTAAATGTCCTTATTAGGGGATTATTTAGGATAAAATTAAAACGATGACATTGTTCAAAAAACAAATCATTATTACGAAGATTTCTACAGGGTACATTAAAAGAAATTTTCTCCAAAAGACTCGAGCAATCAATCTTACTATTAATTAAATTAAATTAATTAAATATTAGATTGGATTTCTCTATATTATAGTTGTCAGTGAAGGCCTCCGCGGGGAGTTTATTCCACATACGACTAGTCCGACTTATGAACGAATTTTCCCTGTAATGTGTTGTGCAGTTCACTGAACAATCGACCACAAAGGGATGGGCTCTATTGGACAAGCGAGTATTCCAGACAAATATCCGGTCGCAATTTCAGGCCAGAACGTAATAAAAATACCAAAATATGGATAATTTTGCAATCTATTTTACCCTATAATCTTTCCAAATTATGCAGAACCAAGTCAAGTCGATCTTAAAATTATTTCTGCCATCAATTTCTTCTTCATCTCGGGGACTTAAACATAGAATACAATTTTTTAGAGCTTTTAATTTTTAAAGTTGTGGACACAATTATTTTGTAAAATACATTATTAGATAGAGAAATAACATGAATACAACGCATTATTATATTCTTTGGATTAATATATGTGATCTTCTCTCAGAAAGGGGACCTATTGTGTCAAAAACGGGTTTGGATTTAAGAGTGGATTTAGGTACCTAAAAGGGTGTAGAATAAGATGAAATTTATTTACTCCATAAAAACGTACAAAACGAACTTGGGAATATCGATAAAAATGAGAAAAACATTAAAATTTTACTTTTTTTGATTTTTTTGGTTTAAAATTGTTTTTTTTTTTCTTTTTCGGTGTTTCGTGATCTGGTACTTCGATTTTCTTCCGTTTGACAATTTCAGTTTTTCTTTTTCGGTGCTTTGACTTCAGCTTTCTTTTTTTCTTGCTTCGATTTTTTTTCTTGTTGGCAGGTTAAGATTTATTTTTCGATTTTTTTTGCTTTGGGTTCACTCGGTTTAGGAGCTACAAAATCCCGTTTCTGTGAATCACTACATAATACCCTGACATTCTCATACAAATACCATTTGCGATCTAACGATAAACCGCTTGGTGCAATGAGCGGAGGTAATTCGTTTGGTAGCAAAGGTATTGTCACACTAAAAGCGAAAAAGTACGTCATAGGCATGACGTCACCAAAGTCGGCACCCAATCAAAACTAACCATACCAAATCGCATCTCCCAACTAAAAGTGTGTCCACAGTAATAATACGTTATGAAACTTTAAATGCGTTTTTCTCAAAACTTCATTTTCACACACTAGGTCCCTTTTCTTGGAGAAGATCACATATATTTAATTGTCTGTGACTTACCCTATAGAAAGCAGAACAAGGTTGCATATTACATGTTTTTTTTTTAACCTTTTTCGATGCGAGAAGTACAAGAAGTTGTTTCTTTAGGATATTTTTAATTCGCTCTTTCCTGTCTGAACTTTAATGTGTGGATGTTTTGAGACGAAACTTTGTGTAAAAGAAGATCTGTTCGTAACGAGTATTTTTAGTTATCGTGATCTAGCGAGAAATTTTAAACTAAATCAAGGTTGCCAACAAAAAATGGCTAAATTTTAATCAAAAAATCGCTAAATCCGCAAAAAACCCAAAAAGTTGATTATTTATTTAAAACTTTAAAAGTTTAAGGTGTTTTCTTAATTCGTTTCTTTTAAAACAAACTCTTCGCTGTTACCGTGAAAACTTGGTATCAAAAGTATCTTAACATTTTATAAATAGCGCCCCGATAGGATAGTTGGTAGCGTGCTAGCTTATAAGTGCGGGGGTCGTGGGTTCAATTCCCACCAGAGGCTCTGGTTTTCGCTACAACGAGCCGATAGCCTTTGTTGCTAGTGCTCGGTTAGGGTATAAGGATATAATTTGAAATTATATGATTAATATAAATTAAAAAAAAAACTAAAACTTTATACATTTTTTATTTTTACAGCTGTAAAATATATAAAGCCAGAGTTGCAATTAAAAAGTGCTTGAAATATGTATTAATATTCTATAATTGAAATATATAACTTTTTTTTACCAAATTTTTTCAAAAACTCAAATTTCTAATATAAAATTCAAATAAATAACGTTTTATTTGAGTTTTTAACAGTTCAAACCCCCTTATAAAATATTAAAAAACGTAGATGCAATCTAACTTTGGATTTAGCGCGCAGACTCACTGCAATTAAGTGCAATTAATACAATTTATTATTTTACTTACGGTATCACCAGATTTGGATTTTTGATCACAAACTTCGGGTACACTGACAGTATCCACTTTAAGATCCTGACTGCGTACACCAGCCACTAAAAGGCACGATACAATAAGCACAGATTTGAACATGACTGAAAGAAAGAGAATAGAAACAATAAATATAAATAAACTAAACAAATGTTGATTCATAACAAATATTTAATATTAAATTACAAGGGATGTAAGAAGATAAAAACAAGGTTTAAACAAGTTTTTCTTTGCATTTAATTTGTGTTTTTTTTTTAATACTAATGAATGAATATTCTATATGAGGCTTTCCATAGCAACAGTTCAGATAAAAAAAATTATAATGTATTGTATCATTGTCAAACTTACAATATTTATTGTCATACATGTTACGAATAAACCATGAAACTGAATATTTTTTTTAAATTTTTCCAAAATGTTGCCGAAGTAGGCGTGGTTAAATATTGACAAATTAAAGATTAGAAAGAGATTAAGGTTTAGAGCTTCGAAGATTGAATTCTATTTAGAATAAATTCCCTTAAAATCGAATTCGATTTACTTTTTAAACATTCGCGAAAATTCATTCTTTGGAATTCATCGAATTAACATCAAAGGAATTCAATTAATTTATCCCATTCGATTTTGCCAATCATTAGTAAATTTGATCATTAAGTATACTTAATCGGTTTACAATTTGGGAATTCAATCGATTTACAAATTTGGGATTTATTGCTCATTCGTTTTTTTTTTTTTCATGTGATTGAGAAATTTGGGAATAACATTCGATTTTCTGCATTCGATTTAAAGAATTGGCAAAATTAACAGTAAATTGAACAATTTCTTACAAATACAAGAAGAAAACAACAAAAAGCAATTATTGAATTTACAGTTAAAAATCATGAATTTGTAAAAATAAAACGGCAAAAGTGAAAAAATCGCTAAAATTAAAATTAAAATAAAAAAAAAATTAATATGACCAAATATATCTCTCTCTATCTTTCTCTCTCTCTCTCTCTATCTCCCTACAATGAAGTATAAAGTATAAAGTCTCTTATACAAACGAGTTTTTCTTTAGTTTTCGAGATATGGGCGATATCGTCCATATATATACAATTTTAGTATATAGGGATTCAATTCGATTAATTTTGTCGATTTTTTATTTTTTTTTAAATTTGAGCGTTCTTTCAATTTTCCAATTTAAATAATTTTTTTTTAATTTTGGCAATTTTTTCAATTAGATCATTTTTTTTTTTAATTTTAAAAAATTTTTTTATTTCGGGTATCTTTAATTTGGCGGTCAATGGTTGAATACTTTATAATCTGCAAGATACGCAAATTTTTTTTTAGACTTTTGAATCTTTTTTGAAATATTTTTAAATGTACTCAATGGATTTGTTACTTTCATTGAAGTGTCTATTATGAATATAGTTTTAAAATGTCCAATTTTTGTTAATTTCAAAAAAGGTAAATTTTCGAGATCCTTCTTAGGTCCTTAAAATACTCCTTAATATATTATGACATGACGTAGAATTTAAATCCGTATGTAGAATGTAGAATTTAAATTTGTAAAAAATAAAAGATTTTGAAATACATGTTTCCAATATTGTGCCATTAAGTATTTTTCCTAGATCGGTAGTCACAAAAAGAAAGTTTCATAATTCGGAAATGCGATTTGAAAGAACATTTTCAAACTTTTTTCGTATTTGAGAAACTAAAGTACTTGATTATCCATTTTTTGGTTTCAAAAGTAAACTATGGTTTCGGTGAAACTTTTATTTCATTACAATGGTTGGATCTTGCCATAACGTACGAAATTCTATGTCATTTAAATGACAGCCTCTAGATTTGTTGCAGCAGTCGATGCTTTTGAGGTAGATTTCGACCACTTTTTCGCACATTTTGGGCGGTATCTCGGCGATAACATGACGAATGTGGCTTTTCAAATGCTCCAACGTTAGGGGATTATCTACACGGATACGGACACGGTCTTTGACGTAGCCCCACAAAAAAACAATCTAACAATCTAAACGTGAAATTAAGCGTTCTGGAAACTTCCCATGCAATAGAGCCAAAATCGGTCGTGTCGTGACACCGTCTTGCTGAAACCACATATCGTCCAGTTTATAATCTTCAATTGCAGGCCAAATTGATAGGCCCAATTGCTGAGAATGCCGTGGAATCGACAAATTCATATTATCCGCCACACTTTCACTAACAGAAGCAATATTTTAGGCAGTGCGCACATTGCGATGATGCACAGCCTGACCACATCTGTAAAGCTTCCAGTTCTCTTCAAATTTCTTTATAATCTTGCCAATTCTTTGCACAGTAGGTCAATTATGACGACCATAATCACAACGTAATGTTCGAAAAGTGGCCTTGTTTGAACCACCTCTTTTGTGGTAAGTTTTAATTATTTTTACGCGTTCGGTTCGTTTACGATTGTTAACGATCCATATTCGTCAATGGCATACCTTTTACTAAATAAATGACACTTCAGATGACAGATATTTAACAGCTGACAACCTTGCCAGACCGGCGGTTTTGAAACCACTAAATGGATAACCCTTTACTTAAAAAAAGTTTTAGTGGAATCCTGTGCAAAAAACCTGTTGATTTTTTTGAGCAGTGTAGTTAGTACCTCTCTCCCTCTCTCTGTACTTTGTGCGTATACTTATTATATTAATAATACGTTTAGGTGTCCCTTATACGTACAAACATTCATATATTTATGGGTAAAAATAAATAATATTTTTGATAAAATTTTGCGAAATTCAAGAAATATTTTCTCTAAAGCGCCATAACAGGCTGAAAATTGTTTTTGAATTTTTTTTTTCTAAATCAATATCGACCACTATTTGCTAAAATTTAAAAACTTGTTCCATGTTTTATTTGTAACATATGGGACACTACCCAGCAAAAATGAAGCTGCCAAAGAAGCAATAAAAGCATCACTACTATGGCAAAG
Organism: Eustalomyia histrio; assembly: GCA_949748255.1. Classification (NCBI taxonomy): domain Eukaryota; kingdom Metazoa; phylum Arthropoda; class Insecta; order Diptera; family Anthomyiidae; genus Eustalomyia; species Eustalomyia histrio. The sequence goes on along the minus strand of OX456527.1, from coordinate 4,709,304 downwards.
GCATCACTTCTTTTCTAATGGTTTCATCGATGAATTTAACATTAGCGTGTCATAGGATTGAAGTATTCAAATGAAGCTACTATCATTACTCATACTTTACTCTAAGGAAGCAATGATAATACAATGATTAGATATTCTGATACATGAGTGGAAAATGTTCATATACTTTGTGGTATTTAAGCTTTGATGAAAATTTAATTCATAAGAATGCAGAAAAATAAGTTTAAAGAAGCGAAATTTATGCATTGATTTACAAATACTTTTTATTAAAACAAATAAATAATTCTGCATTAGTGAAAAAGCATTTTTGTAATATTTTTCAAAAATTTTAATGCATTTTTAGACAAATTTTAAAATATTTTTGGATAATTTAAAAACTGGCTGTACAATTTTGAAATACTTTTAGACAACTTTAAAATATTTTTGAACAATTTTAAATAATTTTTGCACAATTTTAAAACATTTTTGGACAATTTGAAATAATTTTCACACAATTTTAAAATTATTTTGGTAAATTCCGAATTAAAACTGTAAATGATGTAGTGTTAAATAAAATAGATAATGCAAAAATGCACAGATTGCGTCGTCATAAATATTTAAGGCTGAAAAAATGCAAATGACAGGCCAGATAGTTTCAATTAAAGGTCAAAAAAAATCAGTTATTCTTGATTTTTCAAAACTTTTATAAAAATTGCAAAACTGCATAAATTCTAACCCTCATGAAATTTTAAACTAAAATATAAAAAATGATTTAATAAAAAAATAAAAAAAAAGTTCATCAGAACTATTTTCTCAATTTGAATAAATGCTTTAGATTCAAAAAAAAAAAAATATACGATATACTATAACTTATGCTTTAGAAGTAATGAAGAGTGATATTTCAAGATATGCATCGGGTTTATATCCAGATCACTGCATTTGAAATATGAACACATGAATTCTTTTGGAAGGGCCTTAGAATAACACCAAAAAATCATAAAAGAATGTCAACTGAAGTTTAGGAAGCAATGAAAGAAGTTATAGTCACAGAATGACCACCAGTTTGTTTGCTGTAAGTTTGACATTAATCTGACATACTGTAGCGGGGCAGTTGTTATGGAAATCCTCATACATGTAGAGGAGGTTGTTAAAGTTGCATCACTACCATGAAATTCAACTATCAACATCATCATCACCATCATTCGAGTATATTTCAACAAACAACAACAGAAAATATAAGCAAAAAATGAAAAATTCAGCAATGAGACTGACTGGCCTAAATGCATCCGCATCATAAACGCAAAAAAAAAACAGACAACAACAGCAGTAGCAAAAAAAAAAACAAAAAACAAGCAAATTACAAAGGCCAAAACCATACAACTCTTTCATTTATTGTTTGTCTTGTCGGACGGTTTATTTTATAATTGTTATGCAATTGGTTTTTTTTATTGTTGCCATCTTTTTTGGCTTATGGTCATCATTATCGTTTATTTACCAAATATATTGCTTTGATTTCGCATTAATACGTGTTTATCAATCACAATAAACAATGTATCAAAAATTAACAAAAATAAATTTAAAATCACTTGAACTGAATCAAGAAAAGAAAAAGAAAGTATTTTAAATTTTTTGTTACCATTAATGATAATTATGATGTCACTTTAACTTTTTTGGCAATGTTAAGTTGGTTAACGCATCATAAATATTGCCATAAAAAGTAATATACACTAAACTCCTCCAACCAAACAATTCACAATTGGAGAAAGGTTTGAAAAATTTGATTTAAAAACGTTTTCGGTAAGATTTAATAATTTTTTTTTTTATATGTATTAATGGTCATAAGTTGATGACTCGTAACTGACGATGAAATTACCATTTGGGATAGATAATGATGCAAAATGACTTCACTATGATGGTTTGTTTAATTCAAATTGGGGTCAGTTATGGGGTGTCATCCTATGTTCATCGATATAGGTGTTGATTCATTACCAAACAAGACTTTTTTTGTTTTGTTTTTTTTTTTTTCTTTAAATTATTAACCGAGAGAAATTTACGATTATGAATGCTTTAAAATTGTTACATATTTTACGCTTTCCATATACAGATCAAATCATCTTTACAACATGTGTAAGTTTAAATACGCTTATGATTTTGTGGTTACTCATTATCGCTGCCAACATAACTCATAACATATTTCAAATTAATTAAGAGTTAGATTTCATCAGTGAAAATACACACCTTAGTATTTATTATTCACATTTAATTAATTCATTAGGTTTAACTTGAGTGTTATGAAGTTGAGGAGGGGAGGTATGCCTCTGCAATGAGTATATACATTTTATTTATATTAAGAGTATACGCGTTTTACCGTTACATTTTATTTTAATAAGTTTTTGTTGCATTACATTTAGCATTTTTTAGGACAAACATACTCTCACATGAATGCACCTGATTTTTTGAAAAATACTAACGAAATGTATCTTTAAGTAAAGTTCATCTTATTATTTTTTTTTTTTTTTTTGAATCCATTAAAATGGTTGAGCTGTTGGCAGATTTGCTTGAAATTAGTCCAAATTTATTTCTACTTTGAAGAGAATTCTTCAAACACTTACATGACGATTTTGATGATATTTGTAAATGTGATAGAAAAACTGGTCTCTAAAGTCAAATAAAAAAGCAAAACAAATATTCACTAAAAATTAATACCTTTGTTCTATATGTATATTAGTTACAACCAGACCTTTATGTATAAGTTTAATTCCTTTAATCAATTTTGTATCTGATTTAAATTTTGACGAATTAATTCACGAATTCATTTTTCTAATTCAATCTTTATCTTATTAGAAGAATCAAGTTGATTTAAATAATTCTTTGTAAAAATCAAACGAAATAATTCAATTTTAAATCAAAGAATTAAATCAATTTTGATTTGATTCGCGAATCAAAAAAATAATTATATTGATTCTCGAATATGATTTGATTCGTGAAATATATTTTTTTTTTTTTAAATCAAAATTAAATTAATTTTAAACCCGAAGGGTTTCATGAAATATTTATTAAACAGACACAGGGTGACTATTTTCTTTTATCATTTTATATGATAATATAAATTAACATACTCCAGTAATACAAATTTCGTTTCCGTTCTATTTCGTTCGATTAAAAATGGGTCACCCTGTGTCTGTAAAAATAGCTACCTCGTGATGTCTTCCCGACCTGGCAAAAATTTTGTACTTTTTGCCCTATCTCGTTTAGTCTTCGAGATGCCGGCCATTTTAAAAAATTACCATTTTACAAAATGGCGAATATCCAGAAAACTAAGCGAGATTTGCCAGTAAATTTTAATGTTTTTATTTTGTTTTAATTCGAAAATCAAATCAAATCAATTTTTTTTAATTCGCGAGTTAAAAAAAGAATTATGTTTGAAATGATTTGATACAATTTAATCAAAAAAGATTCAATTATGATTTAAATCTGATTTATAAAATATTGGACCAACTTGCTGATTTACCAAAAGAATTTTTTTTCGCGAATTAATTTAATAAAAATTTATTATTTTCAAGGTCTGGTGACACAGATCGTGTGATCTATATGATGTTGATCATACGTACTATGGTTATAACTGATTATAGAACAAATACTGGATTTTTTATTGAATATTCAACGAATATTTTACAAACAAAGCCAAGTAAATATGAAAAAAGTCTCATATTTAGATTTGAATTTAAAAGTATAGTAAGTTGTTCGGGTTTCACGTGAAAAAGCTCTATTTACAATTGGTACAATTGGTTTTCACGCAAATTTAATATATACAGTCCTAAAAGACTTTTATTTTTTTAGTGAAAAAGTGACATTTTGAGATTACACATTATTACCAGTTTTTTTTCTCTCAAATTCGTTTTGAAGTGAAAATTGAAACTATTTAATGTATTTGTTTTGAATTTTTGACAATATTGTTTTTTTCTAAGTTTACTATTTTTTTTACTGGAAATGTAAACAAACCCATTAGATCAACTGATTGATATAATAGAACTCAATTTTTGCAATAAATTTCTAAATATTTTAATTTCTTTTGAAAAATAACAGAAAATTTTTACTTAAAAATTTTGGAAACATTGCTAAATTTTATGATAAAAATAATTTAATAATATTAATTGTTACAAAACGCTAAAAATAAAAAGACCACTTTTTGTTAATTCCCATATAAAATTTAAATTAAACTGTAGGTTTTTTGACTTTTCTAAATATCATGCGGCCCTTATGTTTTATGGAAAACACCAATGTGGCCCATCCCTGACATATTGTGATTGTGCCATTCTTGTAAAATAAAAATGTATTAATTTTTACAAATTAAATAACGTTTTGAGGCCCTTATAAGTTCGAGTGGAAAACAATTTACTTTGCTACACCAAAAAAAAAAATAAAATAATTGTTGAATTAAGCGCTGTCCAAACGTTGATCATCTCTGTTTATCTATATATGTATATTATTTTCCAGTATTGCGAAGTGAAGCAATCCAAACTTTAATTCATTGATTTTGGCCAATTTTTTTCATGTGACCAATTTTTTTTATGTTTACAAATTCACTGAGATCGTTAATTTTTGATGGCTCCAAAAAAAAATAATAAATAACGTGGCACCTTAAAACTTAGAACATATATTTTATAAGGTTGCCACTTTTCACAAAAGTGATTTTTTTTTCTTCATTATTTTTTACTCCTCTATAAACCCTCCTTAAACATTTCAACCAACCCACCACACTTTGAATATTTTTTTTAAGACATTCCAAATAAACCGTTACTTTTGTTTGTTAAAAAAATGTTACGGTTTTACATTGTTTGTCCATTTAACATAGTATGGCTAAAACGAAAACTGGTTTAAGAAATTTTAACTAAATTGGAAAAGAAAAAAAACCTGCATTACTCAATTGGTTTGCAATAGATGCCGGTTGGTAATGTTGCTGTTGCTTTTTGAGTACACTAGTACAGAGGTAGCAAAATTTTGGCACTGGCAAAATTATTGCACGAGTGGATTTGCACGCGGCGTTTACTTTATTTTTATTTTGTTTATGAGTCGCGACTTGTAAATTCCTTTTTGTTTTTTTGCTTAATCCCAAAATTTTTATCAAATATATGTTTCGTAGACAAATTAGTAAATTTTCATCAAGTTTTGGGGCTTGAAATTACGAAATTTTTTTACGTGATTTGTTTAGTGCCCAATTAAAATGTTACTAGTTACGTTTTTAATAACAAAATCGATTAAAAATTTATTAAATGGTGATTTCGCTAAATCTGATTCGATTTTTAAATTTCTTTCGCATCATCAAATCTTATAGTGGCGTTAACAAATTTTAATCTTGAACATTTTTTTTAAAACAAAAACAAAAGTTTCACAAAAATTAAATTCGAAACTTTTTATCGAATATTAACTCTCTGTAATGACAACTGAAAATTTTGCTGTTATTACGGGAAATTTTGCTAATTTGAGCCCAGCGGTATTTTTTGCTAATCTTAGCAATACATGTCTGCTGACGTGTAGTACAAAAAAAATTGTAGAAAAATTTGCTGCCGCTACTGAATTTTAGTAAATTTTTTGTAAAGTGGAATTTAAAATTTGTTTGCCAAAATCATCAAAAAAAATTTACTAAATATTATTAATATTAGTACAAAATTTCAAATTAATTTTTTTTATCGAGCATCAAAATTTTTTTATTTTTTCAAAAAACATTTAAGAAAAAATTAAAAAAAAAATTAAAGGCTTAAAACTTTTAATAACCTACAAATTTTGTTTTTATTTTGTTTAATCTAGTAATTTCAGTTTTAAAAAATATTTTAGTCAATTTTTTTTTAACTTTTAAGGGCAAATTTTGTTTTTAGGGCTGATTTTTAGAACCAAAAAAAAGTTGTTAGTGCTATTTTAAGTGAATGCCCTATTTTTAGGCATGAGTCGGTATATTCACTTCAGATCCATTTTTTTAATCTATGTAACATTTTAAGGCAATTTAAGTTTGCAGGTGTAAGTTTTAGTTAAAAATAATATTTCTTTCAATATCCACTTTTTCCAAAATTGGTAAAATGATTTCTGAAATTAGCAACAAAAATTTGTAAAAATTCTGTAATTTGTAAAATGTAAATAGCAAAAAGACTTGCTAAATAATAATTTTTTTTACTAACAATCAGTACAAAAATAGTAAAGTGGGATTGAAAACCGTTTACAAATTTTTCTACTAACTTTTTTTCCTGAGTGTAAATAACTTTAATATACTGGGACTATGAGTCCAAATAGACCGCTGCTAATATTATTTTTATATCCTGTATATAGTAAGCTATCAAACTAAAAATATTTTAGATAAAAAAGTTTTAAATATTCAATAATTTTCATTAAAATTGAGGGTCCTTGAAAAAAAATGTACCTGTACCACCGATAATATTGGGAATATCTAGAAATTTTAAAAATGTGTTGTACAAAAAGAGAATAAAATATTTTTATGCCAAAAATCCATAAATCTATCTAATTTTTTTGATCTAAGTTCAATTAATTTCAAATTTGAGAAATATAATAAAAAAAAGTTGTAAAAAAAAATAAAAATTTGTTTTCCCTCATGTTTTAATTTTTTTTTTGACAATATTGATTAACAATATTTAAACACTCATAAAACAACAAATTTAATATCAATTTTGATACCTTTAGCTGTAATAATATGCAAGAATAATATCGAATAATATTTGTCAAATCTGATAAAATTAACAAAAATAAGATTTGATCCAGATAATTTTTTTTTATGTTATTTGTGACACAAGTGGCACGAGAAAAAAAAGTGTTGTCACTCCTGTACTTTATTGAAAGAAAATATGTTAATGAAGATCGTTGTCACTTTTAGGCATTTTGTTGGTATGTTGTTGTTGTTGTTTAATGAATCGAATTGATGTGGTAACATGTTAAAAGGCTTAACATGGTTAAAATATCTATTCATAGGCCAAGTTAGTTGTTAGTTTTTTTTTTTCTTAGTGTTTCCAATTTTAAAGGTCATTACCCGAATACGTGGGGTTTGGAAACATTTTTAATCCAAATAAAGAAACGAAAAAAAATAAAATTTCATAACTTTTTTAACATTTTTTTATAAAATCGTATAAATAAATTGTTTATTTCATAAAAAATTTAAGATCACAAGAAATTATTGACTCATTTTTACACTCAAAATTTATTATAGTTTGTTATCATTTTCTTTTAAACCGGATTTCGTAAAACTTTTACGCTATTTGAATTTAATTTGTATGCATATCAAGAATAAATATTAACCTAAATTTTATTTAATATTATTCTCTTTCACACATTTGGAAAAAAAAAACAAATTCGCTCTTTTTGCTTGATAATTTAATAATTGATGAAATGCGGAGAATATTTTCAAGTATATGACGTTTATAATCAGATGAAAACGGTGAAATGTATGAGTAAATTTATGTATAATATAAAAATTTGTACACATATGCTGCTTTTGATATTTGTAAATTTTAACAATGCGGTTTTTATTATCATTCAGTATTGCTCAATTTTTTCACATACAAATAAAATTGTTAATAATTTAAACACTGTTTAAAATACATATCAATTAGTTAATTATTCACTTTGTTTTCTTTTTATCTTGATGTTTTTTATTTTTTTAATATAATTACCTTATTTTAATTATTTTTTTTTCTAAGGAATGTAAAAAAAAATAAAACACTAAACGAAGCAATTAACTGAAAAAACTATGAACCGAATGTGCCAACACTCTAACTTAAACTGAGAAAATTTAAAGAAGAGTCATATAAAAATACCACGATCGTCGATCATTTATAATTTTTAATAAGTGGAACTCAAAGCAGCATTAGTTATTGCTGCAGCACTGTTAGCAGCAGTTGTAGCAGTTAAAAAAAAATATTAACAACAACACATGTCCACGTAATCATATTATGAAAAAAATTCCCCTTGGACAAAAAATGTATCCACATATTAAGAGTAAAACAAAAGTGATCTTATTTAAATAATCACTCTCTTAACATAACTCTTTGGTAACAAACAAATACACTTAGCAAAATAAGATGATTTTGAGAATTTTAAATTTTTGCAGAAAATTGTTTACCTATTTATTAATAATATTTTTATTTTCCTTGATTTATTTATTATTTGCTACAAAATAATTTATCATATGATATGTTTTTTTATATCACTTTAATTTGATTTTTTTTTTTTGCGTTAATAACCTATGCCTTAAGAGTTACGAAAAATACTGAATTTGTTGTAATATTTACAAAATTTATATCACAAATCTTTCTCTTCTAAAAAGATATTGTGTTGCTGGCTGGAATGTTGCTCTTTATAAATGTTTATAAACATTGTTGCTTTGTTAGGATAACTCCACCCTTTTAAGGACTTGCGTAGTTTATGCTATATTTTTAACCAATTAAAAAATAACTGTATAAAGTTAGCAACTCCTTTAAGTATTAAATTTAAATTTATTATTTTGTATTGAATATTTTGAATTATTTATCAATAATATTAAGACTTAAAATGTCTTAAACTGTAAACCTCATTTTCACAATGTTACTCTAACTGGGACTTTAATTGACATATTTGTTGTTGTTTCCCATATTAAATTTCAATTGTACTGTTTAAGTTTAAAACTGGACATTTAGAAATCGGGGCTAAGGATTCTAATAAAGATTTCTTCATTATAAAAATCATTATAGAAATAACATTTGCTTTGGAAATAGTTTGAATCCTTTAGGTAAATTCATGTTTATAAGTTTTTTTAGTGATTTCTAGGTTTTATAGAATTTTCCTTATGTATTTTTTTCACAAAACTATAAATATTTATGTAATGCATGGTCTGAGCTTCTTTATGTTATATTTAACAGGCCGTGACTTTGTCAAATCTGATCGATTTTTTAATTTCTTTCACCTGATCAAAGCTTATAGTGGCGTTAATAATTCTCTATAGCCTTTTGATCAAAAATTGAAATATCGTGAAATAATTTATTTTTAAAAAATAAAGTTTAACAATGCCATACGAAATTATTTCGAAATCGTATCGCCTGGAAGAAAAAACTTATTGCGGCAATAATCATTTTCTTATTGCAGAAGATCCCCGCTTCAGGAATAAATGTCCGATCCAAAGCGATACTTCTGAAAAATGCGAAAGCAACACTTCTGAAAGATAAATAAATAATCATTTGGTAGAAGATATCGCTAACAGTTTGGCTAAAAAGTTCGTAGGCTAACATAAAAAAAAAATTTTTTTTGGTACAATTTGATTTTATTTTTCCATATATGTAGTTGCCTTCAAGAGCGATACAATGATGGAGGCCTGATCTGGAGAATACGGTGGACGCGGAAGCAATTGGAAGCCCAATTCATATAATTTTGCCATAATTTTCATTGACTTGTGACACGGTGCATTGTCTTGATAAAACAGCACTTTCTTCTTCTTCAAATGGGGCCGTTTTTCGCGATTTCGTCCTTAAAACGCTCCAAAAACGCTATGTAATAGTCGCTGTTGATGGTTTTTTCCCTTTTCAAGATAGTCGATAAATATAATACCATGCGCATCCCAAAATACTGATGCCATAACCTTGCCAGCCGACTGTTGCGTCTTTTATCGCTTTGGAGTTGGAGTTGGTGGACTCCAGTGTGAAACGATGGAGCCATGTTCCGTCCATTGTGGACGCATAAATTCGGGTTTATTACGATTAAACAGGTTCAAACGCAACTCAGAATCATCAATTAGTTGTTGTTTTTGGTTGATTGTAAGCTCGCGTGGCAACCACTTTGCACACAGCTTTCGCATAGCCAAATATTCATTCACGATATGTCCAACACGTTCCTTTGATATCTTTAGAGTCTCAGATATCTCGATTAACTTCACTTTACGGTCATTCAAAATTATTTTGTGGACTTTTTTGATGTTTTCGTCAGTAACAGCCTCTTTGGGGCGGCCACTGCGTGCATCTTCCTCGGTGCTCATTTCGCCTCGTTTAAACTTAACAAACCACTTCTCAACGATTGATTTTCCTGACGCAGAGTCCGAATAATGTTTATCAAGCCAAGCCTTGGCTTCAACAGTGTATTTTTTCTCCAAAAACGCAATGCTTTATTAACACACGAAATTCCTTTTTATCCATTCTTTTTAAACTATCAAAAGTTGCTTCACCCAAAATTTTATACCTCACAAACTAATAGTCCGACGGCTGTCAAATTTATGCATGTGTCTTTCAAAGGTTAGGGCTAACTAAAAATCACATGGATTTCATAATAGAAGCGAACTTTTAAGCCAAACTGTTAGGTAATCATTTGGAAGACAAAAATAAGATATCGCTATTTTATCACCCTGAAGTTCAGAAACGTTTTTTTTTTTTTGCTTTATTAAAATAAAAAATGCTTTACAAATGACAAAAAAAAAGTAAATTAAAATTTTCGGTTTTTCTATATCGCCAAATTTTCTTCGAACTGATAAAAAGAAAATATAAAGAAATTATTGCGTGGATTTTTTCTTCCAAAAGGAAGATATTGCTTTTTTATCTTCTTTGGATTAAATCTTCCAAATTTTTGCAGGGCAATATTGTCCTGAATAGATTTGACTGTTAAACACAAAAAAGATGGTGGATTTAGTAGTTTTAAATATTCCATAATTATCAAGGTTGGCAACCAAAACGAATAACAGTATTGGTATTAATTTTTTGTTTGTTTCGGTATCCCCAGTAAACATAGCAATACGAATACGATTCCCCAATCGTATTGCCTGAAAGAAAAATTTTATTGCGACAACAACCGTCTTCGTATTGCGGAAGGTATCCCATTTGGTAAAAAACGTGCCCCGAATGCAGTACTTCTAGAAGACAAATTAGCGATATTGCTAGTTTATCATCTAGAAGATATACAAAGTATAACCAAATACCGCTGATTTATCATTTGGAAGTTAAAAAGAAGATATCGCCATGTTACCCACGCCCCAGAAATTAAAAACACACTTTTTATATATTTTCTATATTTTTATAACAAATTGTAGAGATATATTTTTATATTACACCAATTGTTCGTTTACAAATTCTTTCCACATACAATTCTTTTGTCCGTCTGTAAATTCCCTTTAGTGAAATGTGAACTTGATTTGATGATGCGTTATTTTCTAAAAAAATATATGTATATAACATAATAGAAATATATTTTAAATTACGAGGGCGGATCAATAAGTCTGTGACTTTTCAAACTTTCCTCGTAGTTCCATCAAGTACCACCTGTTAATGGACTACTGTCAAATTTAGAGCAAGTTGCGTCATTTACTCTGCGTTTAACAGCTGTTCAAAACATACAACCTCGATGATTTTTTAGAAATGGAAAAAAGTGAATTTAGAGTTCTCATTTAACATTATTTTTTGCGAAAAAACCCGTCAATCAAACCAAGGAAAAGCTTCATAAATACTATGGGGACTCTGCACCATCGATTTCTGACTTTCTTTGTGGTCGTTCTGGACGGCCTATTGATTTCAATACGCCCGAAAATGTCGAAAAAATCCACGATATGGTGATAGCCGATCAAAGAGTAAAAGTACGTGAGATTGTTGATGCCATAGGGATTTCATATGCAGTGTGGCTTCGATTTTAAATGATAAGTTGGATTTAAGAAAGCTGTCTGCAAGATGGGTGCCGCGTTTGCTCTCAATTGACCATAAACGTAATCGTGTGACGTGTGTAGTCTCAATAGCAAAATTCCATGAATTGTGCTACGAATTGATACCTCATCCGACATATTCTCCGGACTTAGCCCCCGATATATTTTCTAGCCGATAGATAAAAGATATTTAATAGCAAACTACTTAATTTTTTTTAAACGAGAAATGGAGGATATTGCCGTAATATTTTCAGTGCGATATTTCTTCTAAATGCTTATTGGGATCAGTAACAGCATTTAATTTGCATCGGTAATGATATAACCGAGATTGAAACATTGTTTCGTTATTATTAAATTTACGTTTTCACAATAAATCACGTGTTGTTGTGCACTGAGAGAGTTATATGCATAATTGTTGCATTAAATCAATGACGTTTCGAAGATTTTTTAAAACAATGCAGTTTTTCATAAAAGTATATACAAAAAAATTCATTTTATTTATTAAAAATTGCATACACTACTTAATAAAAAGTTTTATAAGTTGTTAGAATGTACTTTTCTATACAATGTACTTTTCTATTACAATTCATATTATGGTATTGATATCTATTTCCCTCATTAAATGGCGACCAAAAGTGTTTTGTGTTTTACTCAGCAGTTAGGCTAAATTGAAAACTTTGAATGCAATTATCTCGAATGAGCGATATTATGTCTGAAAGTATTGTATAATAGAGGTGAAGACAACATCCAATGGTGTTTTCTATGTACCGAAACTGTAAACAAATTTGGTAACATTCAGAAAAATTAGGGAAGCTGCTGAAGTGTTGCGTCAGTGTAAATGTGTAAATCAAAAGTGAAGACAAAAAAAAATAAAATTTTGTTTACTGACAAAAAGAAAAATTATATTTTTTATATTGATTTTAAAATCAATCTTCAATTGGAAAAATAAGATGCTGGATATCTCTTTTATGCTATTTAATGAAAATGCATATTCTGTGGAAGTTTCCGAATTTCAAGATGCCAAAAATTTAGATGGTTTTTAGATTTAGATCATTTGTCGATGAAATCAATGCTGGAACTAAATATCTTGGTAGATGGGAAATAAAAAATAATGCAAGGCTTCATACTATTTAAGAAATAATTTTTTTAATGAAACATCTTTATTTAAGGTATTTTGTTAAATTTAATTATATTTTTCATAAAATGTTATGAAAACTTGCTTTAACTTACTGAAAACTTTCAATCAAACAGCAGTTCCAATGCAACTTCATTGCTTTTATGCAAAAATTCATTAATTCCAAGCAGATAATTTACCCAATGAATTTTTTACCGACTTTTTTTTATGAGTGTGTTTATGAAATTAGTTTTTTTTAAATCATTAATAAAAGTAATGCTAATGCCAAAAATTTCATTAGCATTGTTGCCAATAAAATTGTTAATTAATTGATTCATATAATTACTTAGTCCCATGTACGGTAATTATACATAATTATAAAAGCTTAGTCTTGTTTTCTTAAGAAATTGAATAGCACAATTTTATTGTTTTGCATAATTTTTTATTTGTAGCTTAATAAAATCTGAGAATTCGGATTTTTCAATTTAAAATACACAATAATAAAAGCTAAATATATTATATATTCATGGAAACAAATTACAAATAAGTGAAAAGATTGTAGTCGACTATGTAATACTCTACATTTTTAACATTTTCATTGGTTTAGTTTTACTAAAATAATTTCGACCAAAAATTACACAAAACTTAATTTTTCAGCAAAAAATTGCATACTAATAAAAACAGTAATTTTGACCAAAAATTACACAAAACTAAATTTTTCAATAAAAAATTGCATATTAATAAAAACAGTAATTTTGACCAAAAATTACACAAAACTAAATTTTTCAATAAAAAATTGTATATTAAAAAGAACAGTAATTTTGACCGAAAAATACACAAATTTAAATTTTTCAATAAAAAATTGTATATTTATAAAAAAAGCAGTAATTTTGACCAAAAATTACACAAATTTAAATTGTTCAATAAAAAATTGCTTTGTTACATTGTTACGAATATCAATTTTTCAATAAAAATTTTCAAATTAATAAAAAACAGTAATTTTGACCAAAAATTACACAAATATCAATTTTTCAATAAGAAATTTCAAATTAATAAAAAACAGTAATTTTGACCAAAAATTACACAAAACTAAATTTTCAAGAAAAAATTGCATATTAATAAAGAAACAGTAATTTTGACCAAAAATTACTCAAAGCTCCAATTTTTCAATAAAAAATTGCAAATTAATAAAAAAAACAGTAATTTTGACCAAAAATTACACATAACTAAATTTTTTAATAAAAAATTGCGTTTTGATAGAAACAGTAATTTTGACAAAAAATTACACAAAACTAAATTTTTCAATAAAAAATTGCATTTTGATAAAAACAGTAATTTTGACAAAAAATTACACAAAACTAAATTTTTCAATAAAAAATTGCATATAAAAAATATTAATAAAAACGTAATTTTGACCAAAAATCACACGTTTTATTTTAATTTAATTTTTTTTTTGTATGTAAAACTAACAGGTAGATCAAAAACGATACTGAATATCTCAGGTTTTAGAATTAGAAAGAGAATATGTATTTACATTTATATATTATCCATTTCCTACTAAATTTTTTGGAAAATGTTTGGTGGGTCAAAGCAATAATAAGCTGACGATATGTTTAAAGTGTTTCTTATGTGCAATTAATATTTTAACAATAACATCGTTATCGGCGTTTTATTTTTAATTTCCATATTTTATTTATTACTGTAAACGTTTTTTAGTTTTCTCGGGTTGGGTTAACAAGATAAACAGAAAAACCGCATGCAATAGCAGCAAATCTAAATATATTTGTAAATATTCCAAGTAGTATTAACATAAGCATCGACTACTTATTTACAAAATGTCGCTTATATTTGTACTTAAACAGCGATTTGTTTTTATTTATCCGAAGTCTTTAGTATAGCTGAAGTTGTTTTTTTTTATTGTAAAATTGCAATTCCTGTATAATTTTCATAAAAACAAACATCGCTATTAGGGGTATAACTTTTTGTTTTATTGTTGCAAATATAAAAAATTACATTGGAAAATATAAAGAAATGTGGTAATATTATTCCGCGGTTATTGAAAAAGTTTCTGCACCAAGTGCATTGAATAAGTTTGGAAGACCGATTTCTATCAACTTTATATTTTTTTTGTAAAAAATTGTTAATAAATATATAAATTTCAATTAATATCATTATGCGAATTTTAATTTTTGTTAAATATTCACATTTTTAATAACTGCACAATTTTTGGAAATTGGACCTTTTGGTTTAAAATTTTTTATTTGTTTTGATTTTAAGAATATTTTAAGATATCGTTGGAAATGTGATACTTTAGAAATTGCCCGTGGTACGGAAAATTGTTTTCTTCAAACTGACCCCAGAAACAGATGTTTTTTGTCGCTACAACATTGCCCATATCGTAGTACCATGTAATTTTTTTAACTAAAAAAGTTATACCCCTAATCCCAATACAATGTTACAAAACTTTTTGCATATAACAGTTTTAAAAATAATTTACAATTAAATCGAATATTTTATAATTGAATTAAAGTCTTATGGCGGGGTTGTAGTAGATTTCGTAAAAACGCCCCTTAAATGATGAGATTTTGATTTTGTTTTAGTGGCTGGATGACATTGACACATTCAAATTATCCACACCCTCACTAAACATTATAACACGTTACACTTCATCAGCCATAGACAATGATTTTTAAAATATTTTTGATGATTTTCAAATAATCAGTAGTTTTTTTTTTAATTTTTTTTTCTATTTTCTAAAAACAAAAGACACTTTAAAGGTTTGCGTTTAGTTGTTTTTTACCCGGTATTCACTTTACTTTTAGAATTGTGATTTAAAATACTCATGTACAAATAGATGATTGTTTTTTTCTTCTATTTTATAAAAAAAAAACAACAATATTCAAATCATTCGCAACGTGATTTTAGACGAGTTCACATCAAAACGCCAGAAAGTAATAAACATTTTCTTATAAAAGTTAAATACATTAGTTCGATTTATAATTACAGATAAAAAAAATTGTAATTGTTTTAAAGAGAAACACAAAAAAGATAAACATTATTAATAATTAATTGCTAATTAATATTGTAATTTATAATTAAGTTTAATACAAAATAAAAGCAACAAAGTTCAACCGTTAAGTGTTTCAAAGAAATATGTTCGAAATGAAGGATTACAACGACAATATGACTTTAAATCCGGCCCATCTTACATATCAGCTTGCAACACCTGAAGTCCCAGCAGCAACAAAAATAACAACAACAACAACTATATCATCACTGACAGCAACAACACCAAAAACCCCCTCCTCCGATGGTCTTGAAAATCCTGGGTTTTTGCCAGAAGGCGGGTAAGTTAAATAAGGGTTTATTTTTGCCTATCGCAAAAAAAAGCTGTAGTATGCAAATTTTTAAAATCGTATTTTTTGCTAAGAAAACAGCTTTAAGTTTTGCTTAGCAACATGTATCTAGTAAAAATAGAGAAAAACTTGAATATTTAAAATAAGCTTAAAGTTAAAGCTTTTTTTGTTACATACTACCACCATTTTTTATTTGCAACACTGAAAAATATGCTATAATTTTTTATTGAAAGTATTTTATACTCTACATACATCATACATTAATCGGCGGCTGTAGGAAAAAAGCGGCGGCTGTACTTATCCGGCAGCAAGCAGAAAACTTTACGTCTAGCCTACTTTTCATCGGCTCATACAAAAATCAGCTGAGCCGGCTTGTAAAAATTATTACAAATCTGAAAAGCTAACTAGTTAGTTTGTATAATCCGATGAAAATGTTTATACTTTATATTCGAGTAACTTTCCTTGAGGTATATTCCCCGGGTACTGCCTGGGCTTTTTAGGAAATTTCCTTGGTGTCTCTTGGTAATAAAGCGGCCAATAGACTATCAAGCATTCTGTACAGCAGGCTCGTCGGCTGTATTGACAAATATGTTGGATGAAAACAAAATTTTGTAATTTCTGTTTGCTTGTTTGTCAAGCATGAAGCATTGTATCAACACATCAATCTTTTAAAGTATATAAAGTAATATTTTTTTGGAAATCATCCAACATACTTGATAGTGTATGTCGAAACAATTTTCATGTTTCCCAAGAATGTTGAAAAGCACGATTGATAGTATATGGACCGCTTAATTCATCAGAGATCTTCGCCAAGCAAATTAATCGACGGATGCCTTTAAATACTGTTACTAAAATAATTGATAAACGTCAGACATCAGCTTTGTTCCTGTTAAACTTAAGTTATCTTTCGTGAGGACCACTCCAGTTCGCTCATATTTATTGCCGGCAATATATTTATCGCAACGCTTCTTCTTCAGCAATTTTCGTTAACTATTATTGCTAAGACATTAAATATTGTTAAGACGTTAAACTCAGTTCTGATTTTTGTTTGACATTAATAAAAATAAAAAACGCCCCAAAAGAAAAAAATAGAGATACAGGTAATTTCTTTAAAATTTTTCAAAATATAAGTAAAGCAGTGATTTTGTTTACTTGACATTCTGTTTTTTTTAATACAACTGTTTTGTTTACTTTTTGTATTGAAATTTTTCCAGGAAAAAGCTTTTTATCGCCAGGTTATTATTGATTTCTCTTATATGACAAAAAGCCGGTATCGATAAAAACGATACATTTTTCTTAAAATCTACTTAATAAATATTTATTTATTATTTTTTTTTCAACAAAACGATAAATATTCTATAAATGCAGTATAAAACTTTAAATATACAAAAAGTTTTAATTTATAAAGCTTTTGCAAAAGAAAAAAGTTCTTGTTTTATGCTGCATATCAATTTTTGTTTTATGCTGCATATCAATTTTTGTTTTGTTTGCAACAAAACAATGATGAAATATGTTTTAGAATTTATGTGTGCAAATTTGATGCATATGCCAAATACAGCAAAACAAAGATTTTATTTTTGTTCAATAAATATTAAAATTATGGATATAGAGATAAGTTGATGCTGGATATTTTAGATATGATACGTAATATCGAGAAACTGGTTTTGGAATGAGAAAGAAAATATTTAAAACATGTAATTCATTCCTAAAGCGGTCAATAGACTATCAAGCATGCTGTACAGCATGGCTTGATGACTCCGTGTATTTGTTTTTGTAATGGCCATCAAACAACACTATACGTTGTAAAATGCTGGACATGTTTTACAGAATGCTTTATAGTCTTTGGACCCCTTAAATCAATTTTTCTCTAGTCAATAATAAGCCAACAATATATGTGGTTTTACGTATTTGCACAACCCTGTAACTGCCAATCGCAGAGATGTATTACTATGGTGCATTTAAATGCAACCCTGCTGGCTGTCAAAAATTCTTATTGGAAGTTATTAGCTTTAAAGGAAATTTTTACAATTTTCCAATTAGTTTTCAATTTGACATAGAAGCAGATGGTCGTTTATTGGTGATTGTGTTAAACAAAAGCAGTATAAAAATAGAAAATTTTTATGAAAAATCTTTAAGGAAAATAATATAAGTTAAAAAGATATAAATTAACTACAAATTAACAACGAATTAAAGCTCAAACAACAATAAAAAACTCATAAATAATTGTGCAAACCCGATATAAAATTTGCAAAAATTACGTGAGTGTGCCACCTGAAATAAAAAGGATTATAAAAAATATTGATTTTTCAACGAATTGCTAAAAAAGAATCATAATTTAAAATTGTGTGTTAAAATAGTAACAGAAGCCCAAAGATTTTTATAAGAAAATATAAAAGTCTGGAAAAAAAACCTTGGAAAGTTTAAATTAAAACCAATTGTTAAGAAAATACCACACAGCGACCTTATTTTTTCATAAAACCAAAAACAACTGCTCCATATACATATTAAAAAAAAAAAGAAACTCCAGGTAAGTACATATGTTTTGGAATAAAATGTACATTATTTTATTGAACCATATGAGGGCGTTGCATTTAAAAGAAAAAAAAATACATTTAAAAGCAGCAGCTGATCTTTAACATCTATTACACCATCATCGCCACTATTTGTTATTTTTTTATCACCAACGTCATCGTCAGCTTCATATATAACAAGCTTTAACCCACTTTTTGTAAAGAAAAAAACTCCCAACTCCCACTGTCTGTATCTTTTGTTACTCTCTGTGTTTTTTCACACTATATCATTAACTTCTTTTAGTACTTGTTCATGTAATCATTTATGAAAAAAAGAAGGAAAAGTCATCACCATCATTTTCTTCACTTTTATCTACTAACAACATCACTTCCCGTCAATTTTTTTAATTTAAGTTTTGTGTTTTCTGTTTATTATGATTTTGTTCATTTGGTGTCACTGTTATTTGTTTTAAATGATGACAATATCTTATTTAACTAGCACGTCACCAACAACAACAACAACTATTTAATATAATCAGAGCTTTAAAAGAATGTGCTTTTAATTTAATATATCATTTAATAATATGAAATTTCCTTTTTTTTAAACAATTACAAACAAAAGTCTGTTTGTGGATTCCTACAATTTCGATATGAGAATTAGGGGCCAAAATAAATAACTCAGTACTTGTAATCCATGAATAAAACTTTAAAATTCTTTTCATTTGATAACTAATTTACATACATATATTTCTTTGAAACAATGTTAAAGAAAGCGAAAATTGTCTAATATTTAACCTCACTATTTAACCCTTAAATGTGATATTGGGCCGCTAAACATGTACACATGCTTATTTATTTTGTCCCCTTTATCACATATAAAACTTCATTAAAATTTCCTTGTGGGACTAGTGAACCACGAAAATTTTTTTTATTTAAAAGCTTACAAAAACTTAGGTAAACAAAAAAATGTCTTATGACATTAAATTAAAAAATAAATTAAAAATATTTTCTTGGCTTTATAAATTTAATAATAGTTTTTAAATTCGAATAGTTTGTTGGTTCTGCAAGATTTTATTGAAAAAGTCGAATGCTGAAATATTTATAAAAATTTCTAAATATCGAGTTTTTCAGTTGTGTTTGACTTTGTTCGGTTGAATTAAAAATAATTAAAAATCCTCTTTTATTTATTTTAAAATTTTGTTCTGGTGGGAAGTAACCAGAAACATATCACAAGAAAAATTTCAATTTCTTGCGATTTGTTCGATGTCTTAGCGAGCTTGTGCGCAAACATTAGATAATTTTTTAATTTTATTGCATGTTTTGCGGATATGAATAGCAAGCTAAAAAATGTTTATATGTTCTGGATTTGAATTTTTTTTTTTTTTTTAATTTTCTTTTTGTGTTTTTTACACAAATAAATTATCAAAAGAGCAATTGCATCTTCGGCTTCTTATTCCATATTTTCTCTATGAAGTTTAAGGTTGTTGTGATTTGTTCATCGTGTGTAGAGAAGTGGTAAGCGAACAAACAATAATTTTTACTTCATGGACCGCTTGAAACATTTTTACTAGCTAACGGACCCCCCAATTTTTTTACATTTAAATAAAAACATTAAAATTTAAAGATTCTCATAAAAATAGAAGTAGTAAAAAATACGATAGATGGAAAACGTTTTTATTATTGTAGAATTTACAGAATTTGAGAGATTTACCAGATAGAATTTTTGGAAGGTTCTTTTAATTAAATTACCCTAGAAAAAATTAAAAACTCTAGGATTTTGAGGGTTTTTTTTATAAAAAAGCTTCTATGTAGCTCCGATTTTTTAATATAAAAAATTAATTCTTAAACAAACTGGATTTTTTTTGAGTCTGAGATAATGTGTATTCAATTAAACAAAAAAATTGCCAGAGTCTGAAAAGTTCTGAGAATGGGAATACCCCAACTATTTATTAAAATTGTTTTTAAGCTACACAGCTCTTATTTCCTTCAAAAGTTTTAAAATCGTATCTAAACTTACTGGAAGATTATTTATAATTACTTTCTTATTTTTAAAGAATTTTTTCCGAACTCTTCTCGGACCCCTTTCTATGCAACAGCGGACCCCCAGAGGATCGCGACCCCCCATTTGGGAACCGTTGATTTAAAGGTTAAAGTAGATTTTGGGATCACCTACATAATATGTAGGTCATCTCAAAATCTGACTAGAAATCTGATGAGCAGTCTTGAATTTGATTGGTTTTTGGTGTTTGTGTTAAGTTTTGGGTTTGGGTGTATTCTGACATATACAGTAGAATTTAATGGCCAACATTTTTGTAGAACATTTCATCCTCACCCTTCCCCTTTTTTGGGGTGTTTTTTACAATTTGTTAGAATAAAGCCCAAAAATGCCATTATGAGGGGGAGTAAGAGGGTTAATATGTTCTACAAATATATTTACCATACCATTGTCTTGAAAGTTGTTAAACATACTCTACCGATATGCTGCAAGAACAGGTCAGAGCTGCAAAACTTTAACCGCCTCTAAAATAATATTCCGATGTAAACTATCAAAACGCGACACACGTATATTTTTTTTTGGTCTCCATAACAAGAATCAATCGTCGGAACCCCGTAATTTTTTTTTTTTTTGAACTGTGTTAGTTGAACTGTGGCTTAGTTATGAAAAGATTTCATTCTTTAAAGCTCTATTTACCACAAACAATGTCTGTACTATAATGTTATTTCTTTTGAGAATTTATTTGTAGGATAAGCTTGACTTAATTTTGTCGTATTTTTTTTTTTTTTTTGTATCTTTAACATGCATATTTATGATTTATATATCTTGTAGTTGTAGAATGTTGATTATTATATTTTTCAACAACTTCCTTCCCTTTTATAGCATTTTATTATATATATTTTCATTCTTCTGATTTCAATTCTGCCTAACGGTGTTTTTGCTGTTTTTTTCAGTTTTCCTCCATACACAGTTTCTCTACTTCCTTATTGTTTTCTTTGTTTTTTGGCGTTGAGCCTATAAATTAATAGAATTCTATAACATCACGACGTGCCTCCAAAAATTATTTTTATTTTTTTTAATTTATAACCTCCATATTGATTTGAAAATACATATTTATATACACTTAAAAACCAAAACTCCGTATATTTTTGTGATTGTAGATTTATTGTGGCTGTTGTTGTTTGGTTTTAAGTTTATTGTATTTTAGTTGTGTTTTTTTTTTTAATATTTTTTCATGTTTGAGTCAAACAACGAACGGTCTGTCTGCCCCTCGTTATATACATGTGACGTAATATTCCGAGACATTCCAATTACTTGAATTGAAATAGATTGAATACTTTATATTCATCATATTTAGTTTTAAAAGAATGAATAAAATTTTAAATTTAAATTTACAAAAAAAAAAAAAAATAAAGTCAAAAACTTACTACTAGTTGTATTTTCACTCGTAGCTATTAACCTTAAGTACATATCTAAAGCGATTAAAGCAAATACAATATTTGAAAATACTATACGACCAACATTTCTAAATCACAGAGATCCACAGATAACAAATTTAACATATGTTATCCAGTGGGCGTGGCATTTTAAATAAATTCGTCTACATATTAGGAAATATTTATCGGATCTTTAAGTAATGTATACACGAAAAAAGCTAATGGTATTTCCTTTTGAATGGGATACAAAATCTTTTCCTCAGGCTCGCAAGAATCAAAACTATCGGGCCTTAAACTTATCTTATTATTTTACCATAAGTTATTACAATTTTATTTTAAAAATTGTTTTGCTTTTAATTTGACATTTTTTATAATGTTAATTAATCCATGATATAAATTTTCGTTTTATCATATCAATGTCCAGTAATACTGACGATTTAGTCATTATATGCAAAATTATGAAATTTGAATGCTTAATTCAATTGAAGATATATAATTTTGGTCTTACGATTCAATTTAAATATTAAATACATTGTTTGGTTGATAATTTTATAAGCTTCATTCCGTGTATTAATAGGAATAGGAAAATATTCTGTAGACGAATTCCTATTTGAAGTCAATTTTGGCAGTTTTTATCCTAATGTTACGCCCACTAGAAATAAGGGGCGGTATATTAAAGCGAACATTATCCTTTTAATCTGTTGTCTTCTTTAATTATTAAATGGTGTCATTTACGTATTTTCAAATCAATTAGACAAATTTTGAATAGTTTAAATAATGATACGATTTTTACTTTTTTCCAATTTTATACTTTATTTTATCCGATAGTGTAATGTAAGTTAAACAGATTAAAGTTAAAAAATTTAAACAGTAAAGCTAGAATTAAAGGCTCATTAAGCCATAAGTAACGTAACGTGACGAATCAGCTGATTCAATCAAAATGAATGAGTTAAAACAAGACAACTATAGGGTGCCGTTACGTACGGATAATTTTAGCTTTAAATGTTCATAATATTTTTGTTAAAATTAAACGTTGTGTCAACACAAGTTTGTAGGACATAAGTCAAAAAAGTTGGAAGTAAAATGAATAAACGTTTTCAATGTTTGGAGAAAACTTAAATTAAATATAATTGTTTATAAAACTCTATAAAGCCAGAGTGGCAATCCTTGCTTGGACGAATTCGAGTTGTCGCGGTACATAGTCCTATTTCTGTCGGAACTGGGTTATATCAACCAATTTCCCTTGACCCCAAAATGAGTACATAATGTATACAATTACGCCTAAGACACAGTTTTACGAGCTGTCAATTTTTAATGGGTTAATTTTATATTGTTAAGGCAAAAACACAGCTTTTATTGATTAAACATGTTTACAATTAAATTTTATATTTTATCTAATACATATTTAAAACATTTACTTGCAAGAACAAATATCTATATGCCTGGGGTTGCCAGACGTACTGTTTTTAATTTTTTTTTTTGTAAGAAATGTACTTTTTAAAACATAGCATAGGTTTTTTGTATTGAATTTCAAAATTTATTTTTCAGACAATTGATTTTGATACTATTTTATGGAAAATATGTCAGTTAACTAAATCTAGAGGTTAAAGTACAGGGGGAGAGAGAAGAAATGAACTTTAATATAAAAAGGTTCT
The DNA here is from genome assembly GCA_949748255.1 of Eustalomyia histrio. Classification (NCBI taxonomy): domain Eukaryota; kingdom Metazoa; phylum Arthropoda; class Insecta; order Diptera; family Anthomyiidae; genus Eustalomyia; species Eustalomyia histrio. The sequence continues at coordinate 4,685,611 of OX456527.1, read as the reverse complement.
TAATTTTTTATATTGTTTTTTTTTTCTCGTGAAAAAGTATCACTGTAGCGTATTGTAATTCTTGAAAGGCTCATCTATACTATAAATTAATAGATGGTAGAGAAAACTGGTTGTGATGGAAATATCTTCAAACAGCTATATTGTGAATCAAATGAGCTATTCAGAGTTGCTTCTGCTATAACTCGAGCAGTTTTTCGCTCTATGTAAATGTGGCTAAATAATACCAAAACATATGACTTTTCTTATTCAAATTATATGATGGTTGAATTTGACGACCGCGGTTTGTTGAAATTTGCGCACATCCTCCCGATTGTGGACACATTTGGTCGATTATGCTGACCAAAAAAATCACGAAGTGCATTTTAATTTGAACGCTCATTTTCGTAAAAGGCTTCAACAATCTAAACGCGCTTTTCAATTGTGGATACATTTGGTCGATTATGCTGACCAAAAAAATCACGAAGTGCATTTTAATTTGAACGCCCATTTTCGTAAAAGGCTTCAACAATCTAAACGCGCTTTTCAATTGTGTACCTCTCCATGGTTGAATTTGTCAAACACTGAAACAAAGAAATGTCAAATTTAGTTAGGAAAAAAACTTGACTTTAAGATGTGACTCACAATTACCATCGTGCATTATGGTTAGACCACCCTTTATGTTTATAGACGAACATGTTATATTTTTAGTATTAGCAACACGGCTTATATAATTTTCAGAGTTTCTAAATGTACATATATATTTCTAGCAGTGTGTTTTTTAACAGTGTAGGCCTAAACATCGACCAAACTTAACTAAAATTAAGAGACTTCGTCCGAGATGTTGCACTGTACTAAATTTCATTGAAATATCTAAACCAAATAACGGTCAGGAAATTTTTTTTTTCAATTAGATGCTGAATTTTGGTAGGTGAGATCCTGCAAAAAGTTTAAGGATTTTTTGATCGAACTAAAAATTTCACGAAATACGAGTGATGCCATTTGGGCTCCCTGTATGTCAATTCCGAATAAAGTTGCTTTGCGAAGATAAATAATTTTTAATTTTTTCTTCACAGTTATTTTTCACTTCATGTTTTCATTTTGAGCGATTCCCATTCTCGTTATGAAAAAAAAAAATGTTGTTATGATAACTATCTGTCAATTTTACTTCATTTCACTCGTTCTGTGAGATTTAAAGCAAAATTTTATTCAAAAACTTCAATTAATTATTTTTTTTTAAATAAACATTTTATATAAAGAAATGTTTTTATATGGGTTTATGTTTCTGGAAGAGAAACAGGTGCCAAGTTTTTTTGTTTTTAATGTTTTTGCAGTATTGCAAACAAGGATTTTTTTGAATGCGATTTGAGCGTTTTTTGTTTTTTATTTTAAATTTAATTTTTGTTATAAATTCTCTAATTCTTTTGAAACTTAAAAATTTCTTAATTAAATTAAAAAAAAAACTATATTAGAAAAAATATAAAATGTAAAAAATAATCAATTTAAAAAAAGTCGCTAACAATGTTTGTAAAATAGTGCAATATTCACATTTTTTCATGAATTTTTATTTGGTGTAGAAAAAAAAACTCATCCCTGTAGGAAGCCTGGGGACAAGTGTCTACAAGTCACCACTTTTGTCGACTATTTTGGGTGACTTTTTGATGATATGTCAACAAAGCGTCTATACTTTTTACGTTCCTTTTTTGCAGCTGCGAAGCTGTGCGTGTATTTGATTTTTTTATTGTTTTATTTTGTTGAAAATACATGTTAATAAAAATATAAAGAAAAATTAATTTAAAAGGTAAATATACAAATTTGAACAAAATATATAATGAGCAAAAGAAATTACAAAAGACTTGTGAAAAAAAATCAATTTTGTATAAAAATAAAAATAACGAGAAAGAGGCAACAATTTTTAGTGAAAGTTGCAACTCTTGAGACTTTGTGGAGCCTGATGAAGATTTTACGGAGCCTGTGGATGATTCTGTGCAGTCTTTTGAAGATTTGTCTACTCCAGAATTAAATTTGCACAAAATTTTTTTTGGTTTAATGAAATTTATAAAAAAAAAAATTATTAATAAAATATCTAATTTAACAAAATAAATGCGCCTGTTTTAACTTATTTCCTTCCTAGTGCGGAAAGCTAGTAAAAAGTTCCAAAAGTGTAGACTAGTATTACTAAAATGTTTTAGTGAATCTCTAGTTTCAATGTCAACACCTAGTCAATAGTTGTGTAGATTCGCAATGACAAGCACATATTAAATGTCTACAGCAGAGAGCTTTGAATGGGGTATAAATAGTCAGTAATACTGGTGACAAAGTCAATATTTAATCAGAACAGTTTCACTATCGACATTTCGTTCAGGGATACTAGTGAAACTGTGGTTCCAATGTCAACACCTAGTCAATAGTTGTGTAGATTCGCAATGACAAGCACATGTTAAATGTGACAAAGTCAATAGTGAATCAGTACAGTTTCACTATCGACATTTCCCACAGGGATATGATAAAATTTTGACAGATAGTTTTTGCAAAAGTTATATCGAATTCTTTGCGAAATAGTCAAAGTTTTTATCATACAGGTTGGTTGAAAAGTTCCTGCGCTCGAAATGAAAGAATACTGTTTTTGTTACGAAATATAGTTTTTTATTCAATATAATCTCCTAGAAGCTCAATACACTTGTTCCAATGATCTTCCAATAATTTTATCCCATCCTTATAATGGTTTTCCGGAAGCTCTGCAAAATAACCGTCTACGGCTGCTATGGCCTCTTCGAAGAAAAATGCTTTCCACAAAGGAATTGTTTGAGATTTCTGAAGAGATAGTAGTCACTGGGAGCCAAATCTGGTGAATACGTGGATGTTCAAGCAATTCGTACTTTAATTCTTTGAATTTAGCCATCGTGAAAACACTTTTGTGAGCAGGTGCATTGTCTTGATGAAAAATTATTTTTTTCTTCTTTAAATCAGGCCTTTTCTCACGAATTTTTTCATCCAGCTGATCCAAAAGGCTGCAATAATATTTAGAGTTGATTGTTTTACCTTTCTGAAGATAATCAATCAACAAAATTCCTTTTGCATCCCAAAAAACTGATGCCGTAACCTTCTTTGCTGATCGTTGTGACTTCACCTGCTTTTGAGCTGAACAATCAACTTCAGTCCACTGTAAACGTTTTTGTTTAATTTAGGATCATGGTGGTAGATCCAAGTCTCATCCATACTTATAAAACGATACAAGAAGTCGGTTTTATTCGGCTTAAAACGCTCCAAATTACGCTGAGAAATTTGTTTTCGATCCAGTTTTTGTTGAATTGTTAATGTGTGCGACACTAACTTTCCAAACAGTTTTTTCATACGTAATTCTTCATGTAAAATATGGAGTACTCGTTCGTCTGAGATGCCTATGGGATTAGCAATTTCACTAACCATATTATGTACCTGCTCAATGATTTCTGCTGTGGTTGCAGTTTTTGGTCGTCCTTCGCGTGGATCGTCTTCAAGGCTGGTACGACCACGTTTAAATTCACCAGCCCAAAATTCAACGGTGCGTTTTGAAGGTGATGACTCCTTATACACTTCTAACAATTGTTCATAAATTTCCTTTGCTTTTAAACCCTTCAAAACAAAGAATCTAATGACTGCACGATATTCAATTTATTCCATATTAAAAAATCAATGACACGTCAACTTCAAATGGCTTGTAAACAAAGAAAGAATTGACAGAATGACTTGCAACTTTGCATGTGTTCTCAGGACAGTTATACCAATTTGAGAAAAAAAAAGTTTGGAGCTAGCAGTGCCATCTCTTGGTGAGCGCAGGAACTTTTCAACCAACCTGCATCACAGCTTCACAGATTCAGAATCGTTTCCCTGGTTGGGGATGGGTTAATATTTATGACCTGTAGCATGAATCAAAAAGTGATTCTGAGTCGATCGATTGGTATACCATAATATGGGTCTAGCTTAATTTTTTGTGTTGGTAGTTACAAACATTTGGTAGTGGTATACAATTTATCATAGTCGCAAAAAATCTTTCATGTATTAATTTGTAACAATTTTTATATCATTAAAGGACATTTTTATGATAATTTATTTTCAATTTATAAAACCTGTTTTATGCCAATTACTTGGGTAATTCGCAGTTAATAATCTTTCACATTTAAAGTTTACTATTTTTTCATTTTTATGTAACATAAGAGGGAAATGAAAATCTAAATTGCACTAAAACTAAAAGTTGTAGCAGAATAGTAGTAATAATAGTAATAATAATTTTGGTATATGACAAGTTTGCGTGATTGATAATGACTTGTTCTTTTCTGTGTATTTAAGGTAGCGAAAACACAATCAAAAGTTTTATGTAATTTTTTTTGCGTTGTGGTTTTTAGTTAAGTAAAAAAAAAAAAGTTATAAATACAATAGAAATTATATAGTTTTTTAAATTCCGCATTATAACAACTATTTAAAAAACTCTTTTTCTGTTTTTTTTTTTTTTTTTGCCCAACAATAGCTTGTCCTGATTTTTATAAAAATTGAAAATGTAAATGATTTTTTTTTTATTTAATTTAAATTTAAAGCCCTGTGGTGGTGTAAGTGGTTATTTTAAAACTATTTAGTATTTTAAGAATTGATATCCAGATGCAAAATGATACTTATTGGGAATTATTTGTTTCTTTTGTATTGTTGAAAATATCGTAATTTGTTTCTTTGAATATTAAATTGAATGTGTCTTTTTTTTCTAGAATTTTTATTATGTAAATTTATGAAATGAAATGAAGTAGAATGAATGCCTGCATGAGAAATGATAAGAAATTTTATTTTATTTTTTATACCACTTTACTGACAAAACAACAAATTGCTTTAAAGCTTATTTTCAGCATGAGATTTGTATTTTTTTATAAAAAAAAAGTTTAAGGAAAAAGCTTACATACATACACATTGTTAATATACGTTATATGCAAATGATAGTCGTCGAGGTTTATTTCTAAATTTTAAATCCAATTATTTATGGATCTGGTATGAGTATTCTAAAGAGTTCTTTATGTTTTTAAAAGACAAAGTCAATCTAGCGATTTAAGTCAATCTGTTAAAATTACGTTCACGTCCCAAATAAGTGGGCACGGGACGCTAATTTTTTTTATCAATAATTGTAATATTCCGAAGCAGTTTGGAATTCAAAATTAGCAAAATCAGCTGTAGTACTCAAATTTTATGAGTCACAACGTGGAGGAACAACAATAAACAAAATAGGCGAAATTGAAAAATGGAATGAAAAAATGGAAAAATCTATGGAAGTACACACGTGGCAAATTTATTATGGACACGTGGCAAATTTATTATGGAAAAAAATTCGATAAACCAATGTGTTTATGATGATGTTACAGCTCGCCCATGGCAACCCCGATTTTTATGAAAAAAACATAATGAGTGACGAGGCACATTTTCATTTGAATGGATATGTGAATAAACATAATAGCCGGTTCTGGGCAATAGAAAACCCTCAAATTATTCATCAGTCACCTTTGCATCCATTAAAAGTGACAGTCTGGTGTGCAATTTGGTCAGGAGCAATCACTGAACCTTACTTCTTTGAAAGTGAAAACGGCGTAACAATAACTGTGTATGGGGAGCGATATCGTGATATGACTGAAAAATTTTTAACGGCACAACTGCATGCTTTGGGCTTGATTAACATGTGGTATCAACAAGACGGTGCCACATCGCATGCTGCCAGGATTACAATAGAATTACTGCAAGACATCTTTCCACAACAAGCTGTTTCAAATAAATGGTGATGTTGATTGGCCTCCACGGTCGCCTGATTTGACTGCTCCGGACTTCTTTTTGTGGGGATATCTAAAAGGCAAGGTTTATGCAAACAAACATGAAACGCTTGAGTAACTCAAACAAAATATTCGTGATGAAATTAATAAAATACTGCGTGAAATGTGTGAGAATGTAATGAAAAATGTGTTCAAAAGGGGTTGCATTTGTGAGGCTAACAGAGGCGGACATTTATCTGATATATGTATTATGCATTCCATACATAATTGCCGACATTAAATAAAACATTTATCAATATAAGATCCATTCTCTTTCATTCAATCAAAAATGATAAACAAAGTATATACCTTCCCGGCGAAAATACAAAAAACTTGCATTTCTATTGTGTTTCTTAAGTCTTATTTTTCCGATAAAGAGTTCTTTTCTGTCCAAAAATTTTTATAAAAAATTGTAAACGAGTAAGTTTTTTTTGGTTAATGTGTTTAAACCAGTACACACAGGGCCAGGTTGAACAGGTTTTTCGGTGCTGGTAATTTCAAAAATTTTGTTAAAGGAATAAAATTCAAAATGGCGGATCGATCAAATTGAAATTTTGTGTTTGTATGGTTTGCGCTCACAGATTCTTTTTTCGCAATTTTATTTTAAAAACTCAAAATGGCGAACAAAATACAGGCACTAAATTTACAAGGAAGGAATCTAAATGAGATTTGGATATTTGCATGAGTAGTGAACAATAAGAGACTTGTATTTTAAACTGCCCAATCTCACGTTTAGGGGTTAAGAAGTGAGATCAAAATTAGGGTTTCCTCTAACAATCTTTTGGAAATTTTGTATTGAATGCATGGTTTTTACTATGTCATTTTTAATGTCAATTTGTCCAAATTATTTACAATTGTATGAAAACGGGTTGTCATATGGTGTCATCTGAGTTTGCAGTCAGTTATGCACACGAACTGCCGTCTAAAATGACAGACAAGTGAAAACGTCAAATTTCAGTTTGTCAACAGATATGGCAGCATTTTTTATCTAAAGTAAAATTGACAACAAGTTGTAAATTTTTTTTGTTTGACGATCGCAAAGCTATTTTTTTTTTTGCTGGAAAAATTAATTGCAATGGAAATTTTTTAAATAAAGAAATAAATGGTAATGTAAAAACACAAAACGCCGCACGAGCTATAGCCATTTGTTTCTTTTTTATCATTTTTAAATTTTTTCCGCTCGCATCATCATATTTGATCTTTGTAATGAAAACGGCGTGTCAGTCAGCTGACACCAATATTTGATATAAGTCTTTGACAAGCTCTGCTTTATCGACTTATTGTCAGTTTTTAAGATGTAATGAAAACGCATATGACACAAAATGACGAGAATTTATTTGAGTCAGTTTTTGTTGTCAGTTCATATGAAATAATGAAAACCAGGCAGAAGTGTTTATAGCAGCGGTTCCCACTAACTTTTACTTCACGGACCCCTTGAGACATTTTTACTGGCTGACGGACCTCCAAATTTTGTACATTTAAATAAAAACATTTCAATCCGAAAATTTTCTGAAAAAATAGTAGCAGTAGTAAAAATATGAAAGATGAAAAAACATTTTAAATACTGTAGAATTTACAAATAAAATTTCTGGTAGAATCTTTTAATTAAATTAACCCAGAAAAACTTAAAAATTCATGATTTTGAGGGGTTTTCTATAAAAAAAGCTTCTAAGTATCTGTAGTTTTTTGATAGAAAAAATTGATTCTTACACATACTAATAATTCTTTTCGAATCTAAGAACAAAAAAAAATTTCGCAGTCTGGAATGTCCTAAAAATTGGAATAACCCAATTTTTTACTACAGTTTCTTTTTAAACCACACATAGTTCTATATTTTATATATTTTTTTTGAAATACAATTATGGCAACTGTCATGGTAAAAATAATTTATTATTACCTAAGAATTTTTTTTCGAACTCTTTTCGGACCCCTTTGGATGCCGCTACGGACCCTCAGAAGGTCGCGACCCCCATTTGAGAACCATTGGTTTATAGGGTCGATAGATCTAAAACAGTAGATAAAATTTAAAAGTTTAAAATGGCAGAAAAATGTGATAAAAATGACTTAACATATTAAAAGTATTAGCAGTAGTTAAAACTGCCTGCTACACCTGCAGATGTTTTCAGGGTCTTTATTTTTAAAAATGAAGTTAAAAATTTCAAACAACAATTTAATTTTTTTTTAACACAGTTATTTTTTCCTACTTATTAATATGTTGCTTTATTTGGAAAGGGGATAGAGAAGAGATGAAATCTGGTGAAATACGAAAAGCTTCAAATATGGCGAAAAGCTTCAAATACTGCAATTACGCGAGAAGATAATTCTGTTACATAGAAAGTGGCGGGTTCGATCCCTTGCGACGGGAAATTTAATTTAGAAAAATAATATGTATCCTTCACACATCGAGTATGAACAAAATGACACGACTATGAACAATTTCGCCAACCCTTCACCAGATGGCGGGCAACAAATATTCTGAAATTTACCATCTCGCGCAATAACAGTGTTGCCATATTTGAAGCCCTTCATCTTTTATCCCCTTTCACCTCTCCTATATCCCCTTTCCAAAGAAAGCAATTCAGTAATTTGTCTGAAGAATTTCCTGTGTTGCTATTCTTTAAAACAAAAAAAATGGTTTCCTGAAGCTCCAATAAACTCACTTAACACTTAACTTGAAAATGTTTACGTACATATAAAGAATTTTCTTGGCTGAGTTTAAATTAAAGTTGTTAGTAAACTAATGAAGTTTTCTTCACAAAGTGAATGAAAAATTCCTTAAATTTTATAAAAAAATTTGCATAAATTTTATGAAATTGATTTTAGTGAAAATTTGTTTATTAAGCGTATGAAATTTATAATAAGGAAAACTAAATTGTTCATAATATTTTATATTGCATTAATATTTTCTCAGTGTACGATTCCTTTTACTTCTATTGTATTTTTGTTAAAAGAAATGAATTTATGTAACCAACCCTTGGGTTTTTTTTTTATTTTGTTTGCACGTAACCGTTTTTAGTTTCTTTTATTATTCATAAAAAATGTAAATAACACAGTATTTTATTTTAAGCTCCTTGTAGAAATTCAAATTTTTTATATGTAACGGTAGTAGTTTTCGGTACAAATTATATTCCTTCTATAAGTTTTTCTTTATTTCCATAGTGTGGGTGTCATTCAGGTTACTTATTGTTCATATTCGCAAGAGTAAGGGTCTCTCGTCCGTCGTACATCTTTGCACGACAATAATGCAAATGTTGTCTGAAATGTCACCATTTGTAAATATTTAAAAACATCTAGTATTGTAGTTGTTTTCTTGGCAACATTTCTTTTTTTTTATTAAAAACCTTGAAATAGAAATTACAAAATTATGTCAAAAAATATCTCTATATTTTTTGGTAACAGAACTGTTGACTGCACGTTTTCTTAATGTGAACTCTTAGTTGAAACAGGCAACGAGCAATATTTTTCCTTTCTTTATAAGTTTTATTAAGGGTGGCTGGCTAAATAAAAACTTAACTAAAATCAGGTTTCTAAATTTCTTTGATATTTAAAAATATTTTTCAAAACAATTTTAAACCCTTTTGTCAATTTGTATTTAGTTTAGAATTTATTAAGACACCTCGCACAGGGCCTAAATATATCAATTTAATAGTAATATCAATACATTAGAGAATTTCCTTGGACGACTTTTAATACATGTTTTCAATAAACTAAATAAATTTTCTTCCCAAACTCAAAATTTCCAATATTTCAAATTTCTTGAAATTTAATTGAAGCCCGTTTAAATAAATTTTTACTACAATTTAAGTGAAATCAAATTCTAAATTCTTAATTCAAGGCTCAAATTCTACTTCGATTGCACTTTAATTTTATAGTATACTTCATGAATATTAGTAGGACTTGATCTTTAGCCTTGATTAATACTATGAAAACAGTTAAATTTAGGATACAATACAAAACTTTACTAAAAATTATGACCGTAATTTTTTACTTTATTTACACTTACCAAAAAAAGTCTGTAATGGCACTGAAAATCTTGCTGTTATTACAGGAAATTTCGCTAATTTGAGCCCAGCGGTATTTTTTGCTAATCTTAGCAACACATGTCTGTTGAGGTGTAGTACAATTAAATTAGTAGTAAAAATTAGTAGCCCCTACTAAGTGTTAGTAAATTTTTTGTAAAGTGGATTTTAAAACCGGTTTGCTAAAATCAGCAAAAAAAAATACTAAATATTATTAATATTAGTACAAAATTTAAATTTTTTAATCGAGCATCAACATTTTGTTATTGTATTTATTTTTTTCAAAAAATATTTTAGACAAAATTAAAAAAAAATCAAAGGCTTTTAAATTGTAAAAACATAAGCGAATTTATCATTTTGTTTTAATTTGGTAATTTCTGTTTTGAAAAATATTTTAGTCAATTTTTTTTAAGGTCAAATTTTAATTGTTTTTAAAGCTGATTTTTAGAACTAAAATAACTTTTTAGTGTTATTTTAAGTGGATGTCCCATTTTTAGACATGAGTCGGTATCTTCACTTCTGATCCCTTTTTTTATCTACATATGTAACATTTTAAAGCAATTTAAGTTTAGTTTTAATTAGAAATAACATATCCTTCAATATCCACTTTTATGAAATTAGTATTTTTTTTTTTGCTAATTTTAGCAAATCGGTTTTCAAAAATTTGTAAAATGATTTCTGAAATTAGCAACAAAAATTTTTAAATATTCTGTAATTTGTAAAATGTAAATAGAAAAAAGATTTGCTAAAATATAATTTTTTACTAAAAATAGTTTACAAATTCTTCTACTAATTTGTTTCTGAGTGTACATTTAAAGTATTACAATATGAAGAGCACCGGTCACTTTAACATGGTCTTGTCTTAAGAGAGGGTAACAGGACTGGGCAAAAAGAATATGTCACACAAATAACCCCAAAGAACATTTCACAGGACTCGTACTTTCAGACCCAATACGTGATAGAGACTTTTTATACCGATCACGCGATAGGTACCTTAGAAACCCATCCTGTTTTCACCAAGTGATATAGACTTTTAAACCCCTGCAGGAAAAGGATCTATCCAGGACTCGTTACGTGAGCGGTCCATTGTGATAGGGATCGGTCACGGGACCGGTTTTTTTATATGAAAAGGACCGATCAGTTTAACATGGGCTTGCCGTAGGAGGGGTCAATTGCCCTCTGTGACATTTCACAGGACTGGTATAAAAGATAATGTCACATAAGTGACCCCAAAGAACATATCACAGAACCAACTTTTAAATCGGTCACGTGGTAGGTACTTTAGGAACCGGTCCTCTTTTCATCTATTTCGTGATATGTTTTTTTGGAACCGGTCCAGTTTTCACCTATCAGGTCCCAATTCTCAACTGACCTCTTTTTTCCCGCAGGGAGGTTTTTAGGAACATGTCCTTTTTTCACCTATCTCTTGATATGTATATTCGGAACCAGTCCTGTTTTCACCTAACAAGGGATAGGTCCCAATTCCCAGCTGACTCTTTTTTTCCCCGTAGGGTATTGGCTATGGATTCCATAAGACGATCGACGATTATTGGCCACATTTTGAAGTTAAATATCAATCGTTTTAACATACAGATGCTATTTACAAAAATTTTGAAATTAAGATGCAAAAATGTTTCTCTTACAAAAATTGTTAACATTTTTATAACTTTATAAAGTGAACGATACTCGCCGATAGTCCTACGGAATTTTTAGCCTGGTTTATAAATTTCGAAAATTGTCTAAAGTAAAGCAAAATAACGCAAATTTGTATTCTTTTATATAGATTTATGATGAAAATGAGGCAAAACTCCGATTCGGATACGTTTTGCTATTTATTTTACGACTTTTACGGTGTTGACCACCGTTCAAATATTCCCTTTATAATCAGTACCCTGCGGGAAAAAGACCTATCCCAGGACACGTCACATGACCGGTTCATTGTGATAGGAACCGGTCACGGGAGGGGGTCAATTGCCCTCTGTGGCATGTCACAGGACTGGTCTAAAAGACAAGTCGTGACTTAAACCGGTCACGTGATAGGTAATTTAGGAACCGGTGCTTTTTTCACCTATCCCGTGATATGTTTTTTCCGGAACCGGTTCAGTTTTCACATATCCCGGGACAGGTTCCAACTCCCAACTAATCCCTTTTTTCCCGCAGGATACCTACAGTATGTATTAAAAGCGCCTAATTATATTGGAAACAACTATTTTTTTTTTTTTTGGTTTAATCATACTTAGTATAACACACACATATGAAAAATTTGCTTTTAGGAGTTGAATGTTGAACTACTTGATTTTTTAGAGGGGAAATATTTATTCTTGGCGTTAGACTGAAGGCCTTTGAGTCTGAGTTGTTTCTATATATAGTGAAGTACATCTTATGAATCAGCCTCTCTTTTACGATTATACTGATGGGAGTCCAAATCTTAAACTACATAAATAATTATGTCTAAAAGAGCTTTTAATATAATAATACCATTGAGTCATCAATAAATTTCAAGTTTTTTATATACCAATTGTAATTCGCATACGTAATTAATGAACAAAAAATAAAAAAATAAAAACAAAACGTAGAATTATTATTTTTGTAAAACCTCATTTATGCCATACATGGGACTAGTTATGTGAATTAGTCATGAAATTGTAATGAAATTTTTTGATAGGGCTGAGGTAAAGAAGAATAAACGTTTTTCTCCAAAAAATATAAACAATATTAATTTTCAAATCAGTCTAGTTTCTGCCTTTTTATAAAGATGGACTTCATAATTGTCAAACTGTATCTATATCCAACGGTCTAGTTTAAAGATAAACTATGTAGACATTGCAGCAAATGAGTAAATTATGTTATCTTTTATATTGACCAATTGATTTCCTAGTTCTGCGGGAATATTCGTTATCAATTATTGCTAAGATAAAACGTCAAGCTTAATTGTCATTTTCGTTTAAATTTTATAAAAAAAGACGCCACAAAAAATATAATAATTCTTTTCAACAACCCGTCAATTGTAGGTTTCCACACACTACAAACGTAAGGTGCGATCGCTTAACCTTCTCACCTAAGCAAGGCCTTGAACGCAATGTAAACTAATTCGCAGTTTCTTTCCTATTCAGCTTTCTGTTATTGTTTTCTTTACTCAGAAGTGACCAACACAGACCCACATAACCATTATATTTTTAGACTTTTGTTTATCTTCTAATCTTCCCTGTGTCTCCTTTTCTTCGCAAATGTTGCCAGATTCATTAGTATTTAAATTATCCTATACGAAAAATACGTTCCTGTACTTTTACTATAAGATTTATTCTTGTTGTACAGAAAATGGAAAATTAATAAAATAAATAAAATTTTCTTTGACATCAAGTAATGCCAATTAAATTTCAATACCAATTAAAACTTCCCAAATATGATTTAAACAAAGGCTCATTTGTTTAATTTGTTATTAGTATTTTATTTTTACCAGAGAAGGCTTATAAATTATAATCATCATAACACAACAACAAAGCAAAGCAAAACAAAGCAAAACAAAACAAAAAAGTAATCAAAAATGTTTGCATGTAAACGAAATATTAAATGCATAAAAGTAGATCATCAATGATTAAATTGTTTTACGTACATACGTACATTCAAACATACAATATATGGATCAATCCATGTTAAATCCACAAAATAAATATCACTCCCTTCGAATTCGGTAAAATTTCATATTTTAATAATTCTTGATAAATTTCTAGGGTTACCGAAATATGGTGCCTTGAAAATTACAAAAATCTGTCATAATGTGGAATTCCCAAGAATTGTTGACACACTATCAAGGAAACATCTGATATGTGAATATTTTGTGCAGCGCAAATTATATTTAGAACAATTTCCCGTTTAGGGGTTAAAAAGTGGGTCAAAAATTGTCCTTTTTTATTAAAACATGCCTAAAATTCACGATTCAATTCAGATTTATTTGTACACAGCTTTAAAGTACTCGAGAAAACTAAAAATTTTGATACCCATATTATCTATGTCTTGGACCCAGAGTTGCCGTTCATTTAAAATATTTGAAATATTCGAATATATAAAAAAACTTCCAGGCAAAATTGTTTGAATACAAGTTACAAGAACTTGATGACCTTTACTTAAAATAAAAAAAAAAACTGAAACCATTAGAAATAAATGAATAAACACTTAGTTTTTACCGAATAGATACAATTCTAACATTTATTTTGAACTGAATATGTATTTGTTTTTACTGCTATTTTTTAGTTGTTTAAATGACAAAAACCATTTGATTTAAATGAAAAGTAAGTAGAACGGTTTTCAAATGAAATTTCATTTCTTTTAAATTGTATTTTTTTATTGACGGTGACTTTTTTGCATGCGTGTGTGCAATTCTTGTTTGGTGGCGAACGGGGTAGAGAATCATGCGGAGTAACAAAAAAAGCACAGTTTTTGTCTTTGTGTATGTTTTTGTTATTTCTCTTTCGCACTCATATGTATCCTTCTTTTGTTGCTTCATGCACATTCGGTTTTACAGCAAAAAAGTCACCGTATAAATTGACATAACTTTGGAAGTAACTTTGGAAAGGGATTTGAGAGAAAAGCATGCAATTAATTTCATCGTTTCAATTTGCTCTTAAGTGCACTTTTAATCCACTTTTTGGACATCGCGAACAAAAGTAATTAAGCGAGTAAATAGGCTGCTAAGTAGTTGATACCATGTTTTTGCTGGGATCAGATTTCTTTTATACTTCTTTTATGTACTCAACCAGTACACTTTATTTTTGGTCGCCTTTTTTATGAACAGTTTTTCTGGGGATAGTTCGCAAATCGACAGAACCATGAGATGCAAAATCTCTCTAAAATACATACTCTTTGTTATTGTTGTCAAGGGAAGAGAGTTGATTTGCAATGGGGGGTTGAGGCAACTGTAGTGCGCTGTAAGTATCTATCTGGTTCTACTTGCCTCTTAGGACTCCTCAAATTTGGCCAAAAAGTATTCTTAAAAAAAATCAAAAGAAAACTTGCTTTGACATGCAGAGGGGCAATTTTTGAGGAATATTCGCAAGTATTAAAAAAACATTTTGTTGAAATGACGATGCCTATTGATTTGTGAAAAAATCGGTTCCTGTTTAGACCTATTGCCCATGTTAGGGTCACCCAAAATCTGTTTTAATGAGATTATATCCCACAGATTCACTCAAGAAATTATGTAGATAAAATCAACAGCAAATGACAGTTAAATTAACTCCTACATTCGCAGTTGAAAAAGGTTTACACTATCTTTGCATTTAAATCAACTGGAAAATGTTTTCATTTTAAACTGTGAAAAAATAACTGACAATTGTATTAAAACAACTACAAGTCGAGGTTTTACTGACGCAACCTCGTATTCCAAAAACTACTACTTTTCAGGAAGGACAAAAAAATGTTTTATAAAAAAATTGTGACATTTTTAATATTTTTTTTTTTTTGTAAATTTAAAAATGAAGAATGTTACTTTAAAAAAAAATTGTTAAAAAATGTCACAAGTTTATTATAAAACTTTTTTTGCTCTCTTGAAAGATATAAGTTTCTGAGATACGAGGTTGGTTATAAGAAAACCAACCGTAAGCTCAATCATTTTAAGAAGATAATAATAATGTACACTAGACCGTACGAGGTTGGTTATAAGAAAACCAACCGTAAGCTCAATCATTTTAAGAAGATAATAATAATGTACACTAGACCGTACCACCAGGCAAAAAAAAAAAAACAGTTCACCGTACACCCTCAAATATAAAGTATTTTAACAAGAAAATTTCGAAAATGTTTTTTATTTTTTTTTTTTTTGGCCGAACGTAGGGGTCGCCATTTTATATTTTTCGTTATATCTTCGCCATTTACCGTCGGATCTTAAAGTGTTGTATATCAATGTTTTTTGTCTCGCGGAGACCGATGTTTTCCTCGAAGGAGCCATTGACCTCAAGTAACCCGTTCTAGTATTAACCCACCAGATCTCAGTTGCTACCACCTTAATGTACTAGCCTAATATTTTAGAATGAAAGCTCGCAAAAAAGCAATAAACTTTTGCTAGGAAAGTATTCCAATAATTCCAGCAGAACTATTATTTTTTTTTTTAATTTTTTTTGTTGCCGAATGTAGTGCATTATAAATTTCAGAGAAATCCACCAAAAATTTATTAAGTAATGCTGCGTGCCGTGGACCTCTATTGTAAATATACTATCATTTTGTAAAACTTTGTGTAAAATAAATATTTTTTTGTACTGGTTATAAATCTTGTGAAAACCAATCTTTGTTTACACTTCTCCGTAAATAAAGAAAATAAAAAAAGGAAGTTTTTTATAGGCTTTTTTTTTTAAGTAGAATAAAAGGGTGCTTAATGTCAATGATTTTTGATGTAACACATTGGTATCATTGCGACAAAAACACGGATATATAACCCTTTAAGATCCCACTGTAAATACAGAAGATATGACAAAAAAATTAAAAATGCCCTACATTCGGTAACAAAAAAAAATTAAAAAAAAAATAAAATAATAGTTCCGCTGGAATTATTGGAATACTTTCCTAGCAAAAGTTTATTGCTTTTTTACGAGATTTCATTTTAAAATATTAGGGTAGTACATTAAGGTGGTAGCAACTGAGATCTGGTGGGTTAATACTAGAACGGGTTACTTGAGGTCAATGGCTCCTTCGAGGAAAACATCGATCTCCGCGAGACAAAAAACATTGATATACAACACTTTAAGATCCGACGGTAAATGGTGAAGATATAACGAAAAATATAAAATGGCGACCCCTACGTTCGGCCAAAAAAAAAAAATAAAAAACATTTTCGAAATTTTCTTGTTAAAATGCTTTATATTTGAGGGTGTACGGTGAACTTTTTTTTTGAGGTACGGTCTAATGTACACTCTAATAAATTTCTGTTGAAATTTACCCAACTTATAGTAGGAAACTGTACTCCTACTATAAGTTAGGTAAATTTACTCTGTGTGCGTAAATGAAAAAAAAGTACACACATTATGCGTAAGTTGGTAAAAACCCTATTTGAAGGGTAAATATACGCATAAAATGCCTAAAACTGCATTTATATATGCGTAAAAGTATAAAAAATGCATATGTTTACAAACGCAATGGTTTTAAACTCAACATAAACAATTTTTTTAAAAGGAATAAATTTATTTATTTTTAACATACATATGTTTTAATAATAATGAAAGATAAATATAATACATTATATGTATATTCCGAATTGGCATATGCAGTGAGGGTCATATTTAAATTAAATTGTAGTACGCAACTTTATTGTATCCTCTTCTCCGTTTTAAAAAGCAACCTTTCCAGTTATAAAGATTTTTATTTTAAATTGCATTTCACTTTTTTTGTATAGACGTTTAAGTGTTTTTGGAATTCGACCAAATCTTCACAAACATTATATTTATACACTTTTTTTATAATTTTGAAAAATTAATATTATTTTTTTATTTTTGTAATATTTTCCAATTTTAAAATGTCAAAATATTTATTACCATTCTAAGATAGTATATTTACATAATTTGTGCGTAAAATTTTAATTTAACAAATGAAAACTAATTTTAGGCACAAAGTGCTTAATTTTAAACGCATTATGTCTAATAATACTTTTTGTGTGTATTATTGTATATGAAAGTGAGAACAAAATATTTTTACGCATTTTGTGTGTATATTTACCGAATTTTCGTAATATTACATAAAACTTTACCTATTTTATTGTAGTAAATTTACAAACATTTTTAAGAGTGTATATTAATTTAATAAAAACAAATTTATGTAAATACTCTTTAACTTGAATTTATTCTCGAATAAATTACAAAATTTTAAAACACTATTTACACTAAATATTACTTTTATTATTCTATGCTCATCATTCTTGCCTGTGAGGAGTCTGTCTATCGTCAGCTGGTAGAATTTTGATGAAATTATTAAAGGGCTGAAAGAAAAGAAAATTAATATTTAATAATATTCACGTAATTACAAAACTAACATAATTTTATTTATGACATAAGCAAAATTATTTAATTTCAAGATCAAGTTTTATTGTATTAACATTTATTTTAACAATGATTACAGTGAAATATTATATTTTTAAAAAAGGGTGGTCTTCATCTACTAACAGGTCTTTACATATTTCTGTCACCGAACTTGCAGGAAACCTATGTATAGCGGAAGATAAATATTAACAAGTATTGATTTGGAACTTGATTAACTTTGCTCACGTCATGATTTATTATAAAAAATCGAAAATTTGGCAAATAATAATAATTATAATATAATAAGAATTATATTGGTCCATTTTTGGCCATAGTCCTCATATCAACCATATTCCCGATTTTTTCTTAAATATACCTAACATCAGGAAAATCAAAATTTCTAACTCATTTTTTAGACAAATTTTGACAAAAGTCGATTTAAGCCCATTGAAGTTTCGGGCCCAAATACTAATTGACGTTCAACCGGGGTATTCTTTAGACGGCATATCCGACTTGAACTTTTTGCACTCGTTTTAATGTAAAATATTTTTATAAATTCCGAAATATACTTGAAATGCGCTTCCCGATTAAAGCCTGTGTGAAAATGTGGTTTTGACCGTATATTAAGAATTCAGAAAGGCGCTGATATGAAAAGTTTTACACTATGTTTATTGCTTGATTTGAAGTGAATGGAATGCCAATACAAAACTTAAACTCATACAAATGTATGACTGTTAACAGATTGAATGACATGGTAGTGCGATAGACAAAAAATAGAGAGGGAAGGGGGAAGAGTGTTTAACAACAACAACAAACAAAAAAATGTAAAATTTTAATAATAAAAACACATTAAAACTAATTTCAAGAGTAGTGTTTTATTTGTATATAAATTATATGTAGGCCGTGCACTACTTTAAGCTGTAGTGTTTATATTGAGGTAATTGGAGATAAATATTAATAATGAAAATGTACGAGTATTATGATAGAAGTTAATTTTTTTAAATCAGTTTTACTTGTAGTACGAGTAGTTATGATAGCAACAGATAAAATGTATTTATAAAATAGTAAGACAGACGTCAACAACAACTTAAGTTATATTAACTAATTGTCGTTCTTGGGAAAAGGCGTGGTACCATCTTTTTTTCGTATTTTCAATGGGAAGATTAAAACGTAATTGTTTTATAAAACTTTTCTTTCATAAGTGTGGAGGGTATTAAATTGTTTTTATTATTATTTTTTTTTTCTAAATAAACAAATTGATAAAGTTTACTTTGTCATTATTCTTTGTTCATAGAACACTGTCGTATTATATGAACAAATAATAAAAGAAATACCAATAGAAATATAGAAAAAAAAAAATAAAGTTATCGGTAACAATTTATCCTTTAGCAAACATTTACGTTACTATTTTATTTTATACTAAGTGAGATCGAAAAAAAAAAATTCGACACACATAAAGTTTAAGTTATAATTTATTTCAATTTTTTTTGTAAATTCATTAAACAAAGGTCAATAACAAATTTATCAATATTTCAAGAATACCCCCTGTCACTGTTACAGGCTGTCAATTTGCATTTAAAATTTGTTATGTCTTTTTATAACTTTTTTGTGGCCTTCATACTTTGTTTTACCAATATCTCTCCACAGGACTGAACTCAGACTTGGGGGGTCTCAATTCACAATTACTTGTTATTGTAATTTTTTTTCAATTTAATTACGAGGGAAATAAATTTAAATTCTGAGGTCTTTGCTATTTGGTGGCTTTGCCTGCTTGGTCCATCTTTTAAGTCTCCCAGAAAATTATAATGATGTCCACGGTAGTATTGTTCACAGGAGATCACGACACGCAAAATAAATAATTTTCTTCCATATAAAGGACCTCCATGAGAGTATCCCCTTTGATATCTCTTATTCCTCCCCGAAAGCTATAATTCTGTCCAAAGCTCAGGAAATCTAAAAAAACAATAAGAAGCAAAAATTGCATTTTTTTCATTTGTGTTGATTTTATAGGCCCCCTGCGAGAGTTATAATCCTGTCTAAAACTCTTAGAAATCCCTTCAGAATTGTGCTTTTTTATTTACAGGAACCCCATGGGAGTGATCCCTTGGAAAGTTGCTACATCTTATTGGTCTCACCGAGAATTATAATCCTGTCCAAAGTCCTCGGCAATCCGTTTTTTTCCTTTTGAAGGACCCCCATAGTATTATAGGTCTCCCTGAGAGCTATAATCTGGTGTCCAAACTTCTCGATTATCCCAATATTTTTCAGGGATTTTAGCTATAAAAGTGGGGATGAAGGATAAAGTGTAATTATTTTGCACGAGTAACAACGAGTCCCAGAGTGAGCAACAAAACACCAAACATACGAGGGTGGATCGAAAAGTACGTGACTTTTTAAATGAAACACAGGTTTTTTGATAAAAATCGTAGTCTCATTTGAGCTCAATGTACTTTGTCCAACGTTTCTCCAATTTTTTTTATTCCTTCCAAAAAAATAAGATTTGCCAAGGTCATCAAAATAGGTTTGTTTGTGAGATGATTTCACCGTTAAAGTCAAATCTATTTCCGCCTAACAATTTCTTCAGGTCCGGAGAATAGGGCGGATGAGGGAGCAATTCATGGATTTTTGCATTGGAAACTATTAATAACTATCAAACACAAACTAAATGACGCAGCTTGTTCAAATTTTGACAGGAGTCAACTGACAGATGCCTGTTGGCAGTCGGGAATTTTAAAAAGTCACGGACTTATTGACCCCTACTAAACGTAGTATATTTTGGGATTTTTCGATCTCACTGCTTAAGTACGAGGGCGGATCAATAAGTCCGTGACTTTTTGAATAAAACACAGTTTTATTTGCAAAAACAAAGAAATTATTTTTCAACACAATTTCCTTTTAGCTCCCCTGAGGGAAAAGGACCTATCCCAGGACGCGTCACGTGATCGGTTTATTCTGATAGAGACCGGTCACGGGACCAGTCACTTTACCATTGGCTTGTCCTTGGATGCGGCCAATTGCCCTCTGTGACATGTCACAGGACTGGTCTAAAAGAACATGTCATGAATTTTAAACCGGTCACGTGGTAGGTACTTAAGGAACCGGTTCTCTTTTCACCTATCTCGTGATATGCATTTTCGTAACCGGTCCAGTTTTCACCTATCTCGGGACAGGTCCCAATTCCCAACTAAACCCTTTTTCCCGCAGGGTCAATACACTTAGTCCAACGTTGTTCCAATTTTTGTATCCCTTCCAAAAAATAGGATTTTTCGAGGTCCATAAAATAGGCATTTATTTGATCAATATTTTCATCGTTAGAGCTAAATCTCTTTTCATCGAGCCATTTCTTTAGATTTGGAAATAGGAAATAGTCACTGGGGGCTAAATCCGGAGAATATGGCGGATGAGGTACTAATTCGTAGCCCAATTCATGGAATTTTGCCATTGAGACTACACACGTGTGCACCCGTGCATTATGGTCAATCGAGAGCAAACGCAAATCGAAACGCAAATCGAAACCACACAGCCATATGAAATGCCTATGGCATCAACAATCTCGCGCACTTTTGTTCTTCGATCGGCCAACACCATATCGTAGATTTTTTCGACATTTTCGGGTGTATTGGCCTCAATTGGCCGTGCAGAACGTTCAGCGTCATTTGTACTGGTGCGACAGTCACAGGACTGGTCTAAAAGAACATGTCATGAATTTTAAACCGGTCACGTGGTAGGTACTTAAGGAACCGGTTCTCTTTTCACCTATCTCGTGATATGCATTTTCGTAACCGGTCCAGTTTTCACCTATCTCGGGACAGGTCCCAATTCCCAACTAAACCCTTTTTCCCGCAGGGTCAATACACTTAGTCCAACGTTGTTCCAATTTTTGTATCCCTTCCAAAAAATAGGATTTTTCGAGGTCCATAAAATAGGCATTTATTTGATCAATATTTTCATCGTTAGAGCTAAATCTCTTTTCATCGAGCCATTTCTTTAGATTTGGAAATAGGAAATAGTCACTGGGGGCTAAATCCGGAGAATATGGCGGATGAGGTACTAATTCGTAGCCCAATTCATGGAATTTTGCCATTGAGACTACACACGTGTGCACCCGTGCATTATGGTCAATCGAGAGCAAACGCAAATCGAAACGCAAATCGAAACCACACAGCCATATGAAATGCCTATGGCATCAACAATCTCGCGCACTTTTGTTCTTCGATCGGCCAACACCATATCGTAGATTTTTTCGACATTTTCGGGTGTATTGGCCTCAATTGGCCGTGCAGAACGTTCAGCGTCATTTGTACTGGTGCGACAGTCACAGGACTGGTCTAAAAGAACATGTCATGAATTTTAAACCGGTCACGTGGTAGGTACTTAAGGAACCGGTTCTCTTTTCACCTATCTCGTGATATGCATTTTCGTAACCGGTCCAGTTTTCACCTATCTCGGGACAGGTCCCAATTCCCAACTAAACCCTTTTTCCCGCAGGGTCAATACACTTAGTCCAACGTTGTTCCAATTTTTGTATCCCTTCCAAAAAATAGGATTTTTCGAGGTCCATAAAATAGGCATTTATTTGATCAATATTTTCATCGTTAGAGCTAAATCTCTTTTCATCGAGCCATTTCTTTAGATTTGGAAATAGGAAATAGTCACTGGGGGCTAAATCCGGAGAATATGGCGGATGAGGTACTAATTCGTAGCCCAATTCATGGAATTTTGCCATTGAGACTACACACGTGTGCACCCGTGCATTATGGTCAATCGAGAGCAAACGCAAATCGAAACGCAAATCGAAACCACACAGCCATATGAAATGCCTATGGCATCAACAATCTCGCGCACTTTTGTTCTTCGATCGGCCAACACCATATCGTAGATTTTTTCGACATTTTCGGGTGTATTGGCCTCAATTGGCCGTGCAGAACGTTCAGCGTCATTTGTACTGGTGCGACAGTCACAGGACTGGTCTAAAAGAACATGTCATGAATTTTAAACCGGTCACGTGGTAGGTACTTAAGGAACCGGTTCTCTTTTCACCTATCTCGTGATATGCATTTTCGTAACCGGTCCAGTTTTCACCTATCTCGGGACAGGTCCCAATTCCCAACTAAACCCTTTTTCCCGCAGGGTCAATACACTTAGTCCAACGTTGTTCCAATTTTTGTATCCCTTCCAAAAAAGAGGATTTTTCGAGGTCCATAAAATAGGCATTTATGTGATCAATATTTTCATCGTTAGAGCTAAATCTCTTTTCATCGAGCCATTTCTTTAGATTTGGAAATAGGAAATAGTCACTGGGGGCTAAATCCGGAGAATATGGCGGATGAGGTACTAATTCGTAGCCCAATTCATGGAATTTTGCCATTGAGACTACACACGTGTGCACCCGTGCATTATGGTCAATCGAGAGCAAACGCAAATCGAAACCACACAGCCATATGAAATGCCTATGGCATCAACAATCTCGCTCACTTTTGTTCTTCGATCGGCCAACACCATATCGTAGATTTTTTCGACATTTTCGGGTGTATTGGCCTCAATTGGCCGTGCAGAACGTTCAGCGTCATTTGTACTGGTGCGACCTCACCGAAAGTCAGTAAACCACTTTTTTACCATTGAAATCGATGGTACAGAGTCCCCATAGTATTTATCAAGCTTTTCCTTGGTTTTATTGACGGTTTTTTTTTCGCAAAAAATTATATTTAATGAGAACTAAAAATTTACTTTTTTCCATTTTAAAAAAAATCTACAAGGTTGTATGTTTTGAACAGCTGTTAAACGCAAAGTAAATGACGGAACTTGCTCAAAATTTGACGGTAGTCTATTAACAGGTGGTACTTGATGGGAGCAGTGTTGCATTTAATATAATCACATTTTCATTAAAATCATATCTATGAAATGTTTCATAGATTTTGAACAAATGTAACATTTCATAGTATTTATGAAACATTTCATAATATTTATTTATTATTATAGTGTATTAATGAATTAAAGATTTAATAAGTGAGTATTTCATACCTTTCATAAAAAATTACGGCCTTAGAGACAGCTTTATGGTTATTATTACTCGTGTTATTTATGAAATGTTTCATAAATAGTTATGGAATTGTTACATTGGACGATAATTAAAGAAGCTTTTTCTTTGTGTAGTTTCTTATATTGAGTTCTATATAAATCAGTCATATAATTGGCGGCAACACGCAAAAAGTTGTGCAATTAATTCTTTATAAAAAAATGAATCCTTTAAAGCAGAGGTTTCCAACTTTTATTTTTTTTTTTTGTTTGTTTTGACCACCAAAAATATTATATTAAAACCCAATTTTTCATAGAATATCAAACAATTCGACTACTAGGGAATTAAAAAAAATCATCGAACTGGCATTTGTTCATTTTTGCATAAATTTAGGGTTTAAATTAAATATTGTTACAAGTTTGGGTTTTTGTTTTTCCAAAAAAACAAATTGAAAATCTTGTGTTTCTAAAAAGCTTTAAAAAAAGCTACGTAAAAAATGCCAAACTTTAACCTCAATTTGCGAAAATAAAACTGGATCAGATTTTGAAAAACGGTGGAATTCACCATTTGAATCAATGGAAAATAGATTGCCAACCATTACTTTTTTAATGTCATTTCAAAATACTTTTTAAATTGATAACAGATACCTATAATGAAACTCTTATTTTTTTAAATCGGTGTTCTAAACAACTTTTCCCTTACTACCGTTATTGTATCGATATTAAATCGGGTTTTAGCAATCTTTATAATACAAAATATTTTGAAATTGTCAATTATTTTAACTTTATCAAATTTGATTAACTTGAGGTACGGTTAGCAATTTTAAATTTGAGTTAATTTTTTCTGCCAGTCGTCGTTATTCAATAAACAAATTACATAAGATTTTACGTATTATGTTAGTTAAAATATTCAGTTAAACTTTTCATTTAAAATCAAATAGTGGTAATATTATTTTGAGTATTAAAATAAACGAAAATTCTAAATATAATTTTTTTACTGATTTTTTATGTTATTTATTAACAATTAAAAATAAATGACAATACAATTGTTTTAAACGAAAAGTATGTAGTCCCCCTACTTAACATATTTTCGATTGTTTTAATATTTATATTCAGTTTTTTAATATTTATATTTAGTGTAAATGGGGCCTTATACGATTAAACATGCCATACAACATGTCCAGCAATTGAAAATGTATAGCGTTGTTTGATGGCCATTAAAAAAACAAATACACGGAGTCATCCAGCATGTTGTACATCATGCTGGATAGTCTATTGGCCGCTTAAGTGTACGCGTGACACTGGTAGGGGACCCCAGTTATAAAGTGTTGTTTTCTTTTTTTCTTCAGTCACATTTTTTTTTCACAACATTCTATTCCAATTGCAGTTTTACAAAACATGTTCAACACAAATTACATAAATTTTGTAGAATAACATATAAAACTGTTGTCAAATACATTTAAGAAATTTATATTTTTTTTAGTATTTCCAAAGCAGAGGGAAGCATTGTGCATTTAACCTACTTTAATTTTTAAATGGACTATAAATTTTCTTTAGTATTTATTTCTTTTGTTCCTTTCTTACTGATTTATGCAAATTGATGACGACATATTTTAGAATTAATAGTTATTTTGATAAAGTTTCGATTGATTAGTAGTGACCAAATCAAGTGATAAGATAACATAGTCAGTCTATCAATTTGAAAATATGAATAACAGTGATTATTGTTTTATATCGTCAACCTTTTTGATGAAAGTTCCAATTCAAAGAAAATTCATTTAATTCAATTATGTAGTTTCATCATCAACTTCTTTTTTTTAATTTCATAAACTAACAAAATCTTTTTCCGCCAACTGCCTAACAAACTTCATTTAAACATTAATATTTATGCATTGAATTTTAATTATTTAGTTATATTTAATAATTTGTATAAATTTATTTATGTTTTTTGTACATTTTTTTTCTTTTATTTTATGTAAACATTTTAAAATCTTGTATTTTAATTGGAAACATTTTTGTGAATGCGCTGCAAAACAAAATATTTATTTATTATGCATTTTGAAATATTTGTATAAATTTTGAATTATAAAAAAAAATCTATACAAATTTATTAACTGCGTTTGTTTTGCTGTAATTATTGTATAAACATTTAAATACACTCTTTGCCTTGTAAAATGTATAATAAATTGCACACCACAAATATCTACCTCCAACACCACTGACACTGTCATCACACTGTTTGCCACCTGAACGAACCACTTATCAACCAAATCAACTGTGATACAAAAAAAAAAAAAAAAAAACTAAATCATCTACCAACATTTTATCCTGCTACTTCAACTTGATGGAAAAAATCAACACTTGTTATGCGCCTGTTAAATGAATGTTCATAATGTTGTTAAAAAAAATATCAAATGGAACAATCAAACCAACTGAACTGAACTGAATCGTACCAACAACCATCATAACCACCACTGCGCTACCAACTACACATTTTTTTTATTTAACATCATACTATCAACCATTAACCACCGCCACCACTCACCCACCCCACCCTCTCTCGATTTTGATCCATCCATTCATATAAAAATATTTCCATATTGACTGACTGCCATGGGCAACTAACTAACTTAATATGGTTGCAAATGAATGGACACACACACGCATACACACACACTATATGAAAACATCAACCTTATACTACTAAAAAAAAGGCTAAGTATTTTAGTATTATTTCTCATATACAACTGGCAACTCCTACATCAAGTGACACAAAGAGTCAAATTATACAAACAAAAAAAAATAAAGAAAAAATATTTTTAAATAAAAACAAAGAACATTCATAATCATGCCACAAGCAGAAGGTGGTTATGTATCCCTAGAGGGTGGTGGTGCCAATAACAATGGACAATCGATTTATCAATCTACCACAGAACCAACAGGACCCGTTTCAGTTTTTGAATCAGTTAAACGGGCCATTGGTCAAGTTGTGGGTACAAATAATGGTCAAGATTCAGATGATTTGCTCAATAATAGTGGTCGCCAACCTGTAATAATTGGTTCAAGGTAAGCTCGTTTTTTTTACTTTTCTTTTCATTCCAACAATTGTACTGTACTATTTAGTTGTGGTTGTTTACCTTTTTCCACCACTCAAACACGCTTTTTTTTTGCTTTTGTGTAGAAAAAGAGTGTAAAAGAAATTTGTAGACAGTTCGGCCAAGTAGGTATTAAGTATTTTCTATAATTTATTGAATATACAATACATATATCGATTTCTAATTTGTAAAATATTTTTGGCGCATTTTGTATATTTTCATTTAATATGTTTGTTTATTTAACATTTTCCTTTTTTTACATGCATATTTTTTTAGAGTTTTGTTTTTATTACATAATTTTTCCATAATGTGTAAAATAAGAAACATTTGTTTTTCTTCTCATGATATTAATTATTTTAATAGCCAACACATTTTTATCTTTCGGCATTATTTAAATATAAATTGTAAAATCAATTTTAATTAATTAAAAACAACAAATTTGTTTGGTAGTTAAAATACACTCCTCGACAAGTTTTTTGCACTGACTTCTATTAATTATAGTATTTTTTCCTGCTAAATACATATCCAAAGTCAGTTTCTGACCCCTTTGTTTGTATGAACCCTGAACCAGGGAAAACGTATTTTATGGCTCAAAATTGGGAAGAAGTAATTCAAAATCTTATATTTTTTTACGGATTTGAATTCAACATAAATCCAACTTTCATTTGAGTGTACTCATATTAAGGACCTCGGAAAGATCTCCAAATTGTACTTTTTTCATACACGCATAGTAAAAACATTCAAAAAGCATCACATATTTTTGGGATTATGATTGTGCCAACCATAGCCGTACTATAATATAGATAGCATATTTTGATAACAAAAAAATACTCATAGCTTTACCATAAAATGCTCCCCACAGTTATATTTCTTTAAGAAATGTTTTCTAAAAGAGAAAATGAGTACGTTCGTAAATGCAGAAAATTTGTGCATTACTGCGGCATTTTGTTGCTAATGCGTGATCATCTGTTGTAGATGTTTTGTTTCTGCTCAACAACTGCACAGTTTGCTTTTTAAAACGGTTTGCAAAAGATAAAAATATGTTCACCACTATAACATTAATAAATATTATTTCAAATCTTGATATTAAAATTACAATTTTTTGTTAAAATAATAATAATAGAATTAATAGAAAGATGAAACGACTTTCGATTATTAAAAATCAATTAAATCGAAAAAGACTGATTTCGCACTATAACGTATGGGCAAAAAAAATACGGAAAAATGCTAAATATTTAAAAAAATATTAAAGCATTTCCATTTTAATTTTTAATTATTTATTTATTAAATAAAAGATTAAAACAAATTCACAAAAAAAATATTGACCTCATAGCGGTTTGCGATTTTTTTTTTTTGGTATTTCAGCCATGGATCTCTGAATTCCGCTTGTAACGATGGTTTTTAGCTCTTTTTTATTTTCCGAATAAGGCAATCCACGTTTTTTGCTTTGTATGCATTTCTGTATACTCTTCTCTTTAAGTTTGCCCAAAAAGTTTTTATTGGTCTAAGTTGTGGAACATTTGGTGGGTTGTTATCTTTCGCCACAAATTTGATTTTTCTGTGACTTAAATTGTCTATGGTAACTTTGGCGTAGTGCGACGATGCTAAATCTGGCCAGAAAACAATATTTTAATTTTAATGGTATTTTTTGATAAATCTTTCAAGTTCTGGAATACACTTTTCATTATAAACATTTCCATTTACAGCTAATCCGCCCTTGAAAAATACTGGTTCACTGACAACACGCTCACTAACCGCCAACCACAATAAAACCTTTCCTGGAAATTTGGTCTTACATATATACTTGGATGTTTTAGGTGCTTCATGTTAATGTTCAGAAGTCTCAAAGTAATATTTTTCTTGCCATTGATTGCCTTCCACTGTGAAATAGGTAGTGCGACGATGCTAAATCTGGCCAGAAAACAATATTTTAATTTTAATGGTATTTTTTGATAAATCTTTCAAGTTCTGGAATACACTTTTCATTATAAACATTTCCATTTACAGCTAATCCGCCCTTGAAAAATACTGGTTCACTGACAACACGCTCACTAACCGCCAACCACAATAAAACCTTTCCTGGAAATTTGGTCTTACATATATACTTGGATGTTTTAGGTGCTTCATGTTAATGTTCAGAAGTCTCAAAGTAATATTTTTCTTGCCATTGATTGCCTTCCACTGTGAAATAGGTCTCATCATCCATCACACATTTATACACAGATGTTGCAGAGAAGTAATTTTGGGAAAGGAGACGTAGTCTTGATTTAATGATTTTTTCTTGTCTCTCAGTTGTTGCTGGTGCCGTTTTTTCTTTTGAATACCCATGGACTCCAGATATTTCTTAATTGTATTTTTTTGGCATTGGTACTTCTTTCCCAACTCTCGGCCCACGGTTTTAGCTTTCAATTTATTGCAAACTTTTGGGTCTTGCAAACAACATTTCCTCCCCGAACCAGGTTTTCTTTCTACACTTTTTCTATTTTCTATCAAGTTTACTGTCTTGTAGATAAAAGTTTTTTTTAAATTCCATGTCCTTGAAATGATTAACAATGTCAATTCTTTTTTTGAACGGATTTCCTTACAAAATTTGCAAATTAGCTTACGTCGATCTGATTCGTTTAGTGACATTTTTAATACTAATTGATCAATGATGCACGTGTTAATATTACCGTTAAATTCTTAAAAAAAAGTTTTTGTTGTAAATAACAAAGTTTTTTTTTAATTACCGCATTTACACTATTCCGCATTTTTTTGCTCATACGTTAGCATTAGAAACTTTTTTGATGTCATAGTTGCAAAAATTTGTGGCAGCACTGTCAATTGTTTGCATAAAAAACGTTTGACGTAAATCAATGCTGCCAAGTGATGCTTTTTTGAACGTTTTACTTTTATTATGCTGCAGTGATGCGAAACTACTGCATTTACGAACGTACTCAATTTGATATCAAAGACTTTTGCAAGAAATCTTCTTTGATTCTATGGACTTTTTTTTTTAAAGAAAAATATATTTTAAAAAATTTTAAATTCTGAGGATTTTTTTTAAGTAAAAGCATAGATTCTTAGATTTAAAGGCCATTTTTAAGATTTTTTAAAATAGTCCTTAAAGTCTCAGAATTTTTTCTTTTAGAAAAATTCCCTAGGATCTAAGAATATTTCTACTAGAAAAAGTCCTTAGAATCTAATTATTTTCCATAATCAAAAGTCCTCAGAATCGAAAAATTTTTTATTCAAAGAAGAATTGAATCATTTTTAAGAATACATAAATTTTTATCTAAGAAACAGTTTGCAGAACCTGAGAATTTTTCTTTAAAAAAAAATTCTTTAGAATCTTAAAATGTTTCTATTAGAAAAATTCCTAAAAATTGATTTTTTAATAGAAAATAGTAAAAAAACAAAAGTGTGTTAAAAGTTGCATATTGCAGAAATATACAAATTTGATTCAAAACTTTTACTTATTTTTCTAAATATTTGTATATGTTCACAATGGATGTGCAGGGAGAGGTAACTCTCTATTCATTCAGTGAGTTTCTAAAGTGTTTGAACCAGTTTGAAGATAGTTTTAATGTTTCCAAATCGTAAGGTTTTAAGGTCAATTTGAAAAAAGGAAATTGAGATCCTTTCTAGGGCCCAAATACCCTTTCAAATAAAACTGAGTTTTATGTTATGATCAAAACCGTAAAATCATAAGAGGTTATAAATTACATCTCCCCAATAATGATCTATAAAGTTTTCTTCCTTGGTTAGGTATCAAAAAAAGGCCCATATTTCAGATTTGATGGAAACTTTCAAACTTCAGATTCGTGTTAAGGAAGTATAAAGTACTTTTAAGAAGTTTTGACATTTGTTGAGTAATATTATTAGGCTACGTTTTCACTAAACGTGTTTTGCACATGTTTTCCCATATATTTTTTCCCCCAAAACAACATGATTTCCTCAAAACAAGCAAGTGAAAACGTAGCACTAGGGTTACTAGAGAAACTATATGAACTGATACCAGGACTGGTCTCATAACATCAATTGGTGTTCTAGAATTAGTGAATTGATACCTTTGAGATGACCGAACACATTTTACGAGAGTCTATTAATCCCTTCCTAGTCTATTAATCCTTCCTAGTCATGTATATATAATTTTTCTAGTTAGGAAGCTTTTTGGAATTTATAAAACTTCATTCATCGAAAATTTCTTAAATAAAAATACCAATGTAATTTTGATTTTTGTAGAAATTCATTCAACTGCTTCATAATATTTATGAAATGGGTTTTAATAAATTTTTCATTGAGTTTACAAGTTTTTTTTATAAATAAAATGAAAAGTTTCACTAAATTTAAAAAAAAAAACTGCGATACTTTAATTATTTAACGAGTTCCATGCAAAAATTCATGCAGCTAATTCTCTCAGTGTACGTTAAATCTTAATACATATTTTGTCCATAGAAATAGTATTACGGTACGCATACCGTTATTTTTTTATAACAATTCATTCTAAACAATCAACATTACAAACTCGGTTTAAAGTTTCTACTTGCATATGGGTTTCTGTAAGTCCCGGTTTACACAGCAACTCTTAGTTTATAAGAGGGAGAAAGAAGAACGGATAGGGGTATAGACTTGCTAAGAATAAAATTGCAGAAAAAGAGACTTTTGCAGTGTGGACACGAATGCAAATTCGAAAGACACAAGTCCTTCAATATCAGCTGATAACTGATTTGGCATATTCTATAATAATGAAGATTAGTTCTTGTATAGTTTTCTTCATTAAAGTTAGAAATTAAATTAGAGATATTTATAATTTTAAATAAATTTTTCTGTCTAATTTCCATGATTACATGGGCAATTATAATTCTTTAACTCATTTAGAAAAACTTCCATGATATTTAACCGAACAAAGAACATCTCAAATTTTTTTTTTTAAATATCGCAGCAGATTTTTGTATCAACGAAATTTGAATAAATAAGTTTATTTTTTGTTTTGTTTTGTTTACAAACAAACGACTACTACAACTTAGATAAAGTAAAAAAAAAAGATGAAAACAAATTTTCATAATCATGAATGAACTGGTTAAAGCTAGTATCAGTTGGAATTCTCTTAAGATAATGATATAAGTAAAGTATTTTTTTATGAATACATTACAAAGAAAAAATAAAAATAAAAATGTAAATAACGATTAAATAAAAAACAAATAAAAACCTGTTTTAATTAGCTTAACTCGTTTCCTACCACTGCTTAATATTTGGCCACATTTAAACATTTTATTGTTGCAGCTATATATTTAGAATTAACTTCCTAGATAAAAAAGCAACATACATACACATACTTTTTAGGGCCATTAAATTTTCTCGAGCAGTTACCTTTAACTTAACCATGGAGAAGTATTCCCAAGGAAAATTTAACGATAATAACTTATCAATATTTTGACTCTGGGTACTTAACCTTCGTATAAGGTGTCAACATAAAAAAAATACATAATTTTTTTTTCAAATCATTAAAATTATATGTCTTTTAAGCGTTTTTTTTTTTTTGTATGTTTCTTCAAGTAATAACAATACACTTGAACACGTCGTTTTTCTAGAATCGCGGTCGCTTAATGCTTTAAACTGATAGTACCTTTTTGTACGCTACTCGAGGTGATTTAATTAAATCCATTTAGTAATACAAGTGGATTATTGGAACTACGGGTTGCCAATATGAAATAATGTGATGTTTGTCATGTTTGTTGGGTAATTTTTAAAAAATTTTAAACATGTTTATTTCAAATTTTGTTAACCCACGAGCGATTTCCGTCCACTTTTAAATATATATTTTAGAATTTATTTAAAGTTTTTTTTTTATCATCGAGTTTTGGGATTTTACTAGGATGGGTTTTTTAATGAATGTTTTAATTGAAACTTACATGAGGACAATGTCCGTACAGTACCGATTTTAAGTACAGAAACACTTTTTGTATGTTCAGTTAAACGGAAATATAGGGAAAATTATGCTCAGACAATGCGCACCTGATCAAAGGAGTGCTTTACAATTTCTATTTTTATAATTATCATTACCAGTTTAATTTGTAAAAATGTCTTCTGAATCAGCGTAAAATCTACTAGATCTGATTAGATCTAATTAGATATGATTGAATCTAATTGGATCTGGTGACATATCTGATCATGTACGATAAAATATGTCATATGTGATACACTTTATTTTTCAAATGTGATCAGATCTAGAGCCGTATATAAATGGGTCTGGAAACCCAAGAAACATTTTATGGACTCTCCGACACGTACGGATTCATGAATCCGGTTCTACTACACTTTTACGGACCGTAAATACGTATCCGTGAAGGCATGTACGTAAACGGAACATTAACGGGACGTATAATCGAATTTTCGAAAACAGTACGTTTTGACTCCGTTTTGGTGCATCTGTTTCTGTATCGGCAAATACGGACTTCCTCGAATTTCATTAGTTTTTATTCGGTTGCTTTTGAATTCGTTTTAATGTCAAAAACAAATAATTGAAACATGTGTGTGATCATTATACGGGTCACGCGCTAAAGTTTAGAAAAACATATACACCGAAAATAAATTAAATTTATTTAATTTGAGGTAAATATTTATGAAATTTAAAAGAAGTTTTACGGCGATGTGCGCAAATTTATGCAATTTTGCAAATAAAAATATTGTCTGCCAGTTCATAATAGATTTTGTTAAAAAATGTTCAAATTTGAGGTGTATGCTACATCATTTCGTAAACGCCACTAATCAAACCAAAATTAAAATTTTGTTTTATTTTATCATGATATTCAATGGGCCATAACCGCAGCGATGGATAGAGATGCTAGTTATGCTGGAGATGAATGTTTCATTTAATTAAATTTTATTTTATTACATATCTATACAAATAAATTTAAAGAAAAAAACTTTAATTTGTTATTCAAAATTAAAAAATTTTGGCATTTATATAAATCCATTTTTTGTTGAAAAAACGGTATGAATACGAATCCGTAAACAGTACGCCATTGACAGAATTTCAACGGACATCTCCGTTTTTCATCCGATATATCCGGTCCGTAAACGGTCCGTCATTGACGGACAACTACGTTTTACATCCGATAAATCCGGTCCGTAAACGGTCAGTCATGTTCCTTAAAATCCCTTTTCTGGTCCGTATACGGATCCAGAAAACGGTACGTAAATGGAGTTGGATTCCGTTTATGACGGACCGAAAACGGAACGTATTGTTTGTTGGGAAATTTGGTGCCAGATATGAGCAGATCTGCCCATAAAGAATCATATCTGCTGACAATTGAGTTCATATCTGATACCAGATCTTAGTCATTTAAGCTATTTTTAAAGGCATTAAAATAAAAATGTATATAAAAATGAAGATGTTTCTTTTTAATTTCTTATTTTCTTATTAAATCTGATTAGATATATGTCCAGATCAAATAGGACCATAGTAAGTCAACACTTAAACTTATGTGTAATATATTCCGCTAAGAGGGAAAGTAGGGTGACAGAAATGTCACGCAACTATTTCTAAATAATAAGTCCAAATTTTCAAAAGATTTTATAAAACCAATAATTAAGTTGATCTTTTTCTTAAACATAATTAAATTTCTTTAGTTTTCGAGTTCAGTTTTCTTCAATCATTTATAGCGTTTCAGCGTTTGGTCGTAAATAGGTTAAATACACTACTTACTGCCAGATGACATGAGAGAACTAAACAATAAACTCTATTCTAGTCGATTGTAAATAAATTAATAATTATTCGTTTGTAAACAAATAACTTTTAATATTATTGAAATCAAATTGTCAACTGTCATACTGGTAAACAAAAATATAAATATAATGGAAATTCATAATTCAATTTTAATATCGAATATTTTTACTTTGTCACTTTGCATATTTAAATTTAAATGGCCCATTAAGAAATTGGCATGAAATTTTTATTTTCAAATCTCAAACTATTCTTAATTTTATCTAACTTTTGTTATTCAAGGTACATTGTTTATGTGCCAAAATTTTTATATATAAATTATAAATAATATATTTTGGCTTAGACCAGGAAAAAAAGAATAGATCGATAAGAAAATTACCCATCTACTGTGAAGTAAAGTGTACAAACATTTTTATTTATAGAGAATGACAAAAAAATAAAAAATAATATAAAAAGAGAATGTTTTAAAGCTACTTATTTGCATTGCAATTACCCCACATTGCTGGAATACATTAAAACTTGTATATGGTTAGGTGAGATACAAAACAACGTAACTAACATTTTAATATTTTTCTTTGTCACAACAAAAAATATCGGTTATTACCAGCTAATCATTCGATTGGCTACAAATTCAGTTGTCAGGGATTGATTGATTATGAAGCACTTTTGTGGAGGAGAACTGTAGTTTAATGCAGTGCTTCATTATCACTCAACCCCATTTAATATTTTCATAAGTTAACCAAAAGAACTCTGAATATTATAAAAATTTTATATTAAAATTTTGTTTATAAAACCGCTATTTTTTAAAAACCTAAAATTTCGTATAGCTAAAACTTTGTATAGAAAAAAAATCATAATCAATAAAATGAGTTTTGAAAATTTTATTAGTTACATTGTTTTGCATTTAACATGTCGATATCAACTAATGTGAACAAAATAATGTCAAGGTGTCTTTTGAGTATGAAGGCGGCAGCACGGTGGGTCTAGAAAAGCGATTTGTCAAAAAACACTCCAGAAAATTGATGAAAATATAGGATGTTTCAAATTCTAACAATCAATATAAGGACAAAAATCATAAGTCCGTATAATTTTTTCCTTATATTAATTATTAAGACTTTTTAGTTTAAGTAATTTTTAAATCTATATCGATTTCAAAAAAAAGTATATTTTTAGAAAGCTAATATGAAATTGTGACAATTAGGGGGAAAAAATCATTGTTTTTAGTGTTTATTGTTTGATATTTTATGTTGTACTTATTTAGTATTGAGCTAAATATGCGACTTTGCATGGTGATGGATATTTCCATCATACTGTTTTTTTTTTAATTATTTACATCATCAAAAATTTTTTTTAAATATTTTTACCTTAATCTAGAGCGTGATTTACATCATAGTGGTTTATTTCAGAAAAAAGCAAAATCAAGCAACGAAAAGGCTTAAGAGGAAAAATCTAACTCACCAGTATTCTACATTTGCATGACCAATATAAAACAGTATATATTTTCAAAAGCGAAAATGTCCAAGCTCTTAGGTTTTTTTTTTAGAAAACTTAATATTTTTGAACCATACTTTTCGGGCTGCAATCGTATCGACAATTATTTTACTCCACTTCGATATCATTTTTTAATATTAAAGCTATCATATCGTTCTTTAGTTTATTGGGCGATCAAACAAAAAGTTCAATATTGTATATAAAGTCAGTTGTAAGCGAAAATGAATGTTAAGATATCCTCCATATAACTTCTGATGTAGCCAGTGTTGCCAGAATGTGGTATTACAAAATGGCTAAATTTGTTTGGAAAAATGGCTGAAAAATTTGTATGAGAAATTTTATCTGAAAATTTTTAAAATTCATTATCAATAATAGGCACCATTATCAGCGGCTACCTTTCTTTTAAGTAGTTTAGAATATTTTAGAATAAAATTACCTCTCAAAGCACGTGATTTTTAAATTTTATGATTTTATTTATAAAAAATTTGATTAAAGAAGCATTTTTGTATTCGTCTAATTCGTAGTTATATGAAATGCAACACTGCTCCCATCAATTACCACCTGTTAATAGACTACTCTCAAATTTTGAGCAAGTTCCGTCATTTACTTTGCGTTAAGCTGGATTTTTTTTGAATAGAAAAAAGTGTATTTCGGGTGCTCATTAAACATTTTTTTTTTCGAAAAAAAACCGTCAATCAAACCAAGGAAAAGCTTCATAAATACTATGGATACTCTGCAAAATCGATTTCAATGGTAAAAAGTGGTTTACTGACTTTCGTTGTGGCCTTACAAGCACGGAAGATGCCGACGGTTCTGGACGACTAGTTGAGATCTCTACACCCAAAACAATTGAAAAAATTCATCATATGGTGTTGGCCGACCGGAGATTGAATGTGCGATAGATTGTGAAAGACATAGGCATCTCACATGGCTCAGTGGTTTCAATTTTGAACGATCACTTGGGTATAAGAAAACTTTCCGCAAGATGGCTGCCGCGTTTGCTCATAATCGACCACCAACGGAATCGTGTGACAGCTTAGTTTCTATGGCAAAAATCCATGATGTAGACTACGAATTGCCCAAAATTCGACACTAGTCTATTAAAAGGTGGAATTTGATGGGAGCAGTGTTGCTTTTCATATAACTACGAGGGAAATTCGAAAAGTCACGGACTTATTGATCTGTCCTCGTACAATTATTTACTTGCCAATAAAAACTTAATCATTTTCATTTTACATTAATTTGTTAGTGAAATTTTTAAATTGTTTTCAACTTTTCCACCTGACTCTGAAATTGATTGATTTACAAGTCAAAATTTTAAAAAGTAAAAAAACAGACAAGAGGATCGCTTAAGTTGAATTTGGTAAATATTTTCAAAAATAATACAAAATATTCAGAAAATCCAAAAAAGATCGTTTAGAAATCGATCGATTTTCAGATGGTGTATAAATTTAAGGTTATCGTGTAAAAAAATTAACTCAGTACTGCAGTATATTCCTTTTACTGGTTTTTAATTCCCTATAACGAACAAATAAATCCTGATATTTTTATAGCAATTAAATAAAAATATTATAATTTGTCAAAATTAAAGAATAAACCTTTAGAACGAGTAGAAACTTATTTTTCTTATCGAAACTTCAACCTTCAAAATTTTGTTGACAGATTGAATAAAATTCATCAGTTTTTGTAATAATTTCACGCTCAAAATTCTTCTTTGTATAAAATCGAAAAAAATGGCTAAAAATGTTCTAAAAATGGCTAAAAAAAATTTTTCTGGTGTGTTAAAAAAATGGCTAAATTGGCAATGCTGGATATAGGACACGTATTGTATGCCTACTTTCCATTTAAATCA
Source organism: Eustalomyia histrio (assembly GCA_949748255.1). Classification (NCBI taxonomy): domain Eukaryota; kingdom Metazoa; phylum Arthropoda; class Insecta; order Diptera; family Anthomyiidae; genus Eustalomyia; species Eustalomyia histrio. Next base: position 4,647,636 of record OX456527.1, on the reverse strand, counting down.
TCCTAAGATACATTATATTTATCAATTCATTTTCCTAAACCATCCGTGAAGCATATGAATTTTATTATTATCACAAATATGAAAAAAAAAATTAAAAGAAACTTGATCAATAAATTTTGTAATAAAAATTATAGTACGAGTATGTATTGCTAAAAATAAACACACAAAGAAAATAATTTTCTGTGGTTGATATCGTAACACAATATGTATAAATTTTTATGATGTTCGATTTTAAATTGTATAGTTTTTAAATACAATTAAAATTTTAAAATGTAAAAACATTAGGCCGTCATGGGGTAGACTTTTCCCCCTTTTTGCCCCGCAGGAATTTCCGAAATCCCGTCTTTGTAGATGTCTATGCCGGAGAAGGAACCTTAATAACAAATTTCAACCTCAGCAAGCTGCAGCAGTTTTGGCTGGCCCCCTTTTTGACCCTTCCCGTAGTAGTCTTTGTTTTTAAAATGCGATCTTAGCTAAAGTCTACACTGGAAGAGGAACATTATTACCAAATCTCAATTCCCTAACTCCAGCAGTTTGGACAGGCCGTTAAGGGGAAGACTCGTCGTCCCTGACAAAAATTTCAAAATATACCTTTCAGGTTTCTAGCCAAATAAGTTTGGGCAGGCCGTCAAAGGGGAGTTTCCCTTTCTTTTTGTCTCCTCCCGTAGGAATTTCCAAAAACCCTGTCTTAACGGTCTGCGCAGTAGAGAGAATCTACGTGAAAAAATATGCTTTCTAGCTCCAGCGTTTTGGGCTGGGCGTTGTGATTGAGCAAGTCAGTCAGTGACGTTATTATAGAATCTTGATGCAGAAAAATAAAAAAAATGTACAACGTGTTTGATATTTACTGGGTTAAATTTAAATTCTAGAAGAATAATTTCTCAATCTCACTTTGTTGATTTAAAGCTTTCTTTTTTTTTCATCCTATAAATATCTCATACACGGGCTTAATTGAAAAGATTACTCATACCAATGAAATATTAAAATGTTGTTTGTGTTTATCACACTTGAATGTTAATTAAATGTAAAGCTTAAATTATCATAGCAATCTGAAACAAACTCGTGTTGTGTTTATTAGAAAATTCAAAAGATCAAAAAAATAAAATTATTAAATAACTAAAACGAACAGACAAGTTCACTGCATGTAAAAAATAGTGTTATTTATTCATCAGATTTTCTTGCAGTACATACTGCTCATTGAAAAAACACTTTTTTTATTATATCACTTAATTTACTTAAGTGGTCATTAACATTTTTCATTTTGAACAATATGGAAATCGATTCTCTTGAAATACTTGTAGGCCTTTTAACATACAATACACCAAAAAAAAAAAGACTACAGTTTAACCTTTCTACAATAGTACGATACTACATATTATATACGTACAAGACACAAAGAGCCAAAAAAAAACTATAAGACATAAAAGGAAAAGTTAATAGTAAAAACCATAAAAGCAAATTGTTACAAGAACATATTGATTTTCTATTTTGCTTGATTTATGGCTGTTGCAAATAAAAAATGAAAAACAAAATTATGTCACTTCTTTATTATCGATAAAAAAAAAGCCAAAATGTATGACACACAACAAGGTAATTGGAAAACTAGCAATTTTCCTTTAGGCCAACAAAAAAGAATATAGTACTAATAAAAATACAGCAAAAAAAAAAGTTATTTTCAATGACCCCCTCAATTAAATAATATACTATGTTGAGTGTTAGTGTAAACTATTGATACTAGATAGATAGTTTTATAAATTGAGAAAACTGGAAAAAAATATCCTTTAGGCCTCAAGACCAATGGATATGCTCATGTTCGTTGTTGCTACGTAATTAAATTTGAAGGATATTTTTTTTTTTACTCTCTTTTAAAGTCGATGACCGTTTTGTAAACCAAACAAAGCAACTTAAAAGCTGCAGCTTTTTCCGATTCATTTGTATCTAGCAGAATTTACATCACCAGCATCAGTATTTAAAATTCTTGATTTTACATTAAGTATATTTCAACTGTTTTAACTATTTATCTTATTACATCTATTATGTATTAAAACTCTGCAGTCATGTAGTGAATTGCTCTATTTAATATTTGTTTAACCTGGTAAATATAATTCGTTTAAATACAAACTCTCGTTTAACTTCCAAATGGAGTGTATGGTATAGAAGCACGAAGCCAACAGTCGAAGGATACAAAAATACAAAGAAAAAAAATACGTCATAACTGTTGGTGTTAAGGTTACCATGGAGCTTGTGCAAAACATTATATTTTTTTATTCCTTTAATTTAATTTTTGAATACTATATTCATCTACATACTCTATTATTTACCAGAACGTAATGGAATAAATTCATTGTTAGCAATTTATAAAATTTTGACTAACTTAAGCTTTGTTTCAAAAGTCAATAAAAGTTGACTGGAGTTTGCCCCAAATTACACGACACCCATATTTGACTTGAATGAATTAGCTCAGATTTGCACAATAACATATTTTTTTTAAATTTCTTGGATTCTAATATATTTTGTTTTATTCTTTTTATTTATTATTATTTTTATATACATTTTTTGACTTGTTTTTAATTTGCTTACGATAAGTTTCGATTGTAAATAAACTGAATAGAGATGGAAATTTTACACAGTTGACTTAAGCTAAATATGGGTACTTCAATGTATTTGTATGGTATCGCTCATTTCCTAAATTAATCTTAGCTCAATATAAACATAGTTGGGCCTTTAAATTAATCATTTATATCACGAAGACAATTCTCTTGGGCTTGGAATAAGTGATTTACCTTGTTTTATATGCGCCATCTCCGATGTTTAGAAAGTAAAAAACCGTGCAAACATTGTAACTTTCTTCTTCTAAAAGAACCGTATAAAAATTTTACACTCAACAAAAAAAATCTGTAATGGCAACTGAAAATTTTGCTGTTATTGCGGGAAATTTTGCTAATTTGAGCCCAGAGGTATTTTTTTTTGCTAATCTTAGCAACACATGTCTGCTGACGTGTAGTACAATGCAATTTGTAGAAAAATTAGCTGCCGCTACTAAATTTTAGTAAACTTTTTGTAAAGTGGAATTTAAAATCTGTTTGCTAAAATCAGCAAAAAAATTAAATAAATATTATTAATATTAGTACAAAATTTAATTTTTTTTTTTTTTTTTATAGATCATCAAAATTTTTTTATTTTATTTATTTTTTTCCAAAAATATTTTAAACAAAATTAAAAAAAAATAAAAGAATCAAAGGCTTAAAAATTGTAAAAACAAATGAATTTATTATTTTGTTTTAATTTGGTAATTTCTGTTTTAAAAAATATTTTAGTAAATTTTTAGTGGATGTTCTATTTTTATTAGTCATGAGTCGGTCTATTCACTTCCGATCCTTTTTTTTTATAATCTATGTAAAATTTTTAAGCAATTTAAGTTTGTAGGTGTAAGTTTTAATTAGAAATAACATTTCCTTCAATATATACTTTTTTAAAATTAGTAAATTTTTGTTCTTATTTTAGCAAATCGGTTTTAAAAAAATTTGTAAAATGATTTCTAAAATTAGCAACAAAAGTTTGCAAATATTGTGTAAAAATTCTGTAATTTGCAAAATGTAAATGGCAAAAAGATTTGCTAAATAATGATTTTTTTACTAAAAATCAGTACAAAAATACTTAAGTGGGATTGAAAACCATTTACAAATTTTTCTACTAACTTTTTTTTCTGAGTGTATATTAATGGAAGTAGATTTCAAAGGAATATATACTGGTTCCTTAGCTTAGGGTTATATTAGGTCGATATGCTTTATAACCGACTCAAATTCATAAATGGGACATTTATGTCCGAAAATCTGTTTGTTGTGCGCTATATTCTTAAGCTTCTTCCTAAATTGTTTAATTCACAGTATTATTCCTTATTAAAAGTAAAGTATTTTGCTTGTTAAAAGTATAATTTTTCATAATCTCGAATCGAAGAAATAAAAATTCACATAATTCCTTATTAAATTTTTCCAATATTCGTGGATTCCCGGATTTTAACGTATTTTTACCGAAGTCCCATTTTGCTACTGCAACAACATAGGAAATATGCATATTAAACATTCTCTTTTGACGAGTACATAATTTGTATGAAAATTTTTTTTTAAATTTCAAAACTTCCTACCCCCTTAATATCGGAGATGGCACTAAAGACTATGAGATTAATCTTGGATATAATTCTAGATTTTCTACCGCTTAAGATTTATGTGAAAAGTGTGGCAGCTAGGAACTTGTTTAGGCTCTTTGAGTCTTTCCTGTAAAAAGCTATGCGGATAGGTCGCACTAAGATTTTGTACGAGGTAGGTATAATTTGTCAGGATAGAATCCCCACTGGGATGACGGACCATAGGGTAGCGGCTTTAGACTTCGGAGATACATCCTCGATTGTGTTTCCAAGTAGGGACGAGTGGACTGGATCTTGATAGCTGTTTGAAGGGTGTGCAGTTTTTACGAATGGGTCTAAGATGGAATCTGGCACATAGTGGATGGTGACATTGAAGTGTCATACCGGCTCCCGGATGAGTGCAGTGTCTTCCAGGCAGAGATAATAGCGATCTGGCGGACCACAGAATTGATAAGAGCAAACGTCATAGAGGGATCTGTAGTGACAATTTATGCACTCACAATATTATTTCGTTAAAAACAACTTAAAATACATATTAAATTAATCGACAATACAGTCAAAAAGAGGACTACTGATTTTTCATTATATTCAACCCATTTTGTTGTTTATTTTCAATCATTATTTAATAACAAAAAAAAGTAGTAAAAACAATAGAAAGTCGTTTAAAATAACCATCAATTTTTTACTGACAAAAAGTTAGAAAAAACTACTTTTGTGGTTTGTTTTTTAAATTGAAAGTTTTTTTTATTTGTATGTAATTACAAAACACAACACAACACACACAGATGTATATATTTCTACTGGCTTTTCGTGTATGTATATTTGAATAATTTATTGTAATTTTTATTTAAATTATTTTGTATATATACAAACTATTTTGGTAAAAAAAACAAAAAGGAATTATATGAATTTTTATTTTTTGAAGCAGAAAACATAAAATTTTACATTTAACTGAAAATATCAACTCCTACTGAATGTCTGTGGATTTTTATAGTTTGTTTTTTGAATGACTGATTCAAATAGTTAAAAAATATATTTCTATGAATTTCAATTGATTCTTCGTTTAAAAAAAAACTCTACCTATTACTATTTAAATAAGCTACAGTCGGTAACGGAAAATATATTGTGAGTGTGTGGATAGTCAGGCAGCACTTAAAGCTTTGAAGTATCATTCAGTACATTCAAGCATAGTGATGGACTGTAAAGGGGCTCTAGGAGCGGTAATGGAATTCTACACAATCAGATTGAGTTGGATACCTGGGCACTGTAACATACAGGGTAATGAGATGAACTGGCCAGGCAGAGTTCGGGTCTGGACCTTATATAAAGAGATTGTGGTGTAAGACCTCCGTTGTGTCGCTATTATAGGTTGATCTCCGAAAGATTCCGTGACTCTACTAATCAATCCTGGAACAGTAGGACGGATTGCAGCGTGTCCAGGGCTATATGGCCAAAGTTTGAAGGAAGCAAAAGCAACCAAAATACTAATTGAATTGGATAGAAGAAGTTTCAGGTATTTAGCCGGTCACTGCTCTATTGGAGCCTTCATTGGTAAATGGGGCTTTTGTAGGTTGTGCGAGGATATTGAGGAGCTAGAGACAATAAAGCACATTTTGTGCAACTGTTCTCGGTTATAGGGTCTGAGACTAAGATGGCTAGGGGAAAAGATTCCACGATGAACTGGAAGATGTGGCTAGATATGATCTAGGCAGTCTATTGGGTTTTGTCAGGGGGATAAGCTGGCTATTCTAGGTAGCGGTCTCGGGGTCACCCCGACCTATAATTGCTCTCTGCTTTTTAGACCGAGGGCTCTCAATTCTTTATCTTTAGCTGTATTTTCTTTATTCTTTTTCCAAATGGTATCACAATGTGTAGTGTACTTGTGGTAGTGTACTTCATTATGGTACACAACCCTTATTATCTAATCTAACCTTGGATCTCTATTACATATTTGAGTTTCATCGCCGTGAAGGGAATCCCCTTTTTAGTACCAATTATGATTTGTTTTATATAGTTTAACCCATATTCCTCTGAATTAAGAAATCGTGTGAATTTTAGCAATGAAAATTGGTATGACCAAAGACTTGTGCCCAAATAAGATTTTCCAAAAGAGATAGAAGAGAATAAATATGAAATAGACGAGAACAAATATAAGACACGATTTTGTTTTTTTGGTTTAAAAAAAGTGGGGTCAAAACTTAACCGAAATCACATTTTATTATCAAAGTGGAGACTTCATCCTTATATTGTTTTTATTATAAATTTAATAATTTTATAAAATTGCAAAATTCTGTTTGTAATATTGAACATCCTTAATGGAATATTTTTGTAATTACAAAAACAGCTTTCATCAAAATTTATTAAATTCGAAAAATATTTGAAAAATCAAAAAGTGAAACAGCGTCTAAAATCAGACTTCGACGTAAGAGAGTTAAAGAGTAAATTCTTTTAAATATCTGCATTTTTGCTACATGTTTAAAATAGTCTAAGTATTTGTTCTAAATTCATTGAATATGTTTAAGTTTTGGATGGCAAATTAGTGGCGCCATCATATACTAAAATTTTATTCACTCATACACGAGCACACACACACACACTCACACATAAACAACAAAAAGGACATTTACTTGCTTTAACGGCAAAACTATCAATTTATGGTACTTTTTTATTATTTATAGCAAAAAAAAAAAAAAAATAAAAACGTCCAATTTTTTATTCCTTTATTTGTTTTATCGCCATCGTAGATTGCCTTCGTCTGCTACTACCACTGTGGTTGACTCATTCGTTTTGTTTCCTTCGTACGTTCGTTATTTCCATACACGCAAATACAAATAGCAGTAATTTACAGTTCATAGTTCATCGTTTCGCATTCTGTATTTTTCTATTTTTAAGGTTACATTACCATTTTACTCTCCGTTCATTAGTGTTTTCAAGTGTTTAGAACAAATAGAGAGTATAAGTAGTATTTGATTTTGTAACGTCTTTTATTTTATTTTTTTTTGCTAGAATTTTATTGAAAATTTAGCAAATTTTATATATATATATTTACAACGTAATATTGTTCCTTGTATAATTTTTAATTGTAAGTATTTTTTGTAATAATGTGCATGTAAAAATAGTGAGTGTTAATTATATTTTCGTTAAAAATTTTAATTAAATAGTTAATTGCTTGTGTGCTATGCGCTAAAAACAAAATAATCAATCATTTTTAACACCCTTTCCAAAGCATTTGCTAAAACTTTTTTTTTTTTTCTTTTTTTTTAATAAATTAAGGAATTTGTATGAATTTTTTTTAATGAGAAAATAAAATCGAAACTGTTGTTTAATTAAGAACCTACATCAATTTAATATTATTACTACTGCAAAAAAGGTTAGTTTGAAAAAAAAAAGTACAAAAAGCAAAATGTAAATTACATAACATCGGTATATAACATACATACATATGTTGAAGGAGTTAAACAATTGTTACATATGTGTATAACAGTTATACTATATTACATTTAAGAATATAAGTGTTGCTTTGTTAATTTATTGTAAGCTTGATTGAAGACTTGCTTCTTTTTTTATGGAGTATAACAGTTTTAGTTTACTATGTGCAGTTACTTGTATTTTAAAGATGTTTTCAACTGCAATATGCGAAATAGAATTGTTGCTGTATTTTTAATGAATATTTATTTCATAAAATTGCAGATCACGTTTTTTTTTAAATAGTTAAAATTTGTTTTTGAAAAATGAATGGAAAAAAGTTAGGTGTTAGGTGATTTTCGAAGGCTCAAAAAGAGCGTATTTTTACTGCTGATTTTTTTTAATATAAATAATGGTTAAATTTTAAGGCCGATGTTGATTTTGAATAAAACACAAATTATTATCATTTCTGTTAATTATGATAATATGGTATGGTTCTATTATGTATGGAACAAAATATCGCCAACCTCCAACCGATGGTCCAAATTGTCGATGACGCTGAGGCATAATTAAGGTTCTATGCCGCTAATGTGCCGAATTATCTAATCCTTTAGCTATTGGATTGTTGCTGGCTTATCGACGTACGCCTTTTTTTTTCAAATAACCCCAAAGAAAGAAGTCCAACGGTGTCAAATCACATGATCTTGGCGGCCAATTGACATCGCCACACGGCCATAGAATTTGTCGCGCAAAAGAGTCGTTGTTTCGTTAGCTATGTAGCAACTGGCGATAGCGAACACCATTCACGGTAAATGCTTGGCCGACCTCATGACACAGTATCGCGAACAACAACAATGTTTTCCACATAACGAACTGGGCGGGCATACATACACAGGTGTTTTCACAGACCCGGTTTGCTGAAATTTGCCCACAATTCTGCCGATTGCGGACACATTTGGTGGATTACGCTGACCAAAAAAAAATCACGAAGTGCACGAAATGCATTTTGATTTGAACGCCCATTTTCATAATAAGTATGAATAACTTTAACGCGTTGCTCGATTGTGTATCTTTCCATGGTTCAAATTGAGTTAGTCTGAAATTGAGAAATGTCAAATGAAATGAGAGGAAAAAAAAACTTGACGTTTAGGTGTGGTTCACATTCAACATCGGCCCTTAAAATTTAACCACCATAAAATTTAACAATAAGAAGTATTTTAAGAAATTTTTATTTAAAAATTTTTAAAATTCAGCCATTGAAATCTTATTGTCCTTGACCTCTCAAAAAAGTTCTCTCGGCTTAGTCGGGATAACACATGACTAGTTCATTAGAAATTAAAAAAAAAACAATTTTTTTCTGTTAGAAGATGTATAATCTCGTGCTTGAACGAAGGAAAAAAAAAAAGAAATTGAAATAAGAGCTTTTGGCGGAGTTGTGAACAAAAAGTTTAATTTTTTGGTCAAACTTTCACCACACATTGCCTCATAAAATAAGTTATGAACGAAAATTCTTCGTTAAAGCACTAGATAATGTTATTTTAAAGAAATGTGCAAAATTTTAACAAGATCATATAATAACTTTTTGAGAAATCATGACTACCGATTTCAAAAATAGAGTTCTGAGAAAATCGCGGTTAAAGTTTTGAAAAACAAAAAAAAAAATTTATTTTTTTTAAACTTACGAATTTTAAAGAACCTGCTGCAGCAATATCCAGGGCATCCTTTTGCCTATGACGAATTAAAATTTTCAAATCCACCTAACCCCTTAAAGTGGTAAAAAGATTGAAAGTTGGTTGTGCCGCCTATACCGAGTATAATTTTGGTTTATTTAAGACAATACCGGTAAAGTGGTTGTATATAGGGACTAGGTCCAGATATGAACATTTTATGGTATAATTTATGGTAACATACAACATTCACAATCTAAATTTCAATTAGATATTTACTGTTTAATTCAGATATGAACCTTCTATGACAGTTAGGTCTAAATATGGAGCTTTTCTAACCAAATTCAATAGAGTAAGTTCTTGGGTCTTATTCCATCCAAATATCTGTGACCTTCAATTTAATTACAAGGTTTACATGGATACCCAGACAGTGTCATCTTTACATCCCCACAGACTGTTGAAAGTTTAAATAAAAATGTTTCTTTATTTATCAAACTGAGCGCCCCGGTAGGCTAGTTGGTAGTGTGCTAGCTTATCAGTGCGGGGGTCTTGGGTTCAATTCCCACCAGAGGCTCTGGTCTGTTTTCGTTACAACGAGCCGAAGGCCTTTGTTGCTAGTGCTCGGTTAGGGTATTAACATATAATTTGTAATTATATGTTTAATAAATAAAATAAATAATTTATCAAACTTCCTCCTTAGCAGAATACATTTATTGTTTTTTGCTCGCGAACAAAAAATTACCGATTTTCTTCATCCTATTCAATCAACCATTTGGGGGATGTGACTGAAAACTTGAACAGTTTGTTGCTATAATTAGATTATAAGTTTGCGCTGATATTTTTAACTACCAAAAATATAGGACTAACGGCCGAACTACAATTGACTTAAGCTTTGTGCTGATGTGCAAAGAAATTTCAGAAATATAAATTCCTAATTTTAAAAATTTTCAATTTTCGTTTCATACTGAAAACTTGTTTTATGCCCGTAATAGATACCTACCAGTGCTTAGATACCTACCGTGTACCCGAACAAAATCCAATAAATATCTAAGCACTTGCTTGAAATTACGGGCATAAGTCACTTTAGCAAAAAGCAGAAACATATATTTTGTAGATTCTTTTGCTTTTTCGGTAAAAAAAAAGTTTTTTTTTTAATTAAAAAAAACATATTCGAATGTCTTTCGTGATCTTGTACATTTTCTGTTTTCTATTTATGGTTCTTGTTTTAAATAATTTAGCTTTTTGCGTTTTTAATTATATTTTTTTGTAAATTTCATTAACAGTTTCGATTTTACTTTCAATTACAGTTTAAATAACAAAAAAAAAACTCCAAGAATTTTATTTTAAGTGTACGTTATTTAATTTTTTACGTACTCTTTGATCAGTTTCTCTCTTTTGTGCTTGCATGCTCATAATATTTATTTCAGAGACCGGGATAAAACGGGTAAGACACTCAACACCAAGATGCCATCAGCACCAACACACACTGCCGAGGAGGCTCGTCTTCTGGGGTAAGAAATTACAAGAAATTCAAACAAAAAAAAAAAAAAAAAATCGATAAAAATAAAAACTAAAGTGCATCCTTTAAGTAAGAATCTCAACAAAAGAAAAATTCCTTTATTTACCTTGTTGCATTTTGCTTTATATAATTTTTTTTTTTTTAATTTAATTTCAAGAAAAGTGTTTTTTTTTGTAACCCTAACAAAATAGCATTTTAGCTTGCAGTTAATAGTTCGTTATGAAATTCTTACTAAAACCCTTAAAAAAACATAATTTTGTATATTTCTCCCCACAAAAATAAAAAAGTCAAGTATTTAGCTTTAGTAAAAACGTTTTTAAATTGTAATGATTTTTTTTTTAGAAAATAAAGTGTTTATTTTTAATATTTGTTTTTTAGTTTTTCTTGCATTTTGATTTTAAATTGATTTTAAATATACAAAATCATACTTTTTAGTAGTTCTACGTTAAATTTTCAGTTTCAGTACAAACAAACATTTTTTTAGAGGCCTCTATCAATATTCATAAATGCAATTAGTTTTTGTTTTTCTATAAGAAGGCAACTCGAAATATAGAACCATTACATACAACAAATTCTCCACAAATACCTTTCAGTCACCCAAATACAACAATGACCCAAACCAATCACCCACCCACTTAACAACCCCACCCTATATAAAATTAAGATGAAAAAATGAACAAGAATTTCAAGTTTTTCTGTTTTTTTTTTTACTAGATACCAATTCAGGTTTATCTTTAGACATTACTTGATTTTACTAATTGTAACCTTTTTTCCAATTTCATTTAAATTTCTATATAGAACCATGCCTGTTGATCCCATGGATGATATTGAGCTACGCTCTGTTCAATTACAATTTCCCCATGCTCGTGGTTCGATTATTGATGCTTGCGATCAGAGACGTATACCCACGGATAAGGGAGATATTTTGGTGGCCATACAAGGTGATACAACGAAACCAGCTATTTTAACTTATCATGATTTGGGTTTGAATTGTAAGATTATTATTATTCATTTTTATTTCAAATTTTTTATTAATTAGTATGTTTTTTTCTTTGCTTTTTAGATGCCACTAGTTTTGCTGGCTTTTTCAATTTTCCCTTAATGCGAGGTTTGTTGGAAAATTTCTGCGTTTATCATGTTACTGCACCGGGCCAAGAAGAGGGTGCACCAACTTTACCAGAAGAGTAAGTTTAATAAATTGATTATAAAAAGTTACATTTTATATTGCCTCTGGGAAATGAACCCATGACCATCAAACTTATAAACTGAATTAAAAAAAATCGGAAGGATTAAAATAGAAAAATAAATTATTTTGTATTAAATTAAGTTACACCTTCTGACACAAGTTCACGCAGATCAAATTCATTTTGTTTTGAAAGAAAGTTTTTCTAGAGCATATTTTTATTTTAGGAAATTGTAATTTATTTTTGTACAGGATTATCGCATTTAAAAAAATATGTACATAAAAAACTTTTCGTAATTTTATCTTTGCTAGTATAGATTTTTTATTTTTTTTTTGCTTGCAACACAAATTTTCTAATAAACGATGGTCTGAATCTAACATGAAAAAAACATGTTTCAATGGACCGATTTTGAGAAATCAAGGTTTTAATATTTGTATTTGAGTACAGCCACCAAATTTTTATACCCTCCACCATATATGGTGAGAGGGTATATATCACTTTGTCATTCCGTTTGTAACATGTCGAAATATATGTCTAAGACTCAAAAAGTATATGTATTCGTGATTCTTATGGTGTCCGTCTGTCTGTTCAAATGGCGATCACGACGCTCTCGGGAGCAAAATCGGTCTAACGGTTTAAAAGTTATGAGTGAAAATGATAAGGTACCCAGCAAAACCACACATTACCAAATAATGGGTAAAGTAATGTATAGCCATAGGGGGCCGATGGATTACTTGACACCTTACTTCATTGATGAATTTTACAGGCAATGAGCCTCAAAGTAATGTATATACCCATTACTTTAGAGGTGATAATGTAAAGGGTTACTTATATGATTACGAGAATGGAAAAAGTAATGTGTCTAAAAATAGATTTTTAAAAAAGAGGAATTTTTTATTAAAAAAAATTATTAGAAATATTTTATTTATAAAGATGGGAATCGAACCAGGGAAATCTGGTTGCCAGCCAAGAACTCTACCCACTGAGCTATCGACGCATATAGTATTTGATTGCTTTAAACTTAAATGAATTGTTGCGCTTCGTTTTTTCGCTAGTGTTATCAAAACAAACATACATTACCCTTTTGCTTACAAAAAACACAAAGTAATGTATCTAAAAATAGATTTTCAAAAATATTTCAATTATTACTTAACATTTATAAATTATATATTACGTAATCAATAATGAGTAACTTATTACTTTATGTTTGCAAATAATGAAAAAGGTAACGACCTGTCATTACAAGGTAACGCATGAGAATATCGCACCCATTACCAAAGTTTTGCTGGCTACCTCTAAATTTTCCATACAAACTGGCGTATTTTAGTACAATTTTATTGTAACGACTGGCAAGTAAAATATTTTCTATTGTTTTTTCACCAGTCGCTTAGAATTGAAATTTTTTTTTTACCTAAATATTGTTCACCTTAACTAATTTTTTTCACCACTAAAATTTTTTCACCACTAAAATTTTTTCGCCACAAAAAAAAAAGTTTTTTACCTCAAAAAATTTTTCTCACCTCCATAATTTCACTTCTAAGGTTTTTTACATTATTTTTAGGATATTGATCATTCAAAGATTCGGCGCAGCCGAATTTTAGCTTTTTTCGGCTTTTCCCATTGTGCCTGCATGAGCACTATGCGTATTAAATTTTTCCGTTTTACGAGTACTTTAGAGATAAAAGTACTTTAGATAAAAAATACAAATATCTTGCAGTTTTTTACCCCTACCTTTGCATCTACTAAATTTAATCGACAATTGACAACAAATTAAAACCTGAACAGTAGTGCTCTAACCAAATTTCGGCTGTAGCACCACGTGACATTAAAGCAAATAGCTTTATCCAGAAATTATATAAAATTTGATGTTCAAAAATTTTCTTTTACCGGGAATTAAAGTTAAATTTCCCGCCCTTCATCAAAACCGGAGTGAACCACTCATCAGATCTTCATTATTCGTCTGTCATTTTTAATAGTTATAAAAATCTTTCAATTAATAATTTTAAAAAAGTCGCAGCTCGGCATTAGTATACATTAAGTTCAATATTAAAAAAAATATATATATTTATACATAACTTTGTTTTCAAATTTTCAGTTACATTTATCCAACCATGGATGATCTTGCCAATCAATTACAATTTGTTTTATCTCACTTTGGTCTCAAGTTGGTAATTGGTTTTGGCATTGGTGCTGGCGCTAACATTTTGGCACGTTTTGCTTTATCGCATCCAGATAAAGTTGGTGCCATGTGTCTTATTAATTGTGTGTCCACACAATCGGGCTGGATTGAATGGGGCTATCAAAGTTTCAATGCTCGTTATCTACGTACTAAAGGTATGACACAAGGTGTCATTGATTATTTGATGTGGCATCATTTTGGTCGTAATCCCGAAGAACGTAATCATGATTTGGTTCAGATGTACAAACAACACTTTGAACGTGGTATTAATCCCACCAATTTGGCCATGTTAATAAATTCTTACATACATCGTAATGATTTAAACATTTCACGTACACCACCTGGTACACCAGGTACTGAACCATCTGCTGCAACTTTAAAAATGCCCATTATGAATATAACTGGAGCATTATCGCCACATGTTGATGATACCGTAACGTTTAATGGTCGTTTAGATCCTACCAACTCTACCTGGATGAAGGTTTGTTTTTTAATATTCTCGAAAATCTTTTGTTAATTCGTGTTTTTGTATTATTTTATTTTCTTACAGATTTCCGATTGTGCAATGGTTTTAGAAGAACAACCATCTAAATTGGCCGAAGCCTTTAGGCTTTTCTTACAAGGCGAAGGCTACGGTAAGTGTTAGACAAGATGTTAGCTGACATTTTAGTCCTTTTTATTACTCTAACTCTTAGTAAATCGATTTTATATCGTACACAACCACCAATTTATACAAAATCAAAAAAAAATTATAATCACCTAAAAAAATAAATAATCGCAAAACAAATTTTTCAAGCAAGCAATATTCAAATGAAAAATACATTTTTTATATGAAATTTAAAATTAAAATTATATAAATATATACAGAACATTTTCATTAGTCAATACCATTATAATTAGCTTAAAAACAAAACTCTCTATCGTTTTCATTATCTTTAGATACACAAACATTTTAATTTTATTAGTTTTAAATTGTTTTTTTGTTGTATATCTCCTCCTTAAGCACTGTGTCTTTAAATACAAGTCCCCATTTTGTTAAAAAAAAATAATTTTTAAATTTTTCTTTTATTTTTTGTTAATTGTAAGATATTTTAAAGTTATACTAGTTTACTTTCAATAGATACTGTGTCCAAATCAAGGGAGATATAAAATTTTAAATATATTTTTTGAATTAATTTGCAAGATCTAATTAAAAATGCCGGGAGTGCAAGCATTAAAAAATCGAATAATTTTCATATAGAAAAAATGTTGGAAAATACAAAAATCTTGTAATAAAATAAGTTCATTCGTTTACTTTTCTCAGTCAAGTCCAGTAAGAATTACTCAGTAACAAACTTGCGGAGAGTAAGACAAATTTACTCTCAAAATTAAAATTTTCTAAAAAAAAAGTACGCAAACTGAAAATTTACAATAATTTACAAGTTTGTTAAACAGCTGATTGTAAAAAATAATAAATTATAACTAGTCCATATAAAAAAAGATGATTCCTGTTGTTATATCTTAAGCAGAAACATTTTATAAGGTTTTCTTATCTTTTCTATAATTAATTTAACAATATTTGTTGCTTTGCATAAAACAATGTAGTTGTAAAACATTTTTTTTTGTATTTACAAAAATTTAAACACATGTTTTTCAATCATATTTTTTTCTGCTTGTATATTCTTGCTGGCAACAATTTGTCCAGTAAAAATTTGCAGAATGAAGAAGAACTCTCAACATCAAACTGTCATTCAATTCCCTTTATTTCTTTATGTTTACTGAATACTTGTGTAAACGAAAGACATCCAGTTAAAATTTGTACAAATTATTGAGTAAACGAACGGAACTAATGAGGGGGGATTTCTATGGTAGAAAACATTTTGAACCACATGTCTGGAAAGAACAAATCCGAAAGTTATTCTATGGAAAAAACTCATTAGAATTAAAAATATGTTTCTAAAGAAAATATATTTTAAAATTTGGAATCTGAGAGTTTTTCTACACATAAAATTCCACTAAATCATAATAAGATGTAAGATTATTACAGAAACTTAAGCATATTTATATGAAAAAGTTCTTAAACTATGGAAGATTTCCTATAAAATAAAGTATTTATGGGAAATGAATAAAAAAAATTATAATAATAAAACCCAGCGCACTGGGAGTTATTTCATAATAAAAAAAAGTCCCAATTTGTATGTAACATTTTCGGGACTTATTTCATTATTTTTTGGCACTTATTTCTTTTAAGAGTTATTTCAAGGTTCCAGAAATTCTCTATGAAATCCGAAGTTTTCTTATTGGATAAATTCAGAGAATCTACAAGTTTTTTTTTTGTAGTAATCAGAATTTAAAATCCGATATTTTGTTATTGGATAAATTCAGGGAATCTAAAAAAAATTTTTTTTGTAGTAATCAGAATTTTTATAGGAACTGTTACCATCTCCCAAAATCAAAAAGAATTGTACAAAATTGTGCTTGTTTTACATGTTATTTTTGTCTAATTTGATACATAACGACGATCGATTTTGGTCATACACTTATACAATTTTCTTGAAAAGAAGAACTAATTTTGCAAAATAACTTTTTTTAAAATGTCAAATAACCATGAGGGTGTTTTTTTAATGTTTGCAGTTCTGAAAGCAACATATGAATTCGTATAGCGCAAAAAATTTTTCAGATTTTTTCAAGGTCGTTACGTGGTCAAAAAATTACTCTAAAAATCGCATAAGAGTGCCAGCCAACTAAGAAAACTTATCCGAAATAAAAAATTTTAGCACTTGGATGAACTTTAAACTAAAAATTTCATATGATATTAGAGAAGAAAAAATATTTTGTTTCAGTTTTTTTTAATTTTTTTTAATATTTTTCTTATAAAGTGTTTGGTTTCTGTTTGTTAAGTTTATGAAATTACGAGTATCTCCCTTGTTTAAAATTTGACATTGTTTTCTTGGGTTTCCTTTTCTGAAAAAAAACCGTTGTATTCTTAAAAGGTAACATTTTTAAAACTATCAACTTGCCCTGTTAAATTTAGTTAGAGAGCAAGAATATTTATCTGTTGAAATTTGTTAAAATGAAATATTATTTTACAGTGACCAACTGGATTGATTTAAACAGATTGGGTCAGACCTTTAAAATCACAATTCATTCATTTAATTTATTTTAGATGTAATTTAAAATTATCTCTTTTTTAGTTTACGAAATGTTGAAAGAGAGCTAAATTTGCATTTAAGACATTGATTTTTAAAGAGTAAATTAAATTTTATTAAGAGAAAATTTAATATTTTCATGAATTAAAAATTTAAATTAATACGCGAAATAAATTAAGACAATAACGCTCGACACATCCATTAGATTATTAACACATTTTTTTTGTCATTTGCAAACAGTTTTCAACAAAAAATAAAAAAAAATTCAGAAAAGAAAACTATTAGTTTATTTGAAAAAAAAATATATATATAAAACGAACGATTTTCTCTTAAAATCCTTTAAATCCAATAATCTAAATATAGCTTTAGCTTGTAAGCGTTCAATGTAGTTTCTTTTTTATTATAAACGAAATTAATTTTAAACAAAAAATATATAAATATTTATCAAAAGAAATTGGCTTTGTGTTTTATAATGAATTATATACAAATAAAAATTTAAAACAAGTTGCTTTTTGGTCTAAGACAACATTTGGAAATTGAAACAATTGAAGCGGAGCCGCGAATAACGTTTTAAGTGACAATTTTTACAAAACCTATTTTTTCCAGATTACCCTTAGAATAACTCTCTTTTATGACTTGAAAATGAAATTAGGCAAAATTATGCAGGATTTCGTTATCAAAATGCAATCTAAAGAAGTCAGTCAAGTCAGTGTGATACACGTACAAGTTCTAAAACGTTTTTTTCGATTTCTCAACAATTTCAATTTTGTCGCTTACAAAGTTATTCGCGGCTCTGCTTCAATTGTATTATGTAAACTACAAAGAGCAAGTTTTTGGGATGTCAATTAAACTTGGTTTAGTTAAACTACCATTTAATTAGCTACTTTCAAATTTGTTCAGAAAAATTTGGAAGAACAGTTTTTTTTTGTTTTAAGTTTTGATCTTAATTGAAATAAAAAAAAATAAACTAGATTTTAAAAGCACATTGAATAAAAAGTAACATGTAACTGGCAAGCCAAGCAGGGTTTGAACTACTTCCCAGCCTATTTACTGGCTTAATTACTTTTGTTTGCGATGTCCCAAAATTAATGAGTGGTCATTATCTTCTCGCTAACAAAAAACACACAGTAATGGGTGGTCATCCATCTCGCTTACGAACATCCAAAAAATAATGAGTACCCTATATTTTTGGACATCGCAAGCAAAAGTAATTAAACGAGTAAATAGGCTGGTAATTAGTTAATATCATGTTGTTGCTGGTTTTAGCATTACAGAAAAAAACTACACTCGGAGAATTGTAGCCAAAATTCACTAAGAATTGCACTTAAAAAATTTAAAAAAAAATTAAAATTGTAGTCACTGGTTACTACCAGAGAAATGCAAATGCTGATTGCAAAACGTTCATACGCAATCAACACAAAAATAAATATGTGTTTGCGTTTAAACGTTGAATATACTCCAACACATATATTTGTTGATGATTTTAAATCAATCAAACGACGTGCAAATTGTTTGAGTCAACAATAATTATTTTGATGTAAAGCAATAAATAAAGCGTATATGTGTATTCAGGGAGTGGTTTTGTAGAAACACATTTCATAAATTGGGGTGGGTCTGAAATCCGTTTTTTTAGAATTTTTATTAGTTATACCAAAAATATTGTTCTTTGTGAAATTTTTTTTTTTAGTTTAGGTCGATATCTCAGGCTCTCCTAATCCGGTTAAAGTTAAATATTGCCTAATTTTCCAATCAAAATAGAAGAAAAAAAATGTTTGACAATATTTAAATTTTTCCGGATTAGACAAGCCTGAGATATCGACCTAATTTTTTTCCCAAAAAAAATATATTTTTATTTCACAAAGAAGAATATTTTAAGTATTGTATTACTAATAAAAATTCGAAAAAAGCGGATTTAAGTCCCACCCTAATGTACACAATATAATTTATGAAATGTGTTTCTATTTTGTTTTGATTATGATTACACCCATACGCGTTGTTTGTTGTTTTTTCTGATTTATTCAACGCTGAATTTTTGTTGAGTGATTACATTTGCATAAAACATAATCGACAGATGATTCACACTGATCCCAATTACGCGTTCAGTAACATGATACAGTGAATTTTGTTGAATTATTAAATGTGAACAAGAATTTTTGTGTATGATTAAATCAAGAAAAAAGTTGATTTTGCAGTTCTCTGGTTACTACCAATAAAATAACTACAATGTAGTAAAAAAAAACTGTCAAAATAATACAAAACAGCTAACAAATTATGCCTTCACCATAGGTGTAGACGAAGATTTTAGACCTTAAGATTCTAAAAATCGATATAATAAAACAAATAATAAAACAAGAATTAAGTAACTTTTTTTAAGCTGTTTGCAAAATTAAAAAAATATTTATACTTTTTTAATTTTTTTTTTTTGATAACTGTCAAAATTAATTATTTTTATATTTTCTAATAGTAAAATAACTATAATTGCAGTTAAAAATTACTACTACTGTTGACTACACAAATAACTGACATGTACACTAAGGAATAATTTTTACCATATTGATTAAACTGTTTCATAAATCGTTTGTAATCAATTCTTTATCATTATTGTGAAGTTTGCATTAATATAATGAAAGTTTTCGTATTTTTTTTATTGACTTTTTCATCATTTCATAGAAAAATTTCATCAATATTTTTTTTTTTTACTTTTTCAGTAATTTTTTAATAAAATTGAGTTTTTTGATAACTGTCAAAAGGAGTTATTTTCTATTTTCTAATATTAAATAACTTCAATCAATTACAGTTAAAAATTACTAATACTGTTGACTACACAAATGACTGAGATGTACACTTAGCAATAAAAACTTTACCATATTGATGAAACTGTTTCATAAATCGTTGGTCATCAATAATTTATCATATTTGTAAAGATTTCATAAAAACGATGAAACTTTTCATAAAATTTTATTAAATTTCATTGAAAATTCTTTTAGTTTTCTTTGATCTTCTTGATTTGTATATCAGTTTAAATTGAAAAAAATTTCCCCTAAAGAAGTCACCCAATGTGGTGACGAAAGATTGGAATAAATAAATATTTATAATTAATTTTTATAAATAAAAAGATCTTAAGCTCGATTTAAACTGATATAAAAAATTTATTTTTTTTTTTTAATGTCTCATATCTCAAAAAACTGAGAGAGTTAGCGCAAATTGGACTTATTTCTTAATCTAGTGGAGTACTAAAACACTTTAATAATAAAATTGGAACAGGTCCGAGTGCTATTGCAGAGGGGCAATATTCTAACCTTTTGAAGACAAACTTCAGTGTTGTCAGTTTATTATGAAAATTGTGACAACTTAACTACCGAATTTTGTCGCTAAAAAGCTGGAGAATCGCTCCACAGATCACGTTAGTAAAATTAAAGCTGATATGATGAAGTTGTACATTATTGGAAAAAAAATATACTCGTATAATGAATATGATGAAGCTTTTTCCCTAAGTGTCACATGTTTTCTAATCTGTGGTTTTTAGCAATAACCGCTTCTGAACCTTGTACATAAAGCCGACATTCGCGATTATTGCTGAAAACTAAAGAAATTAGTTAAAAGTTAAATCTACATTCCAAAAACTCGCTCTAATTGTGTTTTATAAATACATATTTTTTTTTTTTGTGTTAGAAAAATATTTATATTGTTAGGTTTAAAAACAAAATTATATAAAAAGTATTTAGTGAAAAATAAGTTTAATTTTGTTTCTAAAAAATAATTTCAATAAAAATATTTAATATGAAAAAAAAAATCAAAATTTTCTCAATCTGAAAGGCTGTACTTTAAAGCTTTTATGTTCCTTAACTATTTTGTTTCTTTCTTTATTTTTATTTAATTTTAAAAATGAATTTTATTTATTAATTTTTTTTTATTTATGTAAATTGTTTTTGGTTTAAAATGAGAGTAAGCTTGGTTTTTCTTAAAACTTCAAAACTTTTTTTTATACAATTCGAAGACAAATGTAAACATTTGTTTAAGCATGTTGTATGGCATGTTTGAATTTTTTTTTTCTATTATACAATTTTCTTAATTTTTTTCCTTGTAAACACACACATTTCTTAAAGTCCTTATTTAATACAATATTATAAATTTTATACATATTTTGTGCAATTATACACTTACACTACATATACAATGAAAACCATACACAAATTCCATCTAAACACACAAAAAACCCAATCAAAAACAACGAAGTACAAGTTTCAAGTAATTTGGACCAAAAATATGTATTTTCTTTTCTTTTTTTCTTCTAAACCAAAAAAAAAATAAAATAAAACTCAAATCAATCTCAAAAACATCATACAAAACCACCACCACCACATCCAACCACAATTATAAAAACATCTTTTGCCTTTCGAAAAATAATTTCAAAATTATCATTACCAATTCATGCATCCCCTTAAAAATGTCATAAAATTTTTTGTGTTTTCAAATAATTTGCTAATCTTTTTTTTTGTATTCCAATAAATTTTATTTAAAATTTTCATTTTAAATAATTTTTGTTTTTAAATTTTATATTATACCAATAATCGTTTGACTAATTAATTTATTAATATTAATTTTTTCTTATATAAAATTGGTTTTTTTTTCTTTACAAAATAAAAAAAAATAAATATTGTCAAAAAAACTTAATGTTGTGTGGTATGTATATAATGTGTGTTTTTTTTAAATAAAATATCGTAAATCGATATTTGTTACATAAATATATTTTGGCTTTATTTTCCCTTAGACAAATCTCAATAAAGCTTTATTTGTGGAAATAAAATAAGATTTTTAAATATTTATTCAAATTCTAAGCAAATAATAAATGCTTGTATAGGTGTAGTGAATTAATACAATAAAACAAAAATATAAAAAGCAATTGCACTTTACTAAATGTTGTGTTCCTAATGTAATAAAAAAAAAAAAAAAAAAAAAAAAAACATGAAACAAGAAATCCTTAAAAAAGCAAATTATTTTAAAAAATCGTTTTCGACGAGGGCAGTTCGATAATTCACTTAATTAAAATTTTTTACAGTATATGTGATATTTTGTAAATTAAATTATCAATTTTTTAATTCATTTTACTTTTTTTCAAATTTAAAATATTTTTTTAATTTTCGTCTGTGCCCTAACACTTTTTAACTATGTTATACGAGGGCGGATCAATAAGTCCGTGATTTTAATATTTTTCAACATAATCTCCTTTTAGCTCAATACACTTAGTCCAACGTTTCTCCAATTTGTGTATCCCTTCCAAAAAATAGGATTTTTCGAGGTCCATAAAATAGGCATTTGTTTGATCAATAATTTCATCGTTGGAGCTAAAACTCTTTCCACCGAGCCATTTCTTTAAGTCACTGGGGGCTAAATCCGGAAAATATGGCGGATGAGGTACCAATTCGTAGCCCAATTCATGAAATTTAGCCATTGAGACTACACACGTCACACGATTACGTTTATGGTCAATTGAGGGCAAAAGCAGCACCCATCTTGCAGACAGCTTTCTTTAATCC